>CM038143.1:553074064-553263917 GCA_021437245.1 Aegilops speltoides
CCTTCTATGCGTGTGTGTGTGCTGGTGCAACGTCCATCTCCAGCAGAGGAAGAAGAGAATCGTCGCCCGCATGAACCATCATGAGTGACAGCAACTACATGTGAACTGTACTTGCTGCCTCGTTAATTCCGCGTCAATCTCCTACCAACATTTGTCTGGATCGTAGGGCTGTGCCAATGACCTAATGTGCATTTTTGTGGCTAGTGTCTTTTTCTACCTGCCGTTGGGCATCAACACTCTCGCTGCTCCCGTGTTCGTTTCCGCCGTCTGCAGTCCAGTCACACTACTGTGCGTATCAAAGTAGTATGATGGATGGATCAACAGCTAAGCACGAACAGCAGAGCAGCCAGGCGCGCGAACTGGGTATATGCATGCACGCACGCCTCGATCACACATTTATTTCTCTCTCTGTCCGATCTCTCTTTTCTCACACCAAAGCATGAAAACAAAGTGTGGGAGAAACTTCAACGAGCTATTCGTGATCTCGAGTATCCATGAACAGAAAGTAGCTAGTATTTGCTTGGTCACTGGCCACTCGATCCATCTATAGGGCTGTAGGACAGTAGTAGGAGTGTAGTGGACTCCGTGTTGGTTGCATCTTACATGTCGATACAAAACAAAAGATAGCAAGCTTGATGGGAGCTGGGTTCTTCTTTGTGAGTGTGTGTATGTGTGGATGTGGGAGATCAGATCGATGCACAGCAAGCATGGCCATGCTCAAAGCCTAGCCATATGATCTAGTGCTCTAGTACTTTGGGGCGGTTACAGAACGTCCGGAGCACCTTTGAGACGTGACATGCAACTAGAAAGCACTGTTAGAGCGACCGGTGCAGCCACCTTCACGGAGCTCAGGGCCGCGCCGATCGGTCACCGGACAGCAACGTCGCCAAGGGCCCCTACGTGCGTAGTGGACGACACAGAGAGATGTAGGGAAGCGCAGAACAGCGCATATATACTCTACTGCAGAAAAGTATTATACGCTAGTCTAGCGCTAGTGCGTACGTAGAGACAAGTTCCCAACCACCGGTCCACGGACCATACATATCGAAGCGAATCGGCGTTTTGCATGGCATGGCATGCATCGAACCGATAACGACATGAGTTCATATCAGATGATATGTACTTGGTCCGGAATGGCAGCGACGACCTACCGGTCGATCAATAGCACATGCATACGTACTATACACCGGTGCTGTCAGGCGGGAGACCATTGCATTCAAAGACCGATAGGTAATATTCTAAAGTGGTTTATGGAAAATGTGTTAAGTCCAAAGATATGTACAACATGATAGAAAATTTTTATCTTAAGCCCGTTAAGTAATTTAGAGAGGACAAGAAAAAAACTGTGTACAATAGTCGATATTTTAGTTCTTTTTTATGAAATGGTCTTATCACTGTTAACTAGATAACCCTAGATATGTGGCGAAAGATGTTGTTGCTAAGGGCATCTCCAACGCTGACCTGCAAATTTGCTTCGGCATCTGTCCGCGGAACGCGGAAAGGGACGGACCAGTCCGTGGATATTGATGCCGGAGGCCGCCATCCTGTATACATTTCAACCACATTTTGAACCAATCAGACGAAAACTCGTGAAAATGCGGAAGATTTCATTCAAGTTTGGTTTAACAAAAGAATTAGAAAAAAAACCTAAAACCTATACCATACGACCACCTTGTACGTGTGGCTGCCCTATCGCGCCGCACCGCCTCGTCGTCATGGTGGTCTCTCTAGTGGCGGAACTGCGCCGGAGGCCGGGCTGCAGCAGCCTTGTTCGGCGGTTGCCTGCCGCTCACAGAGGAGCTGCTCCTCCTCCTGCTGCGTGGTGCGGAGGGTCGCCGCGGCCACTGCCGAAGTAGCCTTCGGAGCCCTGGCGACAGCTTTGCCGTGTCAGGCATTAGCGAAGCAGTCGATAAGCGACCACTCCTCGCCGATCTTGGCAAGCTCACCGTCAAGACAGCGGCGGCGGCGCCTGGCGGCCGTCTCTACAGTGGTGAAGGAGTAGCACCGCCTGCTCTGCTACGTTCGCGTCCGGCGCGATTTCCCTGTCGGCATTGAGCTGCTCCTCCGCCTATTGGTGCTCCTGGAGGAAGTGGACGTTGTAGGTGCCGTCGACCTGCGCCTCCCGAACTGCTCCTCCCGCACCATGTCCATGTACGCAGATGGTCACGGTGCAATGCACTGGCGAGGGTGGCACCGGCTCGTCCTTGGTCGCGTCCTCCTTAGGGACATCGTCGACCTCCGGTTGCTTGCCTGCCGGCAGGAATGGCGGCCATCTCCTTCTTCTGCTCCGGCAACAGTCCATCCCAGAGAGCTTTGAAGCGCGAGGAGGCCATGATGAGAGTAGTGTGGAATAGGAGAAACGGACTGGATGAGGATGAATGCTGCTATGGCCGAGGCTGCAGTTTATATAGCCGGCGATAACAATGGTGGGCGGGAGAGGGACGGACGGGTGGCGTCGGATTAGGTTCCTCAGCAACTGCATGTCATTAATGTGGGTGGCAGACGAGCGGACGGACGACCGTGGTGTCGTTTGAACGTGGAGCAGTCGTGTGCACTGGAAAGCGGCGCGGGAGGCACTCTCTCGGCCGGGGCGCTGCTTCAATGTCAGCGCAAGTGAGAGGTCGCGTCCGCTCTAGCCGGGCATGAATGCGGCACTGGTGCTCTAGAGCGGCGCTGACTATTTAGGGCAGAAAGTGCGGGCGGGCAAGGGAGGGGGTTTGGGTGGGCCAGGGCGGTTAGACGCGGGTGTGGCAGTGGTCTAGACACAATGCCCGCCTAGTTTGTCTCGATTTGCGAAAGAAACTGCGTCCGGACCGCTCGCCGGACCGATAAATGCCCACGTTGGATGGCACAACACGTCCGGACCGCACGGTCCAGACGTATGTGGACGATTTGAAAGTCGGCGTTGGAGATGCCCTAAGAGGTCATCTCTTAATTAAAAATAGCCAATAGGCAAAACTTTTCTCATGGTTTCTCGCTCCTCCACCTCAATATCTATCTATCATTTACTCCCTCCGTCCCATAATATAAGAACGTTTTTGACACTAGTATAGTATCAAAAACGTTCTTATATTTTGGGACAGAGGGAATATAATTCACGGTGCTTTCTAATTTTAGAGCCTTCCCATGCGTGTGTGTGCGTGTGCGCTGGACTAGCTCGCTGCTGGTGCAACGTCGATCTCCAGCAGAGAATTAGAGAAGAGAATCGTCGCCCGCATGAATCATCATCAGTGACAGCAACTACATGTGAACTGTACTTGCGGGCTCGTTAATTCCGCATCAATCTCCTACCAACATTTGTATCGATCCTAGGGTTGTACCTTTGACCTAATGTGCATTGTGTAGGTAGTGTCTTTTTCTACCTGCCGTTGGGCATCAAAACTCTCTCTGCTCCCGTGTTCGTTTCTGCCGTCTGCACTCTGCAGTCCAGTCACACTGTGCGTATCAAAGTAGTATGATGGATGGATCAACAGCTAAGCTAGCTATCTTCCGTTTCGAAGAAATTACAGCAGCGGGGAGTTCGCGCGTGTATGCATGCACGCCTCGATCACATATTTATTTCTCTCTCTCTATATCCGATATCTCTTTCTGTTATCATCAAAGCATGAAAAGAAAATGTGAGAAACTTCAACGAGCTGCTCGTGATCGACTGTCCATCAACAGAAAGCAGGTTAGTCGCTTTGGTTACTGGCCACTCGATCCATCTGTAGGGCTGTAGGAGTGTAGTGGACTCCGTGTTGGTTGCATCTCACATGCATGTCGTTACAAAAAGACTACAGCTAGCGTGATGGGAGTTGGGTTCTTCTAGCTACTCTTCTTTGTGTGTGTGTGTGTGTGTGTGTGTGTGTGTGTGTGTGTGTGTGTGTGTGGATGTGGCCTTGTTCAAAGCCTAGCCATATGGTCTAGTACTCTAGTACTTTTGGGCCGTTACAGAACATGCAACTAGAAAGCACTGTTAGAGCGACCGATGCAGCCAACCTTCATGGATCTCTGGGCCGCGTCCAACGGTCGGCGGATAGCCACGTCGCCAAGGAGTCCTACGTGCCTAATGGACGACAAAGGGAGATGCAGGGAAGCGCATAACGGAGCACATATACGCTACAGTATAAAAGTATTGTATGCTAGTCTGGCACTAGTACGCACGTACGTAGACACAAGTGCCCAACCAGTGGTCGACGGAGCATACTAGATATCGAATCGAATCGGCGCTTTGCATGGCATGACATGCACCCACTATGCACCGAATCAATCGGTCGAACATAAGTTAACGCTAAAACAAAAGGGGGGTTTATGGGAAAAATGTGGCTTGGCTATTTATCTTTTTTAAAAAAATCATTATGGCTAGCTTTATTGATCACAAATAGGGGTGCAGAGCGGTGCCCGAACCCGGCCCACTTGATATACAAAATGAAAATTTTTAGTTATAGCTTTCATTCCAGTACGCCAATACAAATTGTGCTAGCTTAGCACATTGGCGGGACGCCGCCCTGCACCCCTAATCACAAATCAAAAATGCATCGTCCACGAGCGTGGTGACTTCTAGTCAGGTGGCACATTAGTCCAACTATAAGAACTCTTATTACAGTAACAATAATTTGCTAGCACATGCACCGCCTTATTAGGCAAATGGAAACAATGTTTAAATTTGACCTTCTTATCAAAGAAGCAATGTGGTCCACACACTCCGTGAATACTGCCATTGCCGCATCCCACCGACGTGATTGCCCAGTATGAAAGTCTATTACGATTAGGGAGTCGGACTAGGCCACCACTCGATTGAATCCCAAAATTTTTGCAAACTTTAATCCGTTCCTCATTGCCATCGCCTGAGAAGTAACAACATCTGCTACTCTACACATGAGGGATGTATTTGCATTGAGCTGCTAAAAAATTACCTCTCTCACTCTTACGACAACCGTCGTTGCTCCTACCCCTTCATCATCAAAATAGGCCGCATCCACATTGATCTTGATAGATTTTGGTTTAGGCTTCTTCCATCTGGGCTCGGCTGCAGTGTTACTTTGAAAAAAATGCCTTCTTAAAATTGTTAACAATGGCCAGGACAGAAATGTCCACCAATCCGGTGGAGGGTGAGATTCTTTATGTTTATTTCTCCGCCTAATCCGCCATAGATAACAGCATCCAACGGTGATGATATGCTTCACGTCAGGGCTTGGACAGAGAACTGACGGTCTCGCTGCCTGAAGCAATAGGTGTTCCAAAATCTAATCTGAACCGGTTCACAGTGCACCCCAATGAAACAATCTCTGATATACCCAGCCTATTCCAGAGCATGCCATTTGTCTGAATTGCATGCTACTCCATGACTACGAAGTTATGGTGCCCGAGCACCATGGAGGACATTTAGAAAAAAAAAACCATATTTAGAAGTTGGAAAAGTCAAAAAAAAAAAACTGGAAACTTGTGTGTCCACTACGGATCCAAGAAATATGGGTTTAGAAAAAAAATGTAATTTTAAACTGTACAAAATAGTCCGGCCCAACAACAAAAAAGGGAAGGGGGTCCGGACTATTTTCTACAGTTTAAAATTACATTTTTATATATTTTGACGCGTTGTAAACCCTAAACCCTAAACCCTAGGACTCCAAGCTGTAATCGACGCGTTGTAAACCTTTGTAACCGGGCTGAGCATCCCACTTCTTGTGCTCACGAGGACCCCTGGCACGCCTAGTTGTGTACGAGCTAGGTGTCCTCTAAACCTGTACTCTTTCTACCTATCATTGCAATGATACGCCAGCTTGGCATATTAGAGAAAGAAAAACAGAAAAGGGGTACATTTAAAAGTACATATTTTCTTTAGTTTTGCAGATCATACGTGAAAGTAAGATGTTATGAAATTTGCACATAAATATTATAGATGTGTATGCCTGTTTACAAAATAATTCATTTTTTTGTGTTGTGGAAATGGTTTATTTGTAAACGGGCACCTTGGTGCCCGAACACCATTGGTAATTTTCTGCTACTCTACTGGATTTCGGAAAGTTGTCATTTCAGACAAGTATGAAGTCAAACTTCTGTATTTTTCACTAGCAACTTTATTTTTCTGAACTTTTGACTTCTAATACCGTCATGAATTTGCCACAAATGTACTCGCGATGATATGCTTTTGTTGGATTTCATAAACTAACATAAATAAAAATCAAAGTCATGGTTCAAAGGCCATGCACGCCAGAACCTAGAAAACAATTTTAAGAATTAGAAGAAGCTCATATCATTGTTGGATGAATATGGACGGAAACGACCCAAATATATTGCTATCAATACCAGACATATGTGTAATTTTTGAATATATAGCATAGACCTGGGCGTCCGGCATCTCGCTTCTCACTTAGCGGTTGATCAATCTAAGCTTGTAAAGTGCCATATCCATGGCCACCCGGTCACTAGAAGAACCGGTTTCCCCGTAATTCTCAGAAGATCTTGGTCTTTTGGGTCAAAAAGTATTTGAACCAATTTCGAACTAACATATATTTTGTGTTACAATATTTATATATTTTAACCTAATATATCAATAAGCTATAGTGTGTCCCATTGGTCAGCTCACACATCTTTTTTCTCCATGGGGAGGGGGGCGGGTTGAACCCCGTTGTTTCACTTTTTTTGGCTACAGGTGAATTCACAGCTACAAAATAAAAAAACTATCGTGAGAGAAGAGGGGATAAAATATACTGAGTACATCACAACACTATTTGACATAATTTGAGCGTTTAAAATCAAACTCATCTGGAATTTTTGAACAATAGCATTATTTCTCAGGCATCAACAAGAATTTTGGTAACCGGTCCATTCCGGAAATCCCCCCATGAAAAAAAAACCTCCATACTAAAGTCCCAACTTGTCCTATATATATATATATCCACCCACCTCTCTCATGTCGCCCTAACCACCGACTCCATTGCAATTGCCGCTACATACTAGCAAATCATTGTGTGTGTCACCCCCCGTCTTAGTTCTACCGCATCTTCAACAATAATTTTTTTTTACTTTCGCACCGTGTTGGCGTAACCCTTTCCACAGTCATCTGCATAGCCCGCCGGCTCGCCCTGGTTGTCCCAGCCTACCACAATCCACATGTGTAGTACTCTCAAATACCTAACCCTTGCTGGAGAGGAGGGGGGGTCTTAGTCGACCCCTTCTCCCGCCGCCTCATGTTCCTTTTCTCTTTCTTTCTTTTCATGATTCGAATTGTCCATCGAGGGCCAAGAAAGCCACCCTACTAAGGCCTGATTTGGTACTAGAGGTTTTGTGGGGATTGTGTGGGGATAATCCCTACACGGATTGGGTGAAATCCCTACCTTATCCCAATCCCCAAGTCCCCGTAAAACCGCAATCCCCAATCCACCACTTGGTAGGGTACTAGGGTTAGTGTACTAGGTATTGGGGAAAATGCACTAGGATATAGGGAAAATTAGGGGGGGGGGAGGGGGATAAACTAGACCAATACACTAGAACCGAACATGATTCTAGGACTGAGGGGCAGTTTGCCTTTTGGCAGGGATAATCCCTAGAAATACACTAGTAACAAAAAAAAGTTCAGAAATGTGTGTGTGAGGGAGAGTCCAACTCCGGGCACCAAATTAATGTTGTCCGTTTCGCCATTTTTTCCTCAATCAGTTTCCAATCACATACTCCCTCCTTTCCGGTTTATAGGGCTTATCTCAAAATTTTAGTTTTTTCGTTTTATAAGGCTCAATTTGGTTGTTCCCCATCACAAGTTCAGATTTCAAGGTGCATTAAATTATTGCATGCAAGTATTAAAAGAAAATTGACCAATGCATGTATTTTATGCATGCATGCATTGCAATTAATGCATTGGTAAACATAATTTTTTAAGGAAACAAGAGCATTAATTGAATGCTTTTACAAACTACAAAAAGTATTCCACCACTCATCATCTACCTTGGTTGGTGAGATTTTTGAATTGAGCCCTATAAACCGGAAAGGAGGGAGTAGTACCATTTGAGGAAGAACGCGTAAAACCAGCTGGTTGTCAATTGCTTCCTGCTATAGCATTGTGCCGTCACAATAAGACTCCCCAATTGGACAGCTTAGTTTGGCACTCACTTTACTACCTCAGTCTGGAAATCTGCATGGACAGCACACAGGAAAAAGATTTGACCACCACATACGTTCACACTCAACCGCCGGCCGGCTATCCCTCCATAGTTAGCAAGCTTCCAATCTTCCTCTATACTGCTCCATATCCTTTTTAGATACACCCAAGTTTAATTGCCGTATATAAATAGAATATCTTTTTGGAGAACTAATACCATTGTATCCTAGTGGTAGTAGACGTAGAATTATTTCTCTGAATATCTAAAAGATATTTTTCGCAAAACAAATATATATATCTAAAAGATAGATGGCGTGGGCAGTGAGTGTGGTACGTGTAGGCGACTGAGTGGAGCGTGTGACGTAGAAGAAATTGGTCTCTGAAGACGAGATGGGAGATAGGTGCAGGTGCCGAATCCAGGCTGGGGACTTCTTCTCCGGACTGCGGAACAGAGACCGAGGAAACTGACGCGAGCGTGCGGGCGGGACAAACGGTGGGTCACCTGACAGGAGGAATTCCCGCACGCACATCAATGCGCCGCGCCGGCGTGTGCGACCCGACTCTCGCCGGCCTACATAAGCCCACCTGATCAAACACGCGGGCACGCGACAAGAGCGACCGCGCCAAGCTGCACCCATCCCGTTTCCATTCCTCCAACCCAACGGCGGCATGGCCTCCAAGCTCCCCGACGCCACCAAGGGCCTCGGCGCCGGCGCCTTGGACGTCGAGGACGGCAGCGGCGGCGGCAAGAAGGTGGCTGCTAGGTGGCCCGGGTTCGTCCACTTCTTCTTCGTGCTCACCATCGTCACGTGCGCGCTCGTCTACGCGCCGAGATTCCTGTCGCCCACCGTGCCCGTCGACTTCTTGGGGCCGCGCCAGCCGTCGTCCGGTAGACTCCCCGTGCGCGTCGACGGTGGCCGCGGCAATGGAGGCGACGCGCTGGTTCTCGACAACCAGCTGAACTCCCCGTGCGCGTCGATGGGCGCCCACGGCATCTGCTGCGACCGCTCCGACTTCAACACCGACGTGTGCTTCATGGCCGGCGACGTGCGCACGGACGCCGCGTCGCTCTCGTTCCTGCTCTTCCCGCCGCAAGCGCCCAACGGCACCGCCAACGACGCCAACGCCACCGCGGCGGAGAAGGAGGAGGTGGTGCGGCCCTACACGCGCAAGTGGGAGAAGCACCTGATGGCCAACATTCAGGAGGTGCGGCTCCGCGCGGCCCGGCCGGACGAGGCCGACGCGCACCGGTGCGACGTGCGGCACGACGCGCCGGCGCTGGTGATGACGGCGGGCGGGTACACGGGCAACCTCTTCCACGCGTTCAACGACGGGTTCCTGCCGGCGTGGCTGACGGTGCAGCACCTCCGGCGCCGCGTGGTCCTCGCGGTGCTCGCGTACAACCCGTGGTGGGCCGGCACGTTCCGGGAGCTCGTCTCGGGGCTCTCGGACCACCACGTGATCGACCTCCTACACGACAAGCGCACGCACTGCTTCCCGGGCGCGATCGTCGGGACCCGCTTCCACGGCATCCTCGCCGTCGAGCCGGCCCGGACCAAGGACAACCGCACCCTCGTCGACTTCCACGACTTCCTCGCCGGAGCCTACAAGGACGACAGCACGCCGACGCCGGAGGCCAAGCAGCAGCAGCAGCAGCAGCAACCAAGGCGGCGGCGGCGGCCGAGGCTGGGGCTGTACTCGCGCAAGGGTACGCGTGTGATCGAGAACGAGGCGGCGGTGGCGCGTCTCGCAGAATCCGAGGGCTTCGACGTGTCCATCCTGGAGACGGCGAACGGGGCGCCGCTGTCGGCGGAGTACGCGGCGGTGAGCGCGTGCGACGTGCTGGTGGGCGTGCACGGCGCGGACCTGACCAAGCTGCTCTTCCTCCGCCCGCGCCGCGCCGCGCTGCTGCAGATTGCACCGCTGGGCGTGCCTCACGTGGCGCGCGGGTGCTACGAGAAGGCGACGGCCATGATGGAGATGCACTACGAGCAGTACGACGCGGCGGCGAACGAGAGCTCGCTGGTGCGCAAGTACCCGGAGGACGACGTGGTGCTGCGCGACCCGGAGGCGGCGACGCGCGAGCGCGGGTGGGACCTCACCGCGCGCGTGTACCTCGGCGGCCAGAACGTGAGCCTCGACCTCGGCAGGTTCGGCGACACGCTCAGGAGGCTGCACTCCCGCGCCCTCCGGCTGCCGGCGGCCGGGCCGTAGCTGGCTGGCTGGTTGGTTCGATACGGGCGTCGCCGATCAGTTGCCGACGAGCTGCTGCATGCTAATCGAGTCGAGGGTAGGTCCGGCGGCCGCGGCCGGCGCACGTTGCGTACGTGAGAGGGCGCTGGATCGATCACACAATGTGTTTTGTTTATTTATTTTGTTTTATTTGTGCCCAAAAGACCGTATAATCCGTCGAATACTCTGATGACAAAACTTTGTTTTTGTTTGTACACATATGGCTCGACGTCTCGAAATATAGACTGTCTGGTGATGACACACGCAACGGCATGCACTGCTAGCGCCAGGCCAGCCGTGGCGTGGCCTGGGCGCCGGCCGGCACGGCGCGGCGTGCGGCGTGCAGGCAGCTGGCGGCAGACTAACACATGGAACTGAATGTTCATGCGTTATGCCCCTGCCTTGACTAATGTTTATTTTCTCTAACTTGTCACGAAAATATATACAATTGATCCACGCGCTGGAGGAATAATGATTGGCGGACGTAACGTGCAGAGCTGTTGCTGCAAACAAGTATCGTTGGCACATCGTGCAGAAGCATCGTCCATCTGTTTGATTGAACGAAGAGTAGTATTTCATTCGCTGTACAAACCCAGACTGACCAAATTAAGGAACATACCATGTGTAGGAAGTGGACCTGCAAGCATTTGATAAAGGTCGGCCGGCTGCGACGGAGTTTGAACAGCGGACGGGCGAACTTTCTTAGGCGGGCACGGGGTTGAGTTGAACGGCGGATACGTGCCGCTGCAGTTGACATGGACACGATCGGAGAGTCCAGCGGCGCGGGCCATGTGGTACGAGAATGACATGGAACTGTACATCCGACGGCGACAACGCAGCCACCAGTTGACGAGACCATCTCCTTCTTCTGTCCCTGTTCAGAGAGGAAGTACCAGCTGGCCTCGATTCGGCATCTGCACCCATCTCATGTACTTGCACCCAAGACTTTCTCTACGGATGATTCTCAGGGTCAGGGGCACGTAGATGCGGGAGCATGCACCTGCCCGACGGTCCGATCGTCTCGCGGTCCGTAAAGTCAATGGATATCGCATGAGTGCACATCAAGGTTGTAGTTTTCGTTTCTAAAACTTACTATGATTTTGTCGTTAGGTTTCAGATTTCAACGTTGGTAGTCTCTGAATCTTGCGGTTTTGTCGTTCGCTCGTCTAACTCTCAATGGTTAGAACTTAACGGAGTTTTCAAAAATGGTTAAAATATTTTCAAAAGGGTCCTTATTTGAAAGCCCTCGTGACTAACAACACGAATCTGAACACGAAACTTAATTCAAACTTTTGTTTGAAAAGATATGGAAGTTGTAAATTTGGAAGCCAAAAGAAAAAGCACACGCGAGGTGCTCGGTGCTCCCACAACTGCATGCCACAAATCCTATCTCATATATATCTATCTATCTATCTATCTATCTATCTATCTATCTATCTGTAGTAGCCCGTACCAACACCTTGTCGCATCTTACAGATTTCATAGAAAAAAAAAATACTTTGTATTACTAGACCTTGTACTTCTTAGGGCACCTTCAACACGGAGTCTCAAACTGCCTGCAACCCTCCAGACTGAGCGATCAAAAAATAGTTGTTCATCCCACGCGGTACCACATCGGTCCGCGAACTAGCTAGTCTAGACTTTCGTTCTCTAGTAAATCGGACATAAACTAATGGGGGCTTTGTAGGCGCCCGACCGTTGCCACGTACGTGTCCAACACACCTGTCCCGCCGAAAATCCTCTCTGCCTGAAAAACCCTCTCAACGCGAAGAGGTTGTCTTTTTTTTTTTTGCGGACAACGCGAAGAGGTTGTCGGGCATTCATGCGAGTCAGCGCCGCTCTAGAGCGGACGAGACTTCACGGCATGGATGCCGGTCAGAGCGACGTGACTGGTCGACCGGGCTACGACACCTCAATGCCGACGTGGCAACCGAGAAGCCTACTCCAGCAGCAGATGCGCCACATTGAAGCCTGATATGTCTCCAATGTATCTATAATTTTTGATTTTTTCATGGTATTATAGTATCAATCTTCGAAGTTTATTATGCAATTATATATTATTTTCGGGACTAACATACTAACCTAGTGCCCAGTGCCTGTTGTTGTTTTTTTGCTTATTTTTGGCTTTTCTGGAAATCAATATCAAACAGAGTCCAAACAAAGAAAAAACTTTGGATTAATTTTTTCTGGACCAGAAGAGACCCTAGAAGGACGGACCACAAGGGAGTGACAAGCTCGGGGCACATCTTGACCTAATTCCGCCTCTATAAATTCTCAAATATTCCCCTTACATCAGAGAGCCACCCGAAATACTTTTTCTGCCGCCACAAGTTTCTGTTATCGAGAGATCTCATCTGGAGGCCTTCTCCGGTACTCTTCCTGAGGGGGAATCGACCACGGAGGGGCTCTATATCAACCTTGTTGCCTTTCCGGTGATGTGTCAGTAGTTTACCACAGACCTAGGGGGTCCATAGCTAGTAGCTAGATGACTTCTTCTCTCTCTTTGATCTTGAATACAATGTTCTTCTTGATGTTTTGGAGATCTATTCGATGTATAATTGAGTCTCCAACGTATCTATAATTTTTGATTGTTTCATGTTATTATATTATCAATCTTGGATGTTTTATATTCATTTACTAGCAACTTTATATCATTTTCTGGGACTAACCTATTGGCATAGTGCCCAATGCTAGTTGCTGTTTTTTGCTTGTTTTTTACTTCGCAGAATATCAATACCAAACGGAGTCCAAATGCCGCGAAACTTTTTGGAGAATTGTCCCTGCCCAGAAGACACCCAGGAGGCCCAAGAAGTGCACTAGAGGGGGCTTGTGGGGCCCACTAGGCACCAGGGCGCGCCCTGGTGGGTAGCCGATCCCACAGACACCCCCTCCACCGCCTATCAGCTCTATAAATACTCTAAAATCCAAAAACCCTAGGGGAGTTGAGAGAAAATAGTTTCCGCCGTCGCAAGTTCCAGAACCACGAGATCCAATCTAGAGGCCTTTTTCGGCACTCTGCCGGAGGGGTCAACGATCACGAAGGGGTTCTTCATCAACACCCTTGCCCTTCGATGATGCGTGAGTGGTTTACTACAGACCTACGAGTCCGTAGATAGTAGCTAGATGGCTTCTTTTCTCTTTTTGATCTTCAATACAATGTTCTCTTCGATGTTCTTAGAGATTTATTTGATGTAATGACTTTTTGCGGTGTGTTTGTTGGGATCCGATGAATTATGAGTTTATGATCAGTTCTACCTACGAATACACAACAGCAGAAAGCATACTGGCAACAATGAGGGAAGATCAAGTGGGTTACTTTAGGTAGTGACAATTCTCAGTGTTTTCATGCCATGGCCACTGTACAACACAGGCATAATTGCATCACTTCCCTACAAGGGCCAGATGGTTCTGACATTTTTGGTCATGAAGGCAAAGCTGTAATTCTTCATGAGGCCTTCAAGGAGAGACTTGGCTAATTTGAGCCCTTCGGAATTCCCCCTGATTTACTTAATCTCATAGGTACGCATCCTGATCTATCTTTTTTGGAGCCCCTTTTAGTAAGGATGAGATTGACGTCGTAATTAAAAAGTTGCCCCCAAAAAATCTCTGCGCCCAGATGGATTTAACATAGATTTCATCAAGAAATGTTGGCACATCATAAAGCAAGATTTTTATGACCTTTGTGATCAATTTACAAAGGAGATTTGTGCTTGCAAAGTATTAACAACTCCTTTATAACATCATTCCAAAGAGAGCTGGAGCTTTTGGGGTCAATGATTTCAGGCCCATTTCTTTGATTAGCTGCAAGCTGATAACTAAATTGCTTGCCGGTAGATTGCAGTCCGTCATACTGGAACTGGTACATGTCAATCAATATGGGTTTCTAAAGTCGAGAACAATTCAAGATTGTATTGCTTGGGCATATGGATTTTTGTTTCAATGCCACAAAAGTAAGAAGCCAATTATTGCTTTGAAATTGGATTTTGAAAAGGCTTTCGACAAGCTTGAGCATGGAATGCGTTTGGTAGTTTTGAAGAAGAAGGGCTTTGGCCAGAGATGGTGTTCTTGGATCTAACAAACCTTAAGCTCCGGCACCTTATCGGTCCTACTCAATGGTATTCCTAATACATCTTTCAAGAGTAGAAGAGGAATCAGACAAGCGGATCCTCTCTCTCCCTTATTGTTTGTACTTGCATCTGACTTCTAACAGACAATCATAAATGATACTATGCACAGGAATCTCCTTCAACCACCCATCAGATTTCAGTCCTACCCTGATTTCCCAATCCTAGAATATGACGATGACACTTTAATTGTTATGCTTGCCTGCCCTGAGCAATTGAGACAACTGCAGATACTGGTTAATACATTCTCCAAAGCTTCAGGCCTAAAGGTTAATTACCAAAAACCCAATATGATTCCCATCAATGTAGCCAAGGAGGATTTGCAGCAATTGTTCAACATTCTTGGTTGTCGCATTGGAACTTTCCCCTTCACTTATCTGGGCACCCCCTTAGTTTTAACAAGCCAAGGATGGAACATCTCTTATATATCATTGAAAGGATCCAAAGAAGGCTTGCTAGTTTCTCCCATTTCCTAAGTTATGATGGCAGATTGGTCTTGCTCAATGTTGTTTTCTCCTCACTGCCAACATTTATAATGAGTTGTTGCTTCTCTATAAAGGAATCATTGAGCAAATTGACACGTACAGAAGGCACTGCTTCTAGAGAGGCAATGATATGGAAAAGAAAAAACCCACTTGCAGCTTGGGATTTGATTTGCAGACTGAAAGACAAAGGTGGTTTAGGCATTCTGAACCTATCCACACCGAACACCTGCTTACTAATGAACATGGTTCAAAAATTCATCAACCGCATGGATATCCCTTGGGTTAATTTAATTTGGAAAATATAATATCCACGAGGGCTGACACCTATCAACCTACAAACCTGCTCCTTTTGGTGGAGGGATTGCCTGAAACTTTTACCAACGTACCATGCCATGGCGTCCAGCTCCCCTCACAATGTCCAAACCATTGCCTTCTGGTCTGACCATTGGCATGGCACCCCCAATGCCTAGCTATGGCCCCATTTGCACTCTTTCTCTAAAGACCAGTCTATCACTTACATTCTTTAGATGATCTAGCTACTCACTTCCACTTTCCTCTATCTGAAGAAGCATATCTGCAGTTCCAAGGACATAACTCATGGCATCTTCCTGCAGGCGCACACAACTACAAGGTCTCAAAGGCATATAGGTTAATGACTGTCCATCCTCTAGTCTTGTCAGTAATCAAATGGCTTTGGCAATCCTATTGTCAGCTCAAACATGAATTTTTTTTCTGGTTGATGGTTAACAACAGACAGAACACAAGAGCACTGGCAAGATTTCATGTTTGAACTGACTAGGATTTCCAAAGCCATTTTGTTACCGGCGAGACTATAGGATGGACAGTCATTAACAATATGCCTTTGAGACCTTGTAGTTGAGTGCGCCTGCAGGAAGATGACAACAAAAAAACTTTTTTATCCAGGACTACACAACAAACAAGCACTGGAGAGAAGAGATCACTTGTACTTCCTTTGCCCATTTGGCAAAACACTGTTGGCGGTATGTTTGCCCTTTGTGGAATCCTACTGGGACAGGTTCCAGGATGAAATCTCCCAACTCAAACAGTTGCTGCACTTGCCTCTTGCCATGGAGACAATCATTATGATTTCTTGGGCAATTTGGACCACAAGGAACGACTTTATCTTCAAGCACATTCCTCCCAACCTTTACGTTTGCAGGCGCAGGTTCAAGGAGGAACTGAAACGGCTTACTTACAGAGCTAAGAGAAAGGAGCTCTTTGGACTCATAGATTGGGTCCAGACCTTGAGATAGGTCTTTCGACAGACTTGTTTAATGGTTGTATTTCCTTTTCTTGCCTCATTTTCCTTTTGATTTCTACCCGTATAGTTTATTTTCTTCTTTGAACATTTTCATGTACCATTTATTTGAAAATCAATAAAAATATGCAGCAGAGTCCTAGTGTTTCCCTCAAAAAAAGTACGCCTATCAATGCCCAAGACAGAACAGACGCATGGAACATTTGGTTTGGATCCATATGCAGTATGGCGTCAGCCACCTGCACGCGGCACGCTCCACCGTGCCGGCACACCACAGCTAGCAGCCTAGCGGTGCATGCCGTTACCTTTGCCATCATAAGATTGTCCTTATTTCGAGACATCCACAAATACAAACGAACCCAAACTAAATTGAATGGTCTTTTCTGAAAAAGAAAAATGATCTGTGCTGTCGAACAAAATGGTTGTACCCCTCAAAAAGCAAAATGGTTGCCCTGTCACGTACGCAATGTGCGCCGGCTGCGGCCGCCGGACCAGCTCTCGATTAGCATGCACCAGCTCGTCGGCGACCGGTCGGCGGCTCATTCAACGGCGATGCACGCACGCATCAAACCAGCTACGGACCCGCCGCCGGCAGCCGCAGGGCGCGGGAGTGCAGCTTCCTTAGCGTGTCGCCGAACCGGTGCAGGTCGAGGC
Source organism: Aegilops speltoides (assembly GCA_021437245.1). Taxonomy (NCBI): domain Eukaryota; kingdom Viridiplantae; phylum Streptophyta; class Magnoliopsida; order Poales; family Poaceae; genus Aegilops; species Aegilops speltoides. The sequence continues at coordinate 553,090,913 of CM038143.1, forward strand.
TCACGTTCTGGCCGCTGAGGTACACGCGCGCGGTGAGGTCCCACCCGCCCTCCCGCGTCGCCGCCTCCGGGTCGCGCAGCACCACGTCGTCCGCCGCGTACTTCCGGACCAGCGAGCTCTCGTTTGCCCCCGCGTCGTACTGCTCGTAGTGCATCCCCATCATGGTCGTCGCCTTCTCGTAGCACCCGCGCGCCACGCCCGGCACGCCCAGCGGCGCCACCTGCAGCAGCGCGGCGCGGCCCGGCCGGAGGAAGAGCAGCTTGGTCAGGTCCGCGCCGTGCACGCCCGCCAGCACGTCGCACGCGCTCACCGCCGCGTACTCCGACGACAGCGGCGCCCCGTTCGCCGTCTCCAGGATGGACACGTCGAACCCCACCGACTCCGCCAGCCGCGCCACCGCCGCCTCGTTCTCCATCACGCGCGTGCCCTTGCGCGAGTACAGCCCCAGTCTCGGCCGCCGCCGCTGCTGCTGTTGCTGGGGCTCCGACGCGCCGTCGTCCCTGTACGCGCCGGCGAGGAAGTCGTGGAAGTCGACCAGGGTCCGGTTGTCCCGGGTCCGAGCCGGGTCGACGGCGAGAATGCCGTGGAAGCGGGTCCCCACGATGGCGCCCGGGAAGCAGTGCGTGCGCTTGTCGTGCAGGAGGTCGATCACGTGGTGGCGCGAGAGCCCGGACACGAGCTCCGGGAACGTGCCGGCCCACCACGGGTTGTACGCGAGCACGGCGAGGACCACGCGGCGGCGGAGGTGCTGCACCGTGAGCCACACCGGCAGGAACCCGTCGTTGAACGCGTGGAACAGGTTCCCCGTGTACCCGCCCGCCGTCATCACCAACGCCGGCGCGTCGTGCCGCACGTCGCACCGGTGCGCGTCCGCCTCGTCCGGCCGGGCCGCGCGGAGCCGCACCTCCTGGATGTTGGCCATCACGCCCTTCTCCCACTTGCGCGTGTAGGGCTTCACCACCTCCTCCGTCTCCGCCAACGTAGCGTTTGCGTTCGCGTTGGCGGTGCCGTTGGGCGGCGGGAAGAGCAGCAACGAGAGGGACGCGGCGTCCGTGCGCACGTCGCCGGCCATGAAGCACACATCGGTGTTGTAGTCCGAGCGGTCGCAGCAGATGCCATGGCCGCCCATCGACGCGCACGGGGAGCCCACCTGGTTGTCGAGGACCGGCGCGTCGGCCTCATTGCCGCGGCCGCCGTGCACGCCCTGTCCTTGTCCTTCAGCCGCTCTACCCAATGCCGGCTGGCGCAGCCCCAAGAAGTCGACGGTCACGGCGGGCGACAGGAGGCGCGGGGCGTAGACGAGCGCGCACATGACGACGGTGAGGACGAAAAAGAAGTGGACGAAGCCCGGCCACTTACCAGCCACCTTCTTGCCGCCGCCACCGCCGCCGCTGCCGTCGTCAACGTCCATGGCACCGGCACCGAGGCTCTTGGTCGTGTCGGGGAGCTTCGAGGCCATGCCGGCGATCGGTTGGAGAAATGGAAACGGGATGGGTGCAGCTCTGCGTTCACGCGCGGTCGCCTTTGTCGCGTGTCCGTGTGTTTGGTCAGATCGGCTTATGTAGGCCGGCGAGACACCGGCGTCAGCTCACAGAAGAGCAAGTCTCCGGCCTTGATTTGACCTATCTATCCATCTCATCTTCAGAGACTGATTTCTTCTGCGCACGTCACACACTCCACTCACCAAATATATTGTCCCAAATATACACAATATTTCAGAGAAACACAAGTATTAATTGTCCCAAATGTCCCCTAAATAAAATTGCCCCAAATCATAGTAGTATTCTTTTTATATAGAGCCATTAAGCTTGTGTAGCTAAAGGATATGTATACTCGTATAGAGAAGATTGGAAGCTTGCTAACTTTGGAGTGGATGGTCAAATCTTCTTCCTGTGTGTGCTGTCCATGCAGATGTAGCTTCATCACTTTCTGAATTCGTGTTGATTTCCAGATTCGGGTAGTAAGTGAGTGCCAAACTAAGCTGTCCAATTGGGGAGTTTTATTATGGCAGCACAGGCTAAAGCTGGCAGCATTTCACAACCAGCTACTTTTTGCGCGTTCTTCCTCAAATGGTATGTCATTGGAAATTAATTTAGGAGAAAATGGTGCAATGGGCAGCATTTATTTGATGCTTCGAGTTGGAATCTCTCCCCCCCCCCTCTCTCGCACACACTCGTCGGAGTGACAACCCGGAGGGGGGGGGGCTTTAGCCGGAGGGGAATTGTGCCTACTCCCACTAATAGGGAAAAGCCTAGCAACAGCGTGGGTTTTGGGCCTATCAGTAGCGCGGGCACAAGCGCTACTGATAAGGCGCTACAGCTAATGCTTAGCAATAGCGCGGCTTGACGCACGCTACTGCTAAATTGACTTACTAGCAGCGGTTCTCCAGAACATCGCTATTGTTAATTAGTAGTAGCGCTTCTCCTAACCCGCGCTACTACTACTATTTTAGTATTTTATTTCTTTTCTATTTCATGTTGTATTCATGCACCTTTACACAAGTTTTCATACAACAGGAATTTAGAGATTGTTTTTACATCATAATGAGTTATTACATCATGGGGTGAAAGAACCGTGGACTAGTTTCAAGTGGATGTCCATCCACTTGAAACTAATCATGTTCTTTCACCCAATGATATAATAATATCATCATCATCATCATATCATTAACAACTTAGCATCATAATACATCATTGTCATATAACACCTCCTCAATATCATCGTTTTCATCATTGACATCACATAACACCTCCTCAAGATCATCATTATCAACTCTAACACATTACCACATAATAAACATATTGTACCTCATAGGACCTATTACATTCGATTAAGACCTACTACATTTTCTACGGTAAAATAACAAAAACAAGATAGCCCTGACTCTCCATTATGGAGAATGGAGATTAGCCTGTCTCCCATTCTTGCCTTTCGCTGAATGTTACTTCCAAGAACCTCCTTGCGAATGTCCATACACTTCTTCCATTCTCGATGATCATGTGTTCACGGTTTTAGAAATCCGATATGCAGGTGAGCTCCCTAGATTTACCCGGCAAGTATGTTGAGAATCGAGAGGCGACCATGCAGACACATCAGATGAGGCACACAATCCATCGGGAGTTTCTGTTGAAAAACATAATAATAACTTTGTAGTTAGCAATGATGTACTAGTTTTAGAAGTATGCAAAAAATGCACGAATGTCGTAATAGTAAAAAATCTTACCAGGTAATTCGGAGAAGTTATCGTTGTTCAACACATGCACTAGTGGCACGTATTCACCATAATTTGGAGGAGTTCGATAATAGGCATTGTAATTCTCAAGAAGAGTACAAAATGCGATCAGATGATTTTTCTCCTTATATGTTAATTGGGTGCCTTCGGTGTAGTGGGTTTTATCTACCATCTTCCGCACAGTCTTTGAAGAATCAAAATAAGCTGTCAATGGAAATAAGCTATCAACTATTTTGAAATAAAGAATATAAATTAGTTAATAACTATGTTTGATAAACTCACATAGCGGTACAATCGGCAGCGTATCAACAAGGACCCAAATGTCCATATTGTCTTCCTCGCTGTCAGGATCACCAAGATCCATGGTGATAATCATACCCTCATCAAAACCATACATTTTGCAAAGTGCTTCCCAATTTTGGCAACCAAAATGGGTTACGCTCTGAGCATTGTACAGATTTACTTCAAAATCCATATCATGATGGGTCCTTAGGTGTATTTTCTTTGTTTCAAAATTTTCATGGTCTTCAAAACCCATCCTCTCCAAGACATAGCGTCTTGCATGGCATGGGATAAGCTAGTCGAATTGTAAAATATGAAAATTAGACGTTGAAATAGTTGAAGTCATGCTTAATAGAGAAAAAAACTATTATCGTCGTTGCGTACCGTATGAACATCGCAGGGAGGGGCGGCCGCAGGCGGAGGGGAGGATGTGCGAGGAGGATGGAGGAGGGACAGAAGGAGGGGAGTACCTCGGCGGCGGACGAACGGCGGCGGCAGCAGCGGCGGCGACGGACGACGACGGTTGTCGCGGGCGAGAGTGATAGTGTGAGTGTGAAGGGCCGGTCCTCCCGTGGGGATAAGGTAGGGATAGTTGTAGCGCGTTTGACAAAAAGCGCTACAGCTAACGTAAGTAGCAGTAGCGCTCTACAGTATAATGCGCTACTGCTATAGCTAGCGGGGGGCCAAGGTCATGGCAACTATAGCAGTAGCGCTGTATGCCTCAAACGCGCTACTGCTACTTCCAAGTCAGTAGCGCGTTTGGCAGACACGCGCTGCTGCTAAGTAGCAGTAGCGTGGTATTTTGAAGCGCGCTGCAGATAAGATTCTGTGTATAGGCTTTTCCCTAGTAGTGTCCGTTTTCGTGCAGCCAAGGCGAGGGTCGACGATGGTCTTTACCGGTTGTGCATGCCGGCAACGCGCCGGCTGTGCCCTTCATGGGATCCAAGCGGTGGCGGCTTCCTGTGTTCTACTTTTCATCAATGTTGGCAGCCGCAGTGGGCGCGGGCGCACCAGCCACCGACTCGTTGATCTCTGCGTCTTTCTCCACCAATCGGGTGTGGTTCCGCCAACGTTGGAGGCGGATGGCCTCGTCCATGGCAGCCATGATGCCCGTTCCGCCGTGCTCCCCCGCGTGCCGGCCTGGAGCAACTCAGCTCCGCGAGCTGGCTTGGAGCGGCGAGTTGCTGAACCATGTGCTGGCTTGGGACGGTAGCTTGCTCCATTGGGCTAGGAGAGGGAGGTGGAGCAGCGAGTTGCCTGGCTCGTATCCGGCAGGCTCGGTGGGCCACACGGCCGGCTTTTATCCCAGAGAACTACTCTTCTTGCTTGTCGAATGTCATCGAAATGCTGGAGAAAATGGTGAAAAGAGGAGATGGGAAGCGACGGAGTGGTGCAATTCGCCTGGCGTCTGGCCTCCTTCAAATAGCCGGCTGATGGGAGGAGCTTGCCTGACGTTGGGGTTAATGCTGACCCGCTCTTGAACAGACATGTGGCCAGAGTAGGTTTCTCGGCACACGCACAAGTTTAATGGAGATATTTGAGTGCGGCGAGGAGACGTGTTCAGCCGGACATGCAACGAATGACGCCCTCGGGTTGCGCGCCGCTTCAATGACAGAGCCAGTGCGGGATCGCGTCCACTCTGGGCCGGCTTCAATGTGGAGCGGCCGTTCTATATTGACATCAATGTGGGCGCCAAGCGGGAATGCACGCGCGAGGGAGGAGGATTTTTAGTGGGACAGAGTGGTCAGAAGCAGGCGTGGCTGTTGTCCGGATGCCCGCAAAGTCTTCCACGTTTGTCTCCGGTTTGCAGGAGAAAGTTCATCCAGATCGTCGAGCGGACCGATACAGATCCGTGTTAACACATCCTGACCGCATGGCAAGGACGCTTGCGGGTGGTTCGAGATGCCCTAATACATGCATGCGAGACACAACCAATACGGAGTCCACTACACTCATACAGCCCTAGAGATGGATCGAGCGGCCAATGACCAAGCAAACACTAGCTACTTTCTGTTGATGGACACTAATCAAGATCACGAGTAGCTCGTTGAAGTTTCTCACACACTTTGTTTTCATGCTCTTTCATGTGAGAAAGAGAGATCGGACAGATATATAGAGCGAAATAAACGGAAATGTGTGATTGAGGCGTACAGTGACTGAACTGCAAAAGGGCACAAATGAACACGGGAGCAGAGAGGGAATGCCCAAAGGCAGGTAGAAAAAGCCATAATGTCTATGTGCGCATTAGCACAGTGCTAGCTGCTGGCTACCTCTACGAGACAAATGTTGGTAAGAGACTGATGCGGAATTAACGAACCAGCAAGTACAAATACAGTTCGATCACAGGCAGTTGATGTCGCTGAGGATGATTCCTGCGGGCGACGATTCTCTTCTCTGCGGGAGGTGGACGTTGCACCAGGAGTCCACACATGTATGTATGCATGGCCCTGGCCTCGCGTAACGTAACGTCTAACCTAAACCCTGCCTCTGCTGACCGATCGGCCCCGCCAAGAAGATGGCACAGGAAGATCGATCAAGCACCCACGTCTCTCTCTCTCTCAACGGCACACCGACGCACCTACTTTTTTCCCGTAAACCGAAGACAAAGTAAGGAGGGGATGAGGACTTCGCGGGCGTCCGCATTGCTGCCATGCCCGCGTCTAACTGCCCTCGCCCATAAAAAATCCACCTGGCTCTCCCGGCTTTCCATCGAAGGCCCGCGCCGCTTGCCGCGCCGCATTTATTCTGGCCCAAAGTATACATCGGCCGGAATTGATGCCTGCGATTTGACCGGACGGGAGGGTGTCACTGACAGACTTGACCACTTGGGCGTCACCGCTTCAATCTAGACGCTGCGTTCCGAGAAAACAACGCTCACCTTCCGTCCCGTGCAGCAGGAGGCAAAGCGGCTCCTCCACGAGCGGCAGGCTGCCGCGGCCCTCTGATTTTGTACCGCCGCTGGGGGGATGACGACGGCATGGATGGCGATGGCAGTGCGGCACTACAGGGTGGCCACACTTACGAGGTGGCCGTCTGTTATAGGGTTTAGGTTTTTTCTAGTTTTTAAGTTAAATGGTCGAAATTTCGACATTTTTATGTAAATTATGGCCGAACTTGAAAGAAATTTGCCATGTTTGCATGTTTAGTCTAAATAGTGGTTGAATGTATGAGGGCGGCGTTAGATGGCTTGCTCTCACATCCGTGTCTGCGGACTCCCCCCCCCCTCCGGTATCGGCGGACGGATGCCGGAGCAAATTTACGGGTCAACGTTGGAGATGCCCTAACCCACCATAAAAGCTTTTGGGTGATGCAGAATACATATGCAGTGATAATTATTTTGTGGCATATTTGAGGGTACAAATGGACCCTGTGTAGGGTTGTCAACGCCTTCGATATTTTTTTAGCCATCTGGTAGGCCCATGAATGAGTCAGCAACAACGCGCAATGCTTGCATGAGATAGGTCTGAGCCTGACAGCTTCGACACGCACGAGATGAGCGTTGAAGTGGAGCACAAGTTTACCGATTCTCTTCTCAAACTCCAATATAATGTGGAATAGAATCCCATATATGTTGGTCTCACCTCTCCACAAAAATCACGGTGGTACTAAACTTTCCATCATGTCATGACACTGCTCATAGACCTTTGAGATTTTTGAGTATTGTTTATATGGGTCTAAAGTCCATCTATAATCTATAATTCAATAGCATAGAGTTGAGTTAACAAGGACATGATTGGTTGTGCCAAAAAAAAACAAGGACATGATTGATCGAAAAAAAGGACATGATCTGAGTCCAGTGGCGCGGGCTGACAGTACAAGAATGGCATGAAACAGGGGACCTCTTATCTGCTGCATTCTGCGGCAGAATGTCACACATGGCAGTACTCCGACTGGGCCGGCCCACGCGGGAGCTGTGAGCAGTGTAAAAAAAATCAAAAAACAAACACTAAGTGTAAGCTAGGACTCGAGCCTGCAAACACGCCATCATACACACAGGTAGCTAGCCACTATGGCTGACCAGAGATCGTGGTCAATACGCGATGCGATTACTTTAGAACAAGCTACAACCGCAGATTGGATTACTTTGTGTTTTCTTAATAATCTCTTGAAAATTCTGAATATTTTTTAATAAATTTCTGAACATTTGTTGTAAACAAGCATAAGATAAAAAATTCTGAATATTTTTGGCAAACAACTATAAGTTTTTGTCTTTGGTTTACTTATATTTATATTCCACAAAATGCACCTTATTTATTTGCTATGTTTATTTACAATAAATGTTTACCATGTATGCAGAAGTTTCAGGGTGTGTTTAAATTTGTTAGTTTTAGGAAAATGTTCATGCATCTCCAAGAATGTTCGTGATATTTTTTTTATCTTTTTGTCAATTTTAGAAATCTTGTTTATGTGTATAAAAATGTTCGCCTGTTTTGAATTTTTTAAAAATGTCTATTCAATTTCAAAAAAATCACATGACTTAATAAAAATTTACATAACAAAATGTTCCTGATTTTTTTAAAACAATATTCATCCATTTAAAAAGTATTGTCATACATTTTCTATTTTTTTAGAAAAAATGTAAAACAATATTCACATATGTTTTAGAAGTTCGCTAGACTCCAAAATATTCATTACTTTAGAAAAAGTCGCACATTTTAAAAATATGTTCATGACATTTAAAAAATGATTAAGCGATATAAAATGTTCACATAATTTTGAAAAATATTTCGTACCGTTCTTATAATTTTTTGGGATATTGTTTTGAAAACCATTTTGAAAAGACACGAAAATAATTTAAAAAAAGTATGAAACCAATTAGACAAACCAGAATCAAATGGGAAGAAAAGGCAATAGAAACCGTAAGAAACAATAGAGAGCACAGAAAAATGAAGAAAAAAAACCATGCACAAAAGGTTCTACAACCAGTTTCATAGACACCTGCGATTGGGTCGGGCTGCTAAGGGAAACCCTTGAGACGAGGCTATCATTCGTGTTGACGTAAGCAACATAAACCCTTTAGGAAAAAAATCTAAGGATTCTTATGAATCTAAGGAGCCCTATATAAATTTATTAATTGGAGGCACCATATGTAGCACCACATTAATCCTAGATGAAATGAAGCTAGACCTATTTGATAAGTAACATGCTATCAATCCAACCGTTTGATCGCGAAGTGCCTATGCATTGTTCACCGGACCACGTTACAACTTATTTATTTAAAAAAAGATTTAGAAAATGAACCACGCAACGCGTCAAGCTCAGTTGATAGAGCGCGAGCCTTGTGGTCTTGGGTTCGAGCCCCAAGGTGGGCGATGCTTATTCTACTTTTGAGTTAATTTGAAATTTTGGTATTCACACTTATTTCCCACGCTATGTGATTTTGTTTTATTATTTTGGGGTAGCATTTGTTTAATATGTTTTGGTTTAGAGCATTTATAGATTTATTTTATGCAGATGTGGGAAACTGCTTACAATAATATTGTGAACCCCATATTTTGGCATAATTAGATGAATCAACGGCTGGAGTCGGTCGATCAATTGATCAAAAATAGGGCACTGGTGGATTCTGAAAGACTAGGCAAACACAGCATTTCATGGATCGGAAAGGATCATTACTCGAAACAAAGTCGCTCGTGGAATTTAGTTGTATTGTTCATTTCAACTTAGATAGATGGAATTACGTTTTACTTGGTTCTCGCATCCATTTGTTTGATTGGTCAGCGAGTTTTATTCCACGTAGTAGTATTGCGTATGTACGTATAAGATGCACCGTCCAAAGGCCCAGACCAAACCAAAGCAACATACACCTATGCTACTACCAAGAAGAATTGCATGCATTTGATAAGGTCTCAGCGGGCGTTGATGGAGTTTGAAAGTATAGCAGACATGATCGAGTTTAGCGGCGCAGACCCCGTGGTATGAGAATAACATGGAACAGTACACCCGACAGCGGTGATGCAGCAACCTTTTGACGAGAGCCTCTGCCTCTCCGTGCAGCGAATCACGCAGATCTATCGCAGGACCAATACAGTCACCGTTCTTTATCTTCCATCCAAGACTTCTTCTGCGGCCATATCTATCTATCTATGTACGTCCAAAAAATCTTTGTGCCAAAAAAGGTCCCCAATAGCCAGGGAACGTTTGTTGGGAGGGTGGCATTTGCGAATGTTTTCTATGGCATTTTCTTCAGAGACGCATAACAATTTCTTCAGTGGTGCATGACAGTTTCTAGAAGGAAGAAAATTTTGCGGCAAAAAGGAAAGAAATTGTCATATGCTACCATCTCAAAATTCCATCAAAAAACATTCGCTCGCCATCCCCTCTCAGCGAATATTCGCCTGTTAGTATTTCTGATAAATATATATATCTCGTGGACACCTCGTAGTGTATCTTTTAGATTTTCCGAGAAGATATCCTTAAAGAATAAGAATAGATTCTTTATATATAAGCCAATTAATCTTTGTGTATCTAAAAGGATTTAATACAGAGATAGATTGGAAACTTGCTAATTTCGTAGGCATAACTTCCCCGCAAAAAATTCGTAGGCATAACCGGCCGGTGGTTTAATGTGAACGTATACGGTGGTCAATGTTTTCCCTGCCTGCTGTCCATGCAGATTTCGCTTGATCAGTTACTCAATTCGTACTGATGTCCCGATAGGAGTATTAAGTACGTGCCAAACTAAGGTGTCCAGTTGAGAAGTTTGTTTTTCTAATCACTGTACAGGCTAAAACAGGCAGCAATTGACTACCAGCTGATTTTGCGCGTTCTTTGTCAAATGGTATGTGATTGGAAATTAACTTTTTTGGGGGTGGACATTGGAAATTACATTTTTTTTAGCAACTGTTGGAAATTAAATAAGGTGAAGGAGCAACTTTTTGGTGCTTGGAGTTGGACTCCCTCCGCCGGGCCCAACTGTCCATTTGAAAGGGTTGGTAGTTTTTTCTTTTTGCGTGAGAGGAAAGGGTTAGTAGCTACTAATGTACTCCCTCCGTTCCTAAATATAAGTCTTTTTAGAGATTTCAAATGGACTACAACATACGGATGTATATAGACATGTTTTAGAGTGTAGATTCACTCATTTTGCTTCGTATCTAGTCCCATGTTGTAATCTCTAAAAAGACTTACATTTGGGAACAGAGGGAGTAGAAGTCAAACTTGTTTCAAGGTTTCTAGCCTGTGGATGGAGGCACACGGAATCTGTGAATAAAACATGATGGTGTTTATGCAAAAACAACCACGTTACAAATTAACTAGGTAGTATCATGTTCACACGTTTACGTAGACAAAATTTATTGTTGCCATTCATTTGTGTAAATGAACCCCGTCATGCGATGTTGCATAGTCTCCTTACATGTGTAATACTTTTAGCCGTCACAGACGTCGCAGACACAAAAGATGAAGGGCACAAAGCCAGTACAATAAGCATTCCTGACACGATGTCCTTCGTAGTCTCTGTTGCAGGCTGCCCTACAATATTTTCTTATGCAGCCTACCTCCAAAGTACGGTGCTCTTTGCAGCTGTTCTCTGCAAGGAAAATAAATATTGGCCGTGAAACGCTACATATAAGCTGATGTATTTTCAGAGCCCCACCCAAGCCAAGACCAGAGAAATTAAGGCCTTGAAGGAGGATACAAACGCCCTGCAATTTATGTGACGTATACTAGCGTATTCTATCAGCACGTACATTTTGAAACTGGCTACAACGGACCGTGGAAACACATTTCCACTTTGCAGTATTTAAAGAAATTCCAAAGTTGCTTGCGGGAATACGTGCAGTACTTGCACGTTTTAGGGCAAGAAGACTGCATAATATACTTTGTTCTTTGCAAACTTAAAACAAACCAGTGTGAAAATAGCAATTTCGCCGAGAACAATACGCATCTTTGCCAGAAAATAGAATAATATGGATAAAAATTTCATGCTTGTTTTGTTTCCACCTGGAACTGTTAATATATCAGGATGTTTTGATGCACTTTTCTGCCAGAGATCAAAAACTAATGTTGCTATTTGGCTTGGCAAAAACAGAGAACACCAGAAGAGAGACAAGAGGGGGAGGCAGTGAGCAATACCAGCAGCATGTGCGTAGTTTCCTAGCAGCAGAAGCACCATGAGAAAGCATATAGTAGTTTTCCCCTCCATACCTGAAATGCCTAAACTTGTCGGTGCTCTTGTTTGTGTACCTCTCTCCTTTGGGTTCGGTTTGAGGTAGCATATGTAACAACATCCTTATATGGGCCCCTACAAAATCTCTTGCATTTATTATTTTCCACAATCAATTTTTGCAAGACCAATGAGAATTGTCCACATTAATATTCTCATTAGTTGTCTCCTCGAGGTAGTAGATTTAGTCAAATTGTTTTTCTTTATTATCATTAGCTGTCTCCTCGAGGTAGTAGATTTAGCCAAATTGTTTTTCTCATTAGCTGTCTCCTCCAGGTAGTAGATTTGGCCAGGTTTTTTCTTTATTCTCATTAGCTATCTCATTATACCTCGAGTAACTGGCGACCAGTCACCAGGGAGTTGGTCCCATCGAACGATTTTGTTCGTCAGGGGAGCGGCTCTCAGCAAACTTTTCGTCTCGTTCGCTAGGGGGAGGCCACCGTGGACCCCGATTGGCCCAAAAGGCCCAGTTAACCGTTTTTTATTTAAAAATTGCCATGAAATAGAAAAATATTTCTTATGAAAATAGAAGAAAACTAAAATTTGAAAAATGCATGCTCTAAATTATGAAAATTGCCATGCTACTTTATAAAACAACTATTCTCTTATTTATAAATTTACAGTGAGTATGATAAGAAAAAAGTCGTGTGATATAGAAAAATGAAATTGCAATGTTAAGCTTTAAAACTGCCATCTCTAGATAGAAAATTCCATAGGAAAATACACATTTTCAAATGGAAAACAGAGAAACACGTAAATTCAAACTGAAAAAATGAAAATTGCCAAACTACTTTATAAAACTGCCATTTCTCTAATTTATATATTTACTATGATGATACAAAATGCCGCGCCAATAAAAATGTCATCATCATTGTCTTGATACAATAAAACGCCATCGTCTTGATAAAAAAGTCATGTCAAAAATAATAAAAATGCCACGCTCTCAAATAATAAAGATGACATCATATTAATAATAAAAGTGCCATCTTCCTAATAATAAATGCCATGTTATTAACAATTAAAATACCACGCTCTTAATCATTAAAATGTCATCCTCTTGACAATAAAAATAACACTTTATTAATAATAAAATTGCATGTTCTTATTAATAAATTTGTCATCCTCTTAATCTGAATAATAAAATGGTATGTTACTAATTATTAAAATGGCATACTCTTAATAAATATAATTGACATCCGCTTAATAATAAAATGCCATGTTATTAATAATAAAAATTCCATGCTCTTAATAATAAAAATGCGACTCTTAGAAACATGGCGAGTTTATAAAAAAAGCTCCTCTAAAAAACATGGCAAGTTTTAAAACTGTATTCTCTAAAAACATGGAACCTTTTGGGATTTGTAATTGCACATGGCAAAAAAATAGGGATTTTGTTCTTTCAGAAAATGGAAAATATAGAAATTTTGGAATTTTGCAGCCGAATTTATAAATAAAAAACAAATTTATAAAAATTGAACTTCAAATACATAAAGTTATTTAAGCACATGTGTTCACAAAACCCACTTCAGTCCAAGTGGTAGGTGGGTTGAGACAGTGGCACATCGACGGCTCTTTCTAACGACAATAACAGTTGTCCGATGGTGCGGGATTCTTGGCATAGTTTGCATTATGCTATAATACTTTTCTCATTATGCTATGCTATACTTTTGTCAATAAGTGCATGCTAATGCAGAAATGCCTATCAGTGGTGGGCGCCAAAAGCCTAGTAGTGACGGACGAGAATCTCCGGGGACCCCGCCACTAGTTTCCTACCACTGGTAACATGGCAGTAATGGCAGCTGAAAACTAGTGCCCGCCACTGACAAAGTCGGCCATGTAAAACATATTAGTTGTCATGGCTCTACCACGACAATGTTGATACACATTACTGCACCAAGGTAAATTGACATAGTTGGTATAGTTATATAATTCTTAACAAAGAAAAAACTAACTAACACTTCAAATGTATTCAACTTAACAAACTAACATCAATATATCACATCCATCTTAACAAACTAACTAAGATTTCATCAGATTACATATTCATGACTTGGACCTTATTTCTAAATGTGGTCAATGACAAAAATCATTTGCAAGTTGTTGTTGTTATTGTTTCTTATCGTGATGACCACTGGCGTGTCGACCGTTAGTCGTGTCTTTTCCATCAGAAACTCCCACCAGCCAGTCTCATGCCTCATATAATGATATGCGGTCATCTGCTTTCGTCTTGTACTGAACGGTGGTGACAGGCCCTGCTACTCCAAGGTGTACTCCACCTCTACCGACAGCCGGGATGTTTTGGCAGAAAATAATCTTCATAGGTAATTCTAAGATCCCCTGTAATTAAAAGCAAATAGAGCACACAATGTTAGACATCTCACCATATAGTGTTATGAACAAAAAAGAGGAAATAATTCAAAATATACCATGATGGGTTTACGATGTTGGTCTTAGTTGAATGGTGCACAAAGGGCCTCCCAACTAGTGCACACTTGATGGTAGGATCGCGATGAGATTGACAGTCTCATTCTTAGTAAGGGGCTCCTTCTTTGAGAGAAAATTGGAGAATTGTTTGGATAATCATCGTAATCATCTTTGTCATCCTCATCATCCCGGTTATCATCATCATCCTGGTTATCCTCATTATCCTCGCTATCCTCATCATCCTGGCTATCCTCGGCATCCTAGTCATATATCCTCATCATCTTCATGAAGCTCATCATTTTGGTTCGAGAAATAGACAGTCCTTAACCTGGTGACCGCTCCTTTTAAGGAAACTAAACCAGTGTGAAAATAGCAATTTCTACAACAATACACGTGTTTGTCATAAGATAGAGCAATACAAATTTAAAAAATCATGTTTGTTTTTGTTTCTATTTGCACGATTTGTTTCCACTTGGAACTGTTAATATATTAGGATGTTTTGATGACTTTTCTGCCAGAGACGAGAGTTAATGCTGCTATTTGGCTTGGCAAAAATGGAGAACACCAGAGGAGGGACAAGAGGGAGAGGCGGCAAGAAAATACCAGAATGAGCGAAATTTCCTAGCAGCAGAAGCACCATGAGAAAACATAGAGTAGTTTTCTCCTCCATACGTGGAATGCCTAAGCTTGTCCATGCTCCTATTTGTGTATTATCCTTTCAATTTGGGTGTGAGGTAGCATATGGAATGACATCCCTATATACGGGCCTTTAAAAATCTAGTTTTAATTACTCATTTTTTGCAAGATAATGTAGATTTTGTAACATAAATTCCATAGGTACGGATTTCTATAGAATTTACTATTTACGCACTCAATTTTCGCAAGACCAATCAGGTTTGTACAATATTAAATTTCTCATTAGATATCTCCTCGAGGTAGTAGATTTAGCTAGATTTTTTCTTTATTCTCATTAGCTGTCTCCCCAAGGTAGCAGATTTTGCAAGATTAATTTATTTATTCTCATTAACTGTCTCACTATACCTATATCTATTTAACTAAGGAAAAGTTATCCAGCTACCATTCATTGGGGGGCAAACTCTAGCGAACGCCACGCTTGCTGCTGGATCACGCGACACAATTCTTGGTGCGGGGATTGTGGCACATTTGTTTTTTGGAGTCATTCGCTGGAACTGCCCTGAACTCGCGACCTCTTGCATGAGTGGCGGCCCGCTTACCACTTGGACTGAAGTGAGTTTTGTGAACGCATGTTCTTAAACAACTTTATGTATTTTTAATTAAATTGTTTCAATTTTCTTTTCCATTTGAAAATTCGGCTAAAAATCCATTTATAAACTTGCCATTACAAATCGTATTCTTTTTTCCCATGTGCCATTACAAATCCCAAAAGTTGCCATGTTTATAAACAATTTCTCCATTTTGGAAAGAACAAAAATCGTATTCTTTTTTCCCATGTGCCATTACAAATCCCAAAAGTTGCCATGTTTTTAGAGAACACATTTTTAAAAGTCGCCATATTTTTTAGAGGAGATATTTTCTAAACTTGCCTTGTATTTAAAGGTTCCATTTTTATTATTAATTGCAAGGAATTTTTATTTTTTTCAACATGAAATTTTATTATTAAGAGAATGGCAGTTATATTTATTAAGAGTATGTTGTTCTAATAATTAGTAACATGACATTTTTGTTATTCAGAGGATCACAGTTTTATTAATAAGAGCATGGCATTTTCATTATTTGTAACATGGCATTTTTCTGTCATCAAGAGGATGTCATTTTTATGATTAAGTTTGTGGCAGTTTTATTATTAATAACATGGCATTTATATTATTAGGAGGATGGAAATTTTATTAATAACAGGATGGCAGTTTTATATTAATAACATGTCATTTATATTATTAGGAGGATGAAAATTTTATTATTAATAGGATGGCATTTTTATTATATGATAGCATAACATTTTTATTATCAAGAGGATGATAGTTTCATAATAAAGAGATGATAATTTTCCTTTTTATTGCAATGGCCTTTTTTATTATCATAGTACATTCATAAATTATATAAATGGACGTTTTATAAAGCAGCTTGGCAAAAAAAGCATGGCATTTTTATTTTTTGTGACATGGAATTTTCCATCATCAAGAGCATGCCATTTTAATTATTAATAACATGGCATTTATATTTTTAGGAGGATGACAATTTTATTATTAACAGGATGACAACTTTATTATTTGAGAGCATGATATTTTTATTATCAAGAGAATGATAGTTTCACAATAAAGAGATGGTAATTTTTCATTTTTATTGGCATGACATTTTTTATTAACATAGTAGAAATGGAAGTTTTATAAAGCAGGTTGGCAAAAAAATTAAAGTATGCATTTTTATAAATTTATGCGTTTCTCTGTTTTCTATAATAAAATGTGCATAATTTTATTATTCACGGAATTTTCTATCTAGAGGATAGCAATTTTTATACTTTAGCAAGGAAATTTTATTTTCTAGATCAAACGACCATTCTTTCTATCATACTCATTGTAAATTTATAAATTAGAGAAACACCTGTTTTATAAAGTAGCATGTCACTTTTCATAATTCGTATCGTGACATTTTCAAAATTTATCATACTCATTTGTATTTTTTATAAGAAATGTTTTTTTGTTCATGAACTTTTAAAGTTAAAACCAGTCAACTGGGCCTTTTGGGCCAATCGAGGTTTGCCCTAGCCTGCCCGTAGCGAATGAGGCGAAAGGTTCACTACAAGCTTCACCCCTGGCGAACAAAATTATTCGATGGGAGTAGCTCCCAGGCAACCAGTGGCTAGTTATTTGGATCCTTTATCTATTAGTACCATAGGAGGCAAACAGGCCATTACAATCCTCCACATAGTCCAAATAAGCATACCACATTTCCCAAACGTAACAGTTGAGATTAAAAGATCAAAGCTTATGTAAATACGTTCGTACAAACAATCTGGTATTGACACGTGAATGTTAAGTCTCTACAAAAATGTGGAATAAAATCCCATATATGTTGGTCTCAGTTCTCCACAAAAATCCTGGTGGTACTAAACTTTCCATCATATCATGACACTGCTCATAGACCTTTGAGATTTTTGAGTAATTATTGTTTATATGGGTCTAAAGTCCATCTATAATATATAATTAATAGCATAGAGTTGAGTTAACAAGGACATGATTGGTTGTGAAAAAAAACAAGGGCATGATTGGTTGTGAAAAAAAAACAAGGACATGATTGATAAAAAAAAACATGGCCATGATCCGAGTCCAGTGGAGCGGGCAGACAGTACAAGAATGACATGTAACAGGGGACCTCCTATCTGTTGCATTCTGCGGCAGAATGTCACACATGGCAGTACTCCGACTGGGCTGGCCCACACGGGAGCTGTGAGCAGTGCAGAAAAAAAAATCAAAAAACAAATGCTAAGTGTAAGCTAGGATTCGAGCCAACAAACACGCCATCATACACACAGGTAGCTAGCCACTATGGCTGACCAGACATCGTGGTCAATACGCGATGTGATTACTTTAGAACAAGCTACAACCACATATTGTATTACTTTGAGTTTTCTTAATCATTTCTTGAAAATTCTGAATAATTTTTAATAAAATTCTGAACATTCCTGGTAAACAAGCATAAGATAAAAAATTCTGAATATTTTTGGCAAACAACCACAAGTTTTTGTTTTTGGTTTACTTATATTTATATTCCACAAAATGCACCATATTTATTTACAATAAATGTTTACCATGTATGCAGAAGTTCTGGGTGTGCTTAAATTTGTTACTCCCAGTACTAGGAATATGTTCATGCATCTCAAAGAATGTTCGTGATATTCTTATATCGTTTTTCCAATTTTAGAAAACTTTTATATGTGTATAAAATTTTTCGCCTGTCTCAAAACTATGTTTGGAATTTTTTAAATGTCTATTCAATTTTATAAAAATCACATGATTTAAAAAATTTACACAACAAATTTTATTATTTTTAAAACAATATTCATCCATTTCAAAAGTATTGTCATACATTTTAGAAAAAATTAAAATGTAAAACAATATTCGCATATTTTTAGAAGTTCGCATGATTCAAAAATATTCATTACTTTAGAAAAAGTCAAACATTTAAAAAATATGATCATGAAATTTTTAAAACATTAAGCGTTGCAAAATGTTCACATAATTTTGAAAAATATTTCATACCATTCTTATATTTTTTGTGACATTCTTTTGAAAACCGATTGGAAAAGACACAAAAATAATTAAAAAAAGTATTGAAACCAATTAGAAAAACCAGAATCAAATGGGAAGGAAAAAGAAATAGAAAACCGTAATTAACAATAGAGAGCACAGAAAAATGAAGAGAAAAAACCATGCACAAAAGGTTCTATAACCAGTTTCATAGACACCTGCGATTGGCTTAGGCCACTAAGGGAAACCCCTGAGACGAGGCTATCTTTCGTTTTGAAGTAAGCAACATAAACCCTTAGGAAAAAACAAATCAAAGGATTCTTATGAATCTAAGGAGCCCTGTATATATTTATTAATTGGAGGCACAATATGTAGCACCACATTAATCCTAGATGAAATGACGCTAGAACTATTTCATAAGTAACATGCTATCAATCCGACCATTTGATCGCGATGTGCCTCTGCATTGTTCGTCGGATCACGTTAAAACTTATTTATTAAAAAAAGATTTAGAAAATGAAACACGCAGCGCGTCAAGCTCAGTTGATAGAGCCCATGGCTCTTAACCTTGTGGGTCTTGGGCTCTAGCCCCAAGGTGGGTGATGCTTATTCTACTTTTGAGTTAATTTCAAATTTTGGTATTCACACTTATTTCCCATGCTATGTGATTTTCTTTTATTATTTTGGGGTATCATTTGTTTAATGTATTTTGGTTTAGGGCAATTTCAGAGATATTTTATGCAGATGTGGGAAACTGCCTACAATAATATTGTGAATCCCATATTTTGACATTAGTAGATGAATCAACGGCATTGGTGGAGTCAGTCGATCAATTGATCAAAAATAGGGCATTGGTGGATTCTGAAAGACTAGGGAGACATATCATTTCATGGATTGGAAAGGATCGTTACTCGAAACAAAGTGCGCTCATGGAATTTAGTTGTATTGTTCATTTCAACTTAGATAGATGGAATTTCGTTTTACTTGGTTCTTGCATCCATTTGTTTGATTGGTCAGCGAGTTTTATTCCACGTAGTAGTATTGCGTATGTACGTATCAGATGCACCGGCCAAAGGCCCAGACCAAACCAAAGCAACATACACCTATGTTACTACCAAGAAGAACTGCATGCATTTGATAAGGTCTTAGCAGGCGTCGACGGAGTTCGAAAGTACACCGGACATGATCGAGTCTAGCGGTGCAGACCCCATGGTACGAGAATGACATGGAACAGTAGACCCGACAGCGGCGATACATCAACCTTTTGACGGGAGCCTCTGCCTCTCCGTGCAGCGAAGCACACGGATCTGTCACGGGCCCAATACAGTCCATGTTCATGGAAGAAGTCCATGGCATGTATTTACCATCTCCACATATCTTTCTCTTCCATCCAAGACTTATTTTGCGGCCATATCTATCTATCTATCTATCTATCTATCTATCTATCTATCTATCTATCTATCTTTGTCTAAAAAAGGTCCCCGATAGCCAGTGAACGTTTGCTGAGAGGGTGGCATTTGCGAACGTTTTTGCTGGCAGTTTCTTCAGAGACGCATAACAATTTCTTGAAAGGTGCATGCCAGTTTCTAGAAAGAAGAAATTTTTGCTGCAAAAAGAAAAGAAATTGCCATATGTTACCACCTCAAAATTCTATCAAAAAACATTCGCTTGCCATCCCCTCCTAACGAATATATAGGACAAAATTTATCTACCACCGGTGGTAGTTACCATCACTTCAGTTTTGTATGTTGTATATAGTATCTATCAAATCAGAGAGTATGTACGCGTAGTATGTAGTATATAAAAATGTTTAGGTAGTATATATACTACTTTTTAGATAGTATGGATCATATTTTGAGTATGCTCTTTTTTACGTACAAATATATACATATTTCATAAATATAATTAAAACCATGGGTCAACTTGCAAATTTTTTTATGTAACTCACTTTTGAATATGTTATATAATATATGAACATATTTATAATGATAAAGCAGTATATATAATACCATATGGTAATATATGAGATATGTGGTAACTACCACTGGGTGGTATACATATATATGTCGTAGACACCTCATAGTGCATCTTTTAGCATTTCAGAGAAGATATCCCAGGCGAACCAACATGTGGTTGGATGGTTAGGTGGACAGTGATATTCTTTAATCTTTTACAGTTCCAAAAGCAGACTAAGGAATACTAAGATGGTGCTTAAAGTGCCATAAAGAAGAAAGTTTGAACAGTATAAACCCAAATAATAAAGTTTAAAGATACGCCATTTTTAGTGAAGATGGAGTAATCTGTGGGAGCATGTCGTATGACCTATACAACACCTATTGTTAGCTCTATAAAGGAGGAATGAGTAAACATGGATCTTGTTATAAAGGTCCTTGTAAAACCTATTTCCTCTTGAAAATGAAAGACTATAGAATTAATTTGCCTCTTGGCAATGACAGAGCAACAACAGACCCATATGAAAGAAGTGCCAGTACCTGAGACACAGATGGTCTCAAGGAATGAGAAAAATCAGATACTTCTGATTACTATAAAGTCTATGTTAGTGAAATTCAAATAGAGGTTGAGCCCACCTCATTTAAAGCGCTCAGTCGAGCTTAGATAAGTGTCTGTTTGTCTAAATGATAAGAGACTATGTGAGATGAAATAAAATTGGTGAATCCCGAAAATGTTTGGGACTCAAAGTAATTTCCAATGGAGCATAAACAGTAGGCTGTAAAGACCAATGTGACTCCAAAGGAAATATGTAAAGGTGTAAAGCGTGACTTAAATCAAAAGATTTTGTGAAAGAGAATGAAAAAATTACAATGAGTGTTAGTGGCACATCATGACCGACATCATGATCTGAGTTACATCAGATGAAAGTAAAGAACACAAGGGATACTGCTTCAAGAAGTCTTTTTATGGACTAGAGCAAGTCTTTAGATAGTGGCATTTAAGGTTAGAAGAATCAGATGTTATTTTGGGTTAAAGAAAATGAGAGGACAATTGTATTCATGCAAAGTCATAGAATGGGAAATTCATTTCCTAATCCTATGCATGTGGATGACGTCCTACTTGCTAGTGGTGATGTCAATCTACTGCAGCAGGAGAAAAGAATTTCTTGTCCTCAAAGTTCAAATGTTCTTGGTAGAGTGTCTCTCGTTATAAATATCGAGATTCACCAAGAAAGGAATAAAATGCGGTATTAGGAATGTCGCATGGACATGCTAAGAAAGGTCTCTAAAGTATGCATGCGAGAAAACCTATGCATGTTCTTATAGTCAAGGGTAATGGAACGAGAAACTATGGTGTTCCAAAAGTTGATGGGAAAAGATTGAAAACGGATACGGTACCATATGCTTCAGCTGTTGGAAGCTCAATATATTACCCTGACATAGTCCACGTATCCGGGTTGTTTTGGCAATGTCCAGTCCATATATAGACCATTGGAATGGAGTAAAAGATATCGGCCTCATGCTAAAAGAAATAAGTGCTCTCAAAAGATTGTGAGTACAAACACATGACTTGTGCAATGTATAGCGAAATCCACAATTGTCGCTAACTTTCACACTGGAGTTTTGGTGTGGAAAAGCTCCAAAGAATGAAACAATTATCATCAATGTGACGCAAAAAACATGTTATAGCTTGATATGAGGCTGAGGGACAGGCAAAATGGTTAAGGAGACTTGTACCCGGAGTTGATAATGGTTGACAATAACGATAACCATTTTAAGTTTTCGCTCCTATGACAACGAGTCAAGTGTTGATGCCAAACACACTGACACAGAGTTATGCGTTGTAAAGGAGAAAGTCCGGAATTATGTAGAAATGCTTGAAGCATAAAAGCAATAGACAAGTGTTTGCAGATCTGCTTATTAAAGGCTTACCTCCCAGTGTGTTCGGAGAACACACAGTCGACATGGGTTTTATGGTATAGTTAATTTCCGGACAACAAAAGGGCCCAAGGTTAAAGAATTTGTTACAAAACAGAGAGGTACGTTGTGGCTGTCTAATTCTATTGGCAATTGAACTGTGACGATGAAACATGTTCTATGTATTGATCTGTTATGAAACGAGTAAAGTAAAAGTATAAGGTCAAAAGTAAAAGTTGAGATCAAGGGGGAGAATATTAGGATGATCTCCATCGTGTGGGCCCAACGGCCCACCGGGCCCTTAGATCTGCGCCCTAATCGGGGGCGCTCAACCCACTATGGTTGACGGCCCCTGTCACCTGCACTATATATAAAGTGCAGGTGACAGGGGCCCGTCAACCATAGTGGGTTGAGCGCCCCCGATCAGGGCGCAGATCTAAGGATGACAGGGGTCCGTCAACCATAGTGGATTGAGCGCCCCCGATCAGGACGCAGATCTAAGGGCCCGGTGGGCCGTTGGGCCCACACGGTGGAGACCATCCTAACAAAGGCCACTAGGGTTCATGTCCTGGTGACAGGGGCCCGTCAACCATAGTGTGTTGAGCGCCCCCGATCAGGGCGCAGATCTAAGGGCCCGGTGGGCCGTTGGGCCCACACGGTGGAGATCATCCTAACAAAGGACACCAGGGTTCATGTCCAGGTGCTCATATTTATCCTGGATTTATTTCAGGATTTCGCGTTCAGTGGGAGGAGACGTTCCCGTCGACTACGAGGCGCCTACATGACTTTTCGTAAAATCTCAAGCTCATAGGGGTTGGGTGTACGTGTGTGCGTTCATAGGGGTGAGTGTATGTGTGTATATATGAGCGTTTGCGTCTACACTGTATTAAAAAAAGAGAAGATACCCCAGAAGAGTAAGAAGATATATATAGGACTCCTCTTTTGTACTCCCAAGAGTATGTACTCCCACTTCTAATGGATGAGGTTTAGTGAGTAAGGCAGGTATATACCCGATAGCAGCAAGTAACAACCGTGCTAATTAGCAAAACAAAATACTCAGTAGCTAGTTTGTTTGCATGCGTAGCTAATGCCTAAAATAAAGGAGCGTGTGGGTGCTCATAGATTGCTTTAGGGGATAAGGTTGTTGGCGATCCGTTGGCGTCCGGCCGGATTATATTCTCTCCTTAACAGCAGGTGTATGATATTTTTTTTTATTTTTTGCGTGTATCTACTACATATTTTATGAGGAAGTATATACTTTATATTTTGTGTGGGTACATATACAATATTTTTTAGGAAGTACTCCCTCTGTAAACTAATATAAGAGCGTTTAG
This sequence comes from Aegilops speltoides, assembly GCA_021437245.1. Taxonomy (NCBI): domain Eukaryota; kingdom Viridiplantae; phylum Streptophyta; class Magnoliopsida; order Poales; family Poaceae; genus Aegilops; species Aegilops speltoides. The sequence goes on from CM038143.1 coordinate 553,114,444, forward strand.
AATACTAAAATAGTAATCTAAATGCTCTTATATTAGTTTACGGAGGGAGTATATACTTTTATTTTGTGGGAGTACATATACAACATTTTTTAGGAAGTATATACTTCATCTTTTATGAGAGTGTGTGTACAACTTTTTTGAAGTATATACTTCTTTTTGAGAGAGAGAGGTATATACAACAACATTTTTAGGAACTATATTCACCCTTTATGAGAGTGTATACACGACATGTTTTTTGGAAGTATATACTTCATTTTGCGCGAGATATGTACAACAACATTTTTTTTAGGAAGTATATACTACATATTTTATGGGAGAGTATACGTGACATCTTTCATGAGGAAATTTATACTTCATCTTTTACACGAAGTATATACTAGATTTTCTAAACATAAAATCATGTGTGAATAAACATACTACCTTTTCAAGTATATATTATGATCATCATGCAAGGATGTCGTATATACTAATATTTCACGAGGAAGTATAAACTTCCGGTAATTACCAAAACAAGTATGTCATACTCGTAAATTCAAAAGAAGTTTACACTTGCGAAATACAGCGCTGTATTATTCACCAAATATGAGTATATGCATGCATTCTGTGCATGTACGATTATATTCATCTCAATGACAATGTGGTTATATACTCTGAGGAGCTTTACTTATGTTTCGTATAACTACTACCCATCATCAGAGGATATATACTTCCATTACATATAGCTTTGCTACCGATCAAAAGCAATATGATTTGGCTTCTCCGAGCTTTACAAGTCACAACCAACATGATGTTAGGTATCATGTAAAATAAAACAATATGTTAGGCATGCATGTCATGTACGCACGCATGCATGTGTATTCTGCACATCAGCAAGAACCGCGGCTGTGTATTGCCACGCGTGTGAGCGCCGATGTGTGTTGATGATGGAAACGCTAGCAATGCGCATGCCTCCATCTTGGTCGCCATGGCATGCATGCATGGATGGATTATACTGTTTCATTGAACTAGCTCGTGAGATATTCAATTACAGAATGAATGCATGGAAATCAATACAAGAATATCCATGCATCGATGATGAGATGAAGAAGCCGCATCTGTTGTCATCGCCGGTGATGTCGCCCATCGGCGATGCCGTCACGATCCCCGTCGCAGTAGCTGGCCAGGCCAAGGGAAGATAGCTGCATATGTTTGTCGTTGTTGGTGATGTCCTCGTCGACGGTGTCGTTGCCGTCGCCGTCGCCGGTCAGGCCAAGGGACGGTACATAGCCGCATCTCGTCGCGGTTGCCCTTGCCGTGGCTGCTTCCATCACCGGTGTCGTCTCCGTCTCCGGCATCGGTGGCCTCGCCGGCGTCGTTTGCTGTGTTGCTGTGTCGTCGGTGGTGCTGTCCCCAATCATCATCGCCGCCGTTGCCGTCGCCGTCGCCATGACCATGGCCGGTGCCGACTCCATTTGTTTGTTACACGAGGATGTGATGTCAAACAGAGTTGTCGTTGAGGGCATCTACTATGCACGCGATCTGTGAGCTACCAGAGTCCCTATTAACCTGGACGGGCTAACAAATTTTAAAACAGTGCGTGTGTGTGGATATTATCTCGTTGTTATCTCTTTAATTAAATGATAAAGCAATTGAAAAATCAGCATTGAAGCAGTGAGCGACATGTGGCATGGGAGTACATACTCCTGAGAGTACTAACCCATTTTCTATATATATATATATATATATATATATATATATATATATATATATATATATATATATATATATATATATATATATATATAGACAAAAGCAAACCTATGCAACAATCTTGTGGGGGTGGCAATCATAGCCACATGTTGAGCTTGGGATCTGGTCCAAAACTTTCCCCCCTTAGATTTTCTTGCATTTTAGGTGCATGGAATTTATTTCCTCTTTGAGAAGATTTTGGACCACCCGTGCAAGTGGCTATGCACTAGGCCCAGCCCGTAGACTGCCACCCTGCGGCGCGCCAGTTGTCAGCCCGCGCGAGACTGTTCAAAGCCCATGAAAGGTTCCCACATCGCACGGTGCCCAGGTGATAAAAAGTTCCCGAGCCATCGACCATTCCCATCTCTCTCAACAAAAAAAAAAGAATCTCTCTCTTCACCTCTCACCCCGCATGCCTCCATCCGCCGTCACTCTGCTCTCTCTGTTTTCTCCATCCAGATCCAAGTACTCTCCACCGCCGAGCTTTCCCTCCCCTACCTACAATGGCCGCTGTGCCTCCTCGTGTTGCTCGAGGCTGGTCATCGAGATCCACCTCCCCTGCCCAGCCGTCTCCTCTCTAGCGGAGCCAGCCTCTACCCCCATGACCTCGCCGCACTGACCTTCGCGTCCACCACCACGACCTAAGCGTCCCATGGCAGGGCTGAAGTTGCCGGCGAGCGGGAAGAAGCGGCAGAGCGCGTGCGGCAGCGAGGAGCGAGAGCTAGGCGGCCGGGTCGACGTGTCAATAGAAAAATAGACGCTTGATGGGGCCAGTGAAGAGCCAGGCAGCGTCGAAGAAGATGATGAGAAGCTTCGGAGGACATGGGCGGCGCCGGCGCCGGCGCCGCGCGGATCCGCTGCAGCAGGTGCACTTCCGCTATCGATTGGATTTGGATGCTTGTTGGCTGGCTCGGTTGGGTCAGTTGTCGATTTGATCTATCTCCTGCCCACCTATGGCTGCCAGTATGCTCCTACTTTGCTCTGTCCCAGTAGCTTGTTGGCATTTGTGAGTGATAGGGTGGGGTAGGTTTGGCGCTACGCAGCTGGAATGATTTAGCTTTGGCCTGCTCGTTTTTTTTTTGAGGGATTGCTTTCGCCTGCTTTGCTAAGCACTCTCAATCCCAACATGATTAGAATGATGTCCTGCATGCACTTCATCTTCAGACCATAGTCCACCTGATGCTCAAATGTAATGTAAGTCTAAATGTTGGCGCATCTTCTCACCACCACTACTAGTCTACCACCACGTAAGCCATGTGATGTGGTACTGTCATACTGATGATGATTTATTTAGGAAATGACAACATGGAGGTTGAAGATAATCATGTTTTACCTCGTGTGCACATAACCTATAACCATAAAACGAGCTATTCTCTGCTGATAAGTACAAATAAGCCATTAGAGAATGTTATTTCTTCCTATTGTCTTTTTGAATTTGAAAATGAACAAATTATCTAAATCTAGCTTTGTTCACCCGGACTTGGATTATTTGGACTCTCTTATTTGAACTAATTATCTAAACATGGTGTGGGCACTCCCTTATTTGGACTTGGATTATACTGTTAATTTTAGATGCTAGCATGCTTGACATGCGGAAACTCCAGATGGAACATCTGTACTACAATTTCTTTGCAACATTTGTACTCATCCAAATTCTCCTATAAGCCCTATTTTCAAACTTGATTGTAGAACCGGCTGTTCCTCTGTACATCTGTACTGCAATATTTCCTGTTGGTGTGGACATCTAGAGGTTGCTTGTACTGATCTTGTCCAGTGCAAGCTAATATCCATCTTAAATGTTTGCTGCAAAAACATGCCATCTAAAATGTTGTTTTTCCTGTTCGGGTGGACATTTTTGGAACGGGGCAAGTCTTCAACTGAAAAAAGTTTGCTGAGTTATTATACTGTATGATTATACTGATCTTATTAGGGAATCCTCTTCAAAAATATTTCAGCTTGCACTCTGTTGTTGGTTGTTTGAACCATTAACCTTTTGTAGATACCATGGGACGAGGAGCATTGGTTTGACCATTCTAGAGTAGACCATGGAGTATGTGCTGGAGCTAATATGCTTTTTTGCTCCACCAACAAGCATGTTCACACTGAATACCAGAGAATGCAGACCAGTCCAGAATTTATTTGCTTGTACGTATCAATTATATGCATAATACTCCTATTATACAACCCGCCTTGAAGATGTAAACATTTTTTTTGGGTGGTATATACCCCCTTGATGTAAAAGCATGTACGTTTTGCTTCGATTTGTTTTGTAGTCTATACCCTTCCTATTGCATATGCATTTACTAGGGTTTTTTAGGCAAATATGCATTTACTAGGTAGTCTTTGGAACTTAATTTTGGGTGTAGGTAGAAAATCTCTACTTTCTGTTGATAATAAAATACGAGGCTGCCAGGTGCTCGCAAATTGGATGAGCTCCTGCAGTTCACTTTCGTCCAAGAGATGTTATATATATGAAGAGGAGGTTCGGTGCTGTGTAGTTGTCTTCAGCTTCATTAATCGCTACGTAGAGTTACAACAAAATGAATAGAGAAGAATGACCTAGAGTGCACTCAAGAACAGAACATGTTGAATAGTACTAGTAAAATGTCTCGCACTACTATTCAACTTTCCACGCAACAGTTCTCAAACACTTCTGCAGCTAGCAGGTTTCTAAAATGGGCACTACCGTTGGTCAACTTTCAGTTCCAAGATTGACGCATGCCTAAGGGTGTAGGATCGAAAGTATGTCTAGAGGGGGGGTGATTAGACTACTTGACAATATAAAAATTCTGCCTTTTGACAAAGAACAGTTTTTGGCAGATTCACAATTATGATCAAGTAAAGCATCACCCTACACATGCAATTCTAGAGTATAGGCAGCGGAAAGTAAATTGCACATGTAGTAAAGAGAGGTGGAGAAGAGCAAACGCAATTTTGGAGACGCGGTGATTTTTCTCGTGGTTCCGATAGGTGGTGCTATCGTCACGTTGATGGAGACTTCAACCCACGAAGGGTAACGGCTGCGAGAGTCCACGGAGGGCTCTACCCACGAAGGGTCCACGAAGAAGCAACCTTGTCTATTCCATCATGGCCTACGCCCACGGAGGGCTAGCCTTACTCGGGGTAGATCTTCACGAAGTAGGCGATCTCCTTGCCCTTACAAACTTCTTGGTTCAACTCCACATCTCGACGGAGGCTCCCAAGCGACACCTAACCAATCTAGGAGGCACCACCCTCCAAAAGGTAATAGATGTTGTTGATGATGATGAACTCCTTGCTCTTGTGCTTCAAATGATAATCTCCCCAACACTCAATTCTCCTCACTGATTTGGCTGTGGTGGAAGAAAGGATTGAGTGGAAAGCAACTAGGGAAGGCTAGAGATCAAGCTTCATATGGTGGGAGTGGAGCAACTTGATCTCAACACAAGGGTAGGTAGTTCTCTTCTCAGAAATGTAAGGTAGGAGTGGTAGTTCTTTCTGATGGCTCTCTCCATGAATGAAGAGGGGTGGAGGGTATTTATAGCCTCCACACAAAATCCAACCGTACACACATTTGACCAATCTCGGTGGGACCGAAGTTGACAACTCGGTGAGACCGAAAGTTCAAATAATGTGAGCGTTGGGATTTTCGGTGGGACCGAAAATACAATCTCGGTTAGTCCGATTAGTGCAATGACAAGAGCAAGCCAATTTCGGTGGGACCGACTTCATCATCTCGGTGACACCGATTTGATGATGAAGATTCTGAAGCTTGGCAACTCAAGTTTCGTGAGACCGAGTTCGAATCGGAAAATCCGAGTTTGCTAGGGTTTGGCTTTATGGCTGAGGTGGTTCATCTCGGTGTGGTGAGTTTGGAAAATCGGTGGGACCGAGACTACTTATGAGTGTATATGGCGGTGAAAGTTGCTGATAGTTTAGGAGATGTATCACTAAGCACTTGAGCAACCAGATCATCATCATAACCTCATCCCCTTTTAATAGTATTGGCTTTCCTATGGACTCAATGTGATCTTGGATCACTAAACCAAAAATGGAGTCTTGAGCTTTTGCCAATGCTTGCCTTAGCATTTTGAGGGGTCCACTTCTTCAGTCCTTGCCATACCCATATCACTGAACTTTCTGAAATGATTCTCAAGTAACTATTAGTTCAATGATATATATGTTGTTATTAATTACCAAAACCACCCGGGGATTAATTGCACTTTCAATCTCCCCCTTTTTGGTAGTTAATGACAACATATAGATCAAAGCTTCGACAAAGGATATAATCAATGAATAATATCGTCGCTTTGAGAAGTATGTGATAAGCAAGAGCTCCCCCTAAATTTGTGCATTATTTAAGCTTTGCGTTTGAATGCAAATGCACAATCGATTAGGATCATGGGTCACTCTTCCATGTCACATACATCTTGGTGGAGCGCACAAAATGATAAGAATGAACAGCATGCACCCAATCACCAAGACATGAGTAAATGGTCATACAAGATAGGAATAGCATGTGATAAGCATTAAGCACACATTAAAGCATAGTACGACCAAGCACTCATTAAGTTAGAATCAAACGTAGTATCAAACACACTGAATGTCTCGAAAACCAAAAGTATCTCAAAGAAACCGCAAAAGAACGAAAGAGCAAAAGCGACAACAAGACTCTCTCTCGAAGTCCTATGATCTATACAATTTCTCCCCTTTGGCAACAAGTTACCAAAAGTTCGAAAAGGCATAGAGCTAAGCGTCCTTTGGGGACTCTCTGGCGGCTCCGTCTGGGTTGATGTTGGAGTTGATATGACAAAGATCGGCGAAGACTTGGTGATGTCTGTCTTTGGAGGAGTGGTCACCGAGCTGGAGTTGGAGTAGGAGTAATCTGCTGAACTGTGGGAGTCTTTGAAGCTGTAGTCCCGTGTGTCATTCATGGAATAGCGGTGATCGGGTCCTGTGGGAACCGGAGCGATCTGTTGATAAGCATCTGGACTAAGTCATCCGCATCTCACGCATAAGCTCTTCCTTCTCCGCTTTGCTTCCTCAATGTGCCTCAAGCTTATTGACAATCACTTGCACTTGATCGACTTCACATCCAGAGCGTGGATCTTGTCCTCAACAATCCTCTCTAAGCTCTCCGAGACTGCATAATGCTGGCAGGCGTTGTTCAATCCTTTGGGTAGCTTCAAGTATCTCGCTCTCCAAGCTCTTTGGTTTAGCTGCTGCTGCTGCTGCTTCCTTGTCAGCTTTGGCTTTCTTGGCAGCTTCGATCTTGGCTTGACCTTCAACAGATGTTGGGTCCTCCTCATCCATCACAACATCATTGTCTTCATGCTCTGGCTGCAGTGGTAAATGTTCTCTATCCAACAAGAATGTGCCCGTGCCAAACTTGGCATTGATAAGCATCTGAATTTGCGGGGCAAATCCACATGACCTTTTCTGGTCAGCTGCAGTCCTCTTAATGGTTTCTACCATCAAGTCCATCACCTTGAAAGGTGTTTTCTCATCAAGTATGTGCAGCATGTTGATAGAGTATCCTCTGATCATGCGATGATCTCCAGACTTAGGCATCAAGGTATGCCTCAAAATAGTATTAGTGGTAGGTAGGCCTGCCTGGAGATAGTAGACTGAGCCGAGCTTCCAGATTCCCAAATCCTTTGCTGGAACTTCTTTGTACATGTTCTTCATGGATTCATGATTCTTCTTTGGAATCCCATATACATCAATATCATCTTCTCGTTGCACTGGAGCATTCAGAAGTTCTGCCCATTCTTCAACAGATGAAGAAAATCTTTGGCCTTCAGTCATCCACACAATCTTTCCATCAGGGTAGAAGTGAGCTGTGGCATAGAATTGCATTATCATCTCATCATTCCAACTGGTCAACTTCTGACCTACAAAGTCTGCAACGCCACATGCAGTGAAGCTTTCATGCACATGTGGAAAGAAATCTCTGTGCTCTTCGCTGTCAATGTACTTCCAGTCAACATATCTTGTGTCTGCGACTATGGGCTTCTTGTCCATCAGCACGGTCTCATAGAAGTCCTGCTGCTCTCTGGTGTGAAATCTGGGATCAACAGCAGTTCTTCTCCTCACGGCATATGGGTCAGCTTGTCTCCATAGCCTGAGACCTCTATCTTTCCTTGCCTTCATATCCTCAGCTTGAGGATGAGCATCATTATGTAATGGCAGTTTTGGACGAAGTTTCTGCAAAACTGGTCCTTCATCATCTGACACAGCTGGTGGCACATCATCCTTGTTCTTCTCTGACGCTGGAATGTTCCTGACGGTCTTCTTGGGCTTGGCAGCAGGCTTTGCTGGAGCTGCCTTAGCTGGAGCAGATTGCTTGGGCTTTGATGTGGCTCCAGCCTTAATGGCATCACCCATGAACTTTGGCTTCTGAGGAGGAGGCTGGGGTGCTTCCTCATCCTCATCTTCTGCTGCTGCATCATGCACTATCCTCTTTCTCTTGGAGGTTTTCTTCACTTTGCTTGCAATTGCCTCTTCCAACTTCAGCTTCTTAGCAACAGTTGACTGCTTGACTTTGCTGGTGCCCTTCTTAGTTTGTTGACCTTGTGGCTCTTTGGCAACAACCTTCCTTTTGGGCTTTGAGGTCACCTCTTCCTCAACAACAAAATCAGAATCCTCATCATCTGAATTCCTCTTCTTTCTGGCTCTGGTGGCTGCAGGAGGCAAACCACTTGGTGTACTCCTCTCACCATCATCAGATGAGCTGCTAGGATCAGGACTAGTGCCTGCCTCTGGAATATCTGCAATGGGTGTCTCGACTGTTCGATCATCACCGGCATCGACATGGCCGACAACCCGTGAATAGATAAGGTGTAGGCAGAGAAGAAGAGTCATCACAAAATGCAGAAGTTTTTGCAAACAAATGAGTTCAAATTCTAGTATTAGGTTTTCACAGAAGACATTTCGGTCAGACCGAGTTTAAGGTTCGGTGAATCCGAAGTGTTAAACAGGAGCTTTCACACCACTTTCGGTTTGACCGAAGTGGGTTTCGGTCCTGCCGAAAACACTAGGGTTTCACAGAATGGTCATGTCGGTCACACCGATTTGCACAACTCGGTTGGACCGAAGGGTGCAGTGCAATGGCCATAGGCCAAATCGGTCATACCGAAAATGTAAAATCGGTCTCACCGAGATGTGTTCGGCGGAAACCTAACCCTAAAACTTTTACTCGAATCTAGTCCAAATGAACTAATCTGGTGTACAGGAGGATTTCAATCGTGGCAAGATACTAGGCAAACCAAACGTGCATTGAATCGGAGATGGGAGCACGAGTGGGATCAAAACTCACCCTAACTTGGTGGAGTTTTTCTACGGCGGCAACGACGCGGAGGAGATGTCCGTTGACGGCGACGGAGACCTGCGGCGAGGGCGCATAGGCGACGACGGCGACGATCCGGAGACCAAGGCGACGGCAGCAAGGGGTGTGGGGGCGAAACGTTTGAAGTAGGAATCAACGCGCGCGGCCCTCGGAGTATATATACCCCTTTGCTGTCGGTGGGACCGAGTTGTAAAATTCGGTGGCACCGAGATGGATAGCTGCTAGGCAGTTATGCACTTCGGTCACGCCGAAAATCACAACTCGGTTTCACCGAGGTGAAAACCTAGATCAGTCTAAATGCTTTCGGTTCGACCGAGTTTGAGTGAGTTGGTCTGACCGAAATCAATTAGAAGGTTTTGGAAGTTAGCCCTTGACGGATCGGTGGCTCCGAGTGCTCCTCACCCGGAGGGTCCGAAAATGACTTGTTCAAAATTTGTGATGTAAGCATGAATAGAATTTTGAGACAAGAAAGCATAGATAGCTAGGGGAGGTACTTAGGCATTCTTGTCCATCCATTTGGTCGAAAAATCAAAACGACCAAAACAACAAATGGATGTCCTCGAATGGATAAAATCATGCATCCAACATGCTCACACAATAAGATAGCAAATGAAATATGTGTCAAACATGCACAATCAAAAACTCTAGCAACTAACACACAATTTGTCAATGACTAGGTCATCTTTATATGAGTATATTGACTTAGGAGCCAAATGAGAACATTTGATCATAGGTCATACTCATCGTTTAAGCACGAGTGGGGTTACCACTTTTACATAAAGCATTGATGTGTTCACATCATTTGAAGATGCTTTAGCTCAATTTTTAGAGCAAAGCTCCCCTAGATGTGAGAACCCTTTTAAAGGGTCAAACTAACCTTGGGTTGTCGTAGAAGACTTCATGTAGATGTTGAAGATGTGGATGCTCAATGTTGATGAAGATCATCAAGAGTTTGGAGCTATCCTTTGGATTCGGGCACTTTCAATACCTACATGGGTTAGTCCCACAAGGAACAAACAAGGATATCCATGGACATAGATTGAAATTCACAATAGATGATGTCCATGAAAGCAATGATTACCTTGTCCCTTGACTTACCAACAAGAGGGTTTGTGACTCCATGAACTAGTGCACAATGTGGAAGTTGATTGCACAAGTTTTTGCCAAAATGAATGTGAGTGAAGTATGTTGGCGGAGTCACCCTCAAGAACTTTCTAGTTCTTCTTCTTCGGGATCCACATCATCTTGATGGGAATCCTTGGGGTTGTAGTTGAGCTTGACGAAGTAGAACTTGACGTTTCCTTGGGAACCCACTTGACCATGGCTTGAGGTGCTTCAATAAATGCATCAATTTCCTCTTGAAGCTTGTCCTTGCCTTTTAGCTTGTGGTCTTGTGGTGGAAGGTCATCTTGAGCTTGTTCCACATTGGAAGAAGTAGGATCGTACTTCTCCTTTTGAGAGACAAACTGTGGAGTAGGATATTAACCTTCTTCCCATTCAACACCTTCGGCGTTGAACTTTCGCTCAAAACCAATTCCTTGATTCTTCCGGTGCCTTCCTTGCTTGCGAACAATTTCCTCAAAGTTCTTACTTCCGGCAAGGCTCTTGTAGACACCTTTCTCTATAATCCCTTTCAATAAACTATTTTCTTGCTCAAGTGTAACTTGGCTTGAAACATTGTTAGTGGAATCAAGAGAACTACTAGAAGCAACAACATTGGATTTAGCATGGTTATTGTTACTACTAGAGAAAGAATTTTTCTTATGCTTGTCATGCTTAGTTTTAATGGGTGGCAAGAAATTAGACAAGAGAAGTCGTTTGGCAAGATATGAAGAACTCTTCTTTCAAGATCGTCATTGATTGCTTTTAGAAACTCATGTTCTTGCTCTAGAGTGAGCTTCTCGAAGCGTAGCTTCTCATGAGATCTTAGGAGCTCTCTATGATCTTCTTGAGTTGTTTCATGAGCTAACTTAAGAGTGTTTAGTTCTTTAGTTAGACGCTCAATCTCCTTCATAGCATTGTCATTCGACTCTTCTCGACTATAAAGACTACTAGCATGTTCATCGTTACTAGGTTCATTGGATTTATCATGTAAGAGCTCATCTTCACCAAGCAAGTCATCCTCATCACTATTGAAGTCAATGAATTCAGGGTGTGATACCTTGGGGCCTTTAGCCATGAAGCATCTTCCAATTCCCTCATTTGGTGAATCAAATAAGTCGAGGAGTTGGAGTTGGAGGATACGAGAGCAAGACCGGCAACACCTTCATCTTGACTGTAGTCGGAGTTGGAGTGATAGCTTCCTTCGGATTGATTGTCGGAGTCGGAGCCGGAGACCCATTCACCTACATGAGCTTGATGTTTTCTTCTTGTGTAGCTCCTTGATGACTTGTCTTTCCTCTCCGAATCCTTGCTTCTCCGAGAGGATCTTCGTTCATAACGATCATCTCTGCTCCTTCTCTCTTTCCGAGGTGACTCATCTCTTGAGCTTCTTCTTCTTGGAGATTCTTTCTTCTCTTGTGGGGAGCCGACACTCATTTGAATAGTGTCCGGGTCTTCCACAATTGTAGCAGTTTCGATCACGACTAGAAGATCTCTTTTCATCATATGATCTAGACTTTGAGCTTCTCTCTTTGCTTCTATTCTTGTAGAATTTGTTGAAGTTCTTGACCATTAGGCTTATCTCTTCATTGGAAACTAACTTGTCACTTGAGGTTGTGGGAGCATCACTTGTAGCTTTGTAAGCACCACTTGACTTGTTGTGAAGCTCTTCCTTATCCTTAAGTGTCATCTCATGAGCAACAATTCTTCCAATGACTTGGTTGGCTTGAGATTCTTGTAGTTTGGCATCATTTGGATCAAAGTGCACACGGTGTCATACTTTCCATCCAAAGCTCGAGAATCTTCTTGATGATGAATCGGTCGGTCATTTCTTCGCTTCCTAAGCCGGCAATCTCATTTGTGATGAGAGCAAGCCTAGAGTACATTTCAATGACTCCTTCACCATCCTTCATCTTGAACTTGTCAAGTTGACCTTGAAGAATGTCTAGCTTTGATTCCTTCACGGACTCGGTACCTTCATGCATTTCAACCAAAGTATCCCAAATCTCTTTTGCATTCTCAAGACGGCTGATTTTGTTGAACTCCTCGGGACACAAGGCATTGAAGAGAATGTCACAAGCTTGAGCATTGTTTTGCAACATCCGCAATTCTTCCGTTGAAGCCGCGATCCGAACTTTTCCTTCCTCAAGAATTCACCTTGCATACCAACACAAATAATGCCCCATGCGGCTGGGTTATGGCCAAGAATATGCATTTTCATTTTATGCTTCCAACTAGCAAAATTTGTACCATCAAAGTAAGGACCTCTCTGAAAATTACCCTCACTAGACGCCATACTCTCCTAGGTTATGAAACCAAGCTTATGGAGTCCAATGCAATGGAAACCAATACAATGGAGACCAAAGCTCGATACCACTTGTAGGATCGAAAGTATGTCTAGAGGGGGTGATTAGACTACTTGACAATATAAAATTCTGCCTTTTGACAAAGAACAGTTTTGGCAGATTCACAATTATGATCAAGTCAAGCATCACCCTACACATGCAATTCTAGAGTATAGGCAGCGGAAAGTAAATTGCACATGTAGTAAAGAGAGGTGGAGAAGAGCAAACGCAATTTTGGAGACGCGGTGATTTTTCTCGTGGTTCCGATAGGTGGTGCTATCGCACTTCCACGTTGATGGAGACTTCAACCCACGGAGGGTGACGGCTGCGAGAGTCCACGGAGGGCTCCACCCACGAAGGGTCCACGAAGAAGCAACCTTGTCTATTCCATCATGGCTCACGCCCACGGAGGGCTAGCCTTACTCGGGGTAGATCTTCACGAAGTAGGCGATCTCCTTGCCCTTACAAACTTCTTGGTTCAACTCCACATCTCGACGGAGGCTCCCAAGCGACACCTAACCAATCTAGGAGGCACCACCTCCAAAAGGTAATAGATGTTGTTGATGATGATGAACTCCTTGCTCTTGTGCTTCAAATGATAATCTCCCCAACACTCAACTCTCCTCACTGATTTGGCTGTGGTGGAAGAAAGGATTGAGTGGAAAGCAACTTGGAAAGGCTAGAGATCAAGCTTCATATGGTGGGAGTGGAGCAACTTGATCTCAACACAAGGGTAGGTAGTTCTCTTCTCAGAAATGTAAGGTAGGAGTGGTAGTTCTTTCTGATGGCTCTCTCCACGAATGAAGAGGGGGTGGAGGGGTATTTATAGCCTCCACACAAAATCCAACCGTTACACACATTTGACCAATCTCGGTGGGACCGAAGTTGACAACTCGGTGAGATCGAAAGTGCAAATAATGTGAATGTTGGGATTTTCGGTGGAACCGAAAATACAATCTCGGTTAGTCCGATTCGTGCAATGACAAGAGCAAGCCAATTTCGGTGGGACCGACTTCATCATCTCGGTGATACCGATTTGATGACAGAAGGTTACAGAAGCTTGGAAACTCAAGTTTCGGAGAGACCGAGTTCAGAATCGGAAAATCCAAGTTTGCTAGGGTTTGGCTTTATGGCTGAGGTGGTTCATCTCGGTGTGACTGAGTTTGGAAAATCGGTGGGACCGAGACTACTTATGAGTGTATATGACGGTGAAAGTTCTCGATAGTTTAGGAGATGTATCACTAAGCACTTGAGCAACCAGATCATCATCATAACCTCATCCCTTTTAATAGTATTGGCTTTCCTATGGACTCAATGTGATCTTGGATCACTAAACCAAAAATGGAGTCTTGAGCTTTTGCCAATGCTTGCCTTAGCATTTTGAGGGTCCACTTCTTGATCCTTGCCATACCCATATCACTGAACTTTCTGAAATGATTCTCAAGTAACTATTAGTTCAATGATATATATGTTGTTATTAATTACCAAAACCACCTGGGGATTAATTGCACTTTCAAAGGGCAACTCCAATGCACGACCATCCTGTCTGCTTTTGTCTGTTTGGATCTAAACGGACGGATGGCTCAGCCCAACATACGGCCGCATCCACATTTTATGTTTGTTTGGCGTCTGGTCCGCCCATTTCCAACGTAAACATGCACCTGGTTTGCGTCCACACGGACGACGAATGGACGTGCACGCGCTTGCTCGTCTCCCGTCTCGGGGACGCGTGGCGGCCGTCCACCTACCCCCACTGTCCAAAATTAATGCGCAGGCACATCGGGCCCCGACTGTCATTCACACGGGCGAAGGGTCGTCGTTCTTCTTAATGTGGAATCCGTGGACCAGCCAGTTCACAGCTTCCACTTCTTGGTTGGCCTGCCTCTTCGAGCCCCGAAACGAGCAAACCCTAGCCATCGCTGTCGTACCCCACTCGCCCACCTCCCTTCCGGCGCCATGGTCTGGCATTGGATCGGCAAGGGGAAGCACGACCACGAGACCGGTTCCTCTGGCCGACGCCACAGCTCTGCGCTGCCCGCACTACCTTCTCCGCCAACACCACCTCCTCCGCCAACTTTCGAGATCACGCCGCCAGCGGCCGGGCATCGCGACAGGTTGTACATCCACGTCGATGTCTGTCGGCGTTACCAGGAGAACGCGACGCCATTGCCATGGGGAGATGTTCACATGCTAATTAAACAAATGGCATCTCTCCGCCGACCACGTGCCAATCCCTCCAGTGCCCGTGAGCGGACGTGGCCGCCTCGTGGAGATCAACCGACGCCATAGATTCACCATTGTGGGATACGCGGCTCCGTGACGAGCATGTCCTGCAGCGGCAATCTTTTTACATTGTCGGAACCATGCATACCCACCTGATCGAGGGCACCCTTTTTTGTGCACGAGAGTTTTCTTTATAAGTTTGTCGTTGCACAAGAACCTCCTTTTACATTGTCGGAACCGTGTGTATCGACCCAAGGGCACCCTTTTTTTGTGTGCACGAGAGCCTGCTCTATAAGTTAGCCGTTACACAAGAACCTCCAGTTTACATTGTTGGAACCGTGCATATCCATCCGAGGGCACCCTTTTTTGTGCACGAGAGCCTTCTCTATAAGTTGGTCGTTGCACAAGAACCTCAATTTTACATTGTAATGCCATGCCAGTTTTCCAATTGATTCCATAACGCATTCACAACATGTTATCGCATCATCAGAGTACATATAACCATCGCACCCTTTTTTTGAAGTGGACATTGCACCCATCATCATCACTATAAGGCGGGCGTTGCACCCACCAACACCATCTGGGCCCGTCTAAGGTTTTTGTGATGGGTGCACATTAAATCAGATGTTAAAGGACAAGAGAGGGATGGAGCAATAGCTAGCTAGATATAGCATCACCGTAATGCTTACAAAAGAACCTCTGTTTTATTTTGTCGGAACCATGCGTGCCCACCTAAGGGCACCCTTTTTTTGTGCACAAGAGCTTTCTTTATAAGGTTGCACAAGAACTTCTGTTTTACATTGTCGGAACCGTGCATATCCATCCAATGGCATCCTTTTTTTGTGCACGGGATCCTTCTTTGTAAGTTGGTCGTTGCACAAGAACCTTCGTTTTACATTGTCGGAACCGTGCGTATCCACCCAAGGGCACCATTTTTTGTGCATGAGAGCCTTCTCTATAAGCTCGCCGTTGCACAAGAACCTCCTGTTTACTTTGGAGATACCCTAAACTGCGTGGCTGCGCAAGCAAATCAGACCATTGATAGCAAGGTCATATGTCAACACGAGAAATTGAACGTGCAGATGTCGATCCAGAACGAGAAATCAAACTCTCACCCAGATGTCGATCTTGTCGAACACCATCTCCCAGGGGCGACTGTCGCCCTCATAGTCATTCATGATCAGGACGTTGAAGTCATACTGCCATAGCCTATTGTTGAGGACATGCTTCCAATCACCCTAGTATCCAAACTGCACCATGATGATGTTTGGGGCGGATCTCACGGAATTTAGCTTCACGATTCAGTCCTCGTGCCCTTAGCATCGTCCGCTCCAAAACAACCTTCTTCAGCGGGCGGGGTGAGCACACCTTGCCCACCGGTAGCACGGGTGGGTCATCAACGGGGAGAAGAAGTACAAAGCGCAATATGCAACCCTCATGGTGCGTGGGGAGAAGAAAGCCGCGGAGGAGGTTGGGGAGGGCGAGAAGCCACGACCGTGGGGGAAGACCAACTCCAAGAAGGAGGACAAGCGGGATGCGGTCCATCGCCTTGATCGCAACCGTGGAGAGCATGATGACCAAGAAGGACTCAAGAGAGGAGAAGCGTCGGCAAGAGAAAGAAGAGCAAATGAACACCTTCATGGATATCCAAAGGAGGAGGCTTGAGATGGAGGCAAGAAGCAAGCGAGGATGCTTGAGATGGAGGCGAAGAAGCAAGCCAAGATGATAGAGATCGAGGCCGCCAATGCCAAGACCAAGGCGAAAGAAGTGGCTCTAGCTAGCATGACGACGGGGGTGGAGATCATGAAGGTGGACCTCAACACCGTGTCGCCGAGGAAGATGCCGTGGTTCGAGAAGATGCAAGTCGACATGCTCAAGTTCGACGATGAGTGTCCTATGGCAGCATGCGCCATCCCTTTTCGTATGCCGGCAAGTCCGCTGGCATGACCACAGCCAAGACGGCGTGGTTGAACTCCCGTCCCTTTTTTTGTGTGCTGGCATGTGTGTCGGCCAATGGCAAATGCGCCAGCAAGAATTGTATGATGGTCTTTTTTGGAGGCTGGCATTTCATGCTGGCCGTTGGCATGATATCCGCATGAACTTTTGGCGGCGGCAATGGCCGCTGGCATGATCTACTTTTACGTGGACATAAAATGGGTCGCTTGCGTTGGGTGTACGACCGACAAAAAAATCAGGACGGACGCCACCGAGCGGATGGCCGACCCAAACGGACGAAGAACGGACAAATCGTCATTGGTGTAGGTCGGCAAGTTGGAGTTGCTCTTAATCCCGGACAGCGACCAAAACGCATGGTCTGACTCTGACCGGTGAACGCAGTGGCTGCAACCTGTATTTTTGTATACATACAGTTTTAACCAGGTGAGCAGCACCACGTCAACTGAGTAATTCTAAACACACGTGAATCCAACCAATATCACTTTTGAAAATCTGGTCAAAACTGTGATACGGACATGTTAGCAGGGAAATGCGCTCTTCTCTCATATCCAGGCATCCAACATCACCGAGCCACCATTCCCTCGAAAAAAAAACATCACCGAGCCACCGCATGTGAACATGGCCCCATGCCATCACTTTTCTCTCCCATCCCATTCTCTGCCATGCGAGATACCCGAGATCTAGAGGGAGAGCACCGTCCCCTACTCTCCTTCACTCTCTCTCAGATCTAGCAATCCCAGCCGGCCGCGGCCAAAGCTCCCCTTCCTGGCCAGGCAACCCTCCCTTCCTCCTCCCTAGTGCAACCGTCTCTCTCCCCTTGCTCCTAGCCAATCGAGATCTGGCTGAATCCAGCTACTCATCTCCTAGCTTGCCCATCCCACCAGGGCGTGGGTCGCTCGGTGCCCGACTCCATCGTCCTCCGATGCGGGAGGTCGTCCTCTCACCCGACCATGGCGACATGTGCTATTCCTGCTACGGGTAGCAGGATGTCGACTCGACGAGGTCGTTGGCTTCGGTTGGATTCTCCGCTGGTCCGTGATGCGGGTCGTCCTCGAGTTGCAGGAGAAGGAGCTCCCGGACCCTCTTCTTCGTTTTTCCCTTCTCCTCCATGGCGGTCAGGCTCACCCATCGTTATCCGCTCGTTGTTGCCTCTCCCCCATGGCCAGATGGTAGTGTGACTTTTCTTTGAGCGTCTCACACCCTTTGTTCAAGCTACTTGTAGCAATTCAGAATTTTCTTTGCAACTGTATGGACTTTGTATGCTCTTTTGTATCCAGAAAATTTGGTATGTTCTTGCAAGATGTTTGCTTGTGTATACATCACGCTCACGCCCCACTTTTTGTGGGGAGGAAATGAGAACGTTTTTGTTGAAAGCGCGCCCCTTTGGATTCAGAAGAGTGGATGCTATTTTTGCAGTCTTGCTAAACTAATTTTACAAGAAGACTCTGTTCGATGGTGGATGTGACTTTTTCAGTTTTTCTTTGCGCATCTCGCAGCTTTTGTTCAAGCTACTTGCGGCAATCAATCCAGAGTTATTGATCCCTGCTCAGTTCAGCTGACGAGAGAGTGAATGATACTACGTAGATTTATTAGAGTCTGGTTTGGGTTAAAATAGATGACGGCTCAAATTTTTAGGTCCTGATGGGAAAAAAATTAAGAAGGTACCGAACCGAATGAAATGCACGTAGACTTTGACACGTATTTTTGCCCAGAATAAGAGTGTAAATTGATGGAACCGTTTCACAAACATCAATAAAAAAGGCTACAGACTAGCCTTGCCCAAAGGAGTAATGCACAAGCCCCGATGATACAAAACAGGCTGCAAACCTTCTCTGAATTTCTCTAATGTGACAGACAGTAGGTTGCCATTTGCGGCTGCTGCCTTGTAAAGTCCAGTAACGCCCTATCTCCTTTGGTCAGTGCGATTTTCAACAATTCAGGAAATGGGAACCTTATCCTTAAGAAAGTACGAATCCCAAAGCGAATGAACGGTTCTGATAACAACCATCCGAGCTAGTGTGGATAGCAAATCCATCCTACTATTAAACAAGCGAACATTTTCTTCCCTAAGCACACCCCGTCTAATGTACACACAACAATTCAAGACAATTAGAGCCTTATGATTAATCCACTCATTTAGATCTAACGGTCAACATAACAACTAACCTCACCATAAAGTATGTTTAGCAATTTTTTTAGGGCGGACGAAACTCTGCCATCCGTCGACCGCACTTGTTCAACTGTACAGAAAAAAATTAGGGCACATCAACGTACGGGTGCACCCACCCCGCCGTTAATCAAGGGAACCGTACCTGCGATTCCCCTCGCTCGCTAGGCCGCACCTAGACAGGCACCATCTATCCTGCTCGCACCATCGGCACGCTGCCGCCATAACCGCCACTCGTCGTAATCCCATCGCCCGCGCTTCGTCCCCGGCGCTGGGTTAGCGCGTACACCGGCTGGTCATCTGCGTTCTCTTCGCGTCCGGCCGCGCCGCTGGCCAATCAAGCTGGTACGAATCCAAGGGCATGTGGCCCAAATGCGACGATGGGAAACCACGTAAGAACGAGCAGCTGTGCGGTGGACAACGTGACTCGGCGAGGAAAGCGAGCAACTGTGGAGGCATCGTGCGTCGAGCGGCATCATGGGTTGGTACATGATCTCCTTTGGTTGTTACTTTGTTTTAAACCATCTACTGCGGCCAGTGGTATGATTCCTGGTTCCATGGTCCTGCAACCCGAGTGATCGTTTGTCTCAAAAGTTGACACACAGCACCTACTTGCAGGCATTATATTTTGTTTAGCTACCGTATTGCATCAACTGATGGAATGACCAATCTCCATTGACCACATGATATTTCAGTTAGGACTCAATAGTTTGGTCTGCGCCCGGTTCCTTCGGAAAAACCAGCAGTGTAGTAGTACATAAAGACAAATAATTTGCTCTCTCATTTTCACATGATCATGGCAAAGCGTTGCATAAGCAAATATTTATCACTCGGGCAGTGTCTGAATCATCAATCCTGAGAAGTTTATTGGTGGATTGCAGGGCTTCAGCGCTGCGGCCAGAGTTGCTGTTCAAGGTGGCTGAACTACCTCCGTCTGGGGCTGAAGCACGGAACTTAACGCCGTCGGAAGACATGATCATCCTGCTAGATGTACAGAAATAAAGGAAGCTGGTTAGTGACCCTCGCACTGAACCCATCTCTACTTCTTTCCAGCACTAATCAGAGCTAAACATCTTCATCGATTGATAATCAGATGAAATGTGAACCGACTAATGTGCTGTTTTATTGCTCAATTTGTTCAAACTTCATCTTTTGATAATCAGATGAAATGTGCACCGAGCAACCAACTAATGTGCTGTTTTATTGATCAATTTGATCAAACTTCATCTTCTACAAATGCAAACGGATCAAAACTTGCTTGCTCGAGTAGTTGAGTGTTGTTGCTGCACTGATTCACTGATTTGTTCCTACTGGCATTTTATCGAACAGCTGGTCCGTCATTGTGGACGAGCTCCCAGGGAGGACGGAACGCACCATCGAGAACTACTGGAAGTGCACGTCCAAGAAGCGGTTTCCCTGGCAGCGACTCTTCGATGCTGCCGCACCGGCAGCCCGTCGTCGAGCGCCACGAGCTGGACCTTAAACTGGTCGTAGATGACAAGGAGCACCAGCGGCATGGCGCGGGATCTCACAACGAGGAGGACAGTGCCACCATGGCGGGGGAGCCCCCTTTGTTGCGTAAAACGTCAATGACTCGAGTGCCACGGCAAGGTCCTCATCAAGCAATGCCCCTGGTGCAAGCACGAGCCCGACCACCAGCGATGCCCACCACCACCGCGAAGGAGGAGCCGGTCGTGGCGCTCCTGGTCAGCGGGCCGGTCAAGATGGAACCACGGATGCCGCCACGGCCTGGTGATGAAACCAGCGAGGAGATGACGTGGGCTGCTGCCCCATGTCTCCGCTCCCCGTGGGGATCATGGACCCGGACCTTCCCTGCATTGCCATGGATCTGCCTCACATTGCCGGTTTCGATGACATCGGTAGCCTCATCTCCTACTTTGACTACTGATCTTAACGTAGCCACAACGGGATGGGGTTAAGGTGATAGTTAACATTTGAGTTGTTAGGGTTGGACGTTGGCTGCATAATGACTTTTATTCTGAGATTTGGAGACCACATGATTTTGTTCTGAATTCATGTGGTCTACAAAACTCCATATATGGAAAGGACATTTTAGAGAAGTGTTTCCTTGATCATGAAATCAGGAAATAATATTCTTAGAGAAAAAAAGAGGGAGAGGACGATGAAGGGACATAGATGGAGTGGATAACCACATGAGAGCAAACTGGCATGTTCCCTGAAACAAATTCATCAAATGCTACACGTGCGTTGCACGTGCACAACTACTGGGAGAGCACGTTCATGTCCTGGTGACAGGGGCCCGTCAACCATAGCGTGTTGAGCACCCCCGATCAGGGCGCAGATCTAAGGGCCCGGTGGGCCGTTGGGCCCACACGGTGGAGATCATCCTAACAAAGGACACCAGGGTTCATGTCCAGGTGCTCATATTTATCCTGGATTTATTTTAGGATTTCGGCGATACGCGTTCAGTGGGAGGAGACGTTTCCGTCGACTACGAGGCGCCTACATGACTTTTCGTAAAATCTCAAGCTCATAGGGGTTGGGTGTACGTGTGTGCGTTCATAGGGGTGAGTGTATGTGTGTATATATGAGCGTTTGCGTCTACACTGTATTAAAAAAAAGAGAAGATACCCCAGAAGAGTAATATAGAGAAAGATTGGAAACTTGCTAATTTTGTAGGCATAGCAGGCCGCTGCTTTAGTGCGAACGTATACGGTGGTCAATGTTTTCACTGCCTGCTGTCCATGCAGATTTAGCTTGATCTTTTTTTGCGAAAAAAAAAGATTTAGCTTGATCTGTTACTAAATTCGTACGATAGGAGGAGTAAGTACGTGCCAAACTAAGGTGTCCCGTTGAATTTTTTTTCCTAACCAGCTCATTTTGCGCGTTCTTCCTCAAATGGCATGTGATTAGAAATTAACATTTTGGGCGGTAAATACTGGAAATTAACCTTTTTTTCCAGACAATGCTGGAAATTAAGGAAATAAGGTGAAGGAGCAACTTTTTGGTGCTTGGAGTTGGACTCCGCTACTAATGTACAAGTCAAACTTGTTTCAAGGTTTCTAGCCTGTGGATGGAGGCACACGGAATCTGTAAATATAACATGATAGGGTTTATGCAAAAACAACCACGTTACAAATTAACTAGGTAGTATCATGCTCACACGTTTACGTGGACAAAATTTATTATTGCCAAATTTGATGATTCATTTGTGTAAATGAACCCCGTCATGCGATGTTGCTCTGTCTCCTTAGATGTGTAATACTTCTAGCCGTCACAGACGTCGCAGACACAAAAGACGAAGGGGAAAAAGCCAGTACAATAAGCATTCCTGACACGATGTCCTTCGTAGTCTCTGTTGCAGGCTGCCCTACAATATTTTCTTAGGCAGCCTGTCTCCAAAGTACGGTGCTCTTTGCAGCTGTTCTCTGCAAGGAAACGAAATATTGGTCGTCAAACGCTACAATGTATTTTCAGAGCCCCCACCCAAGCCAAGACCAGAGAAATTAAGGCCCTGAAGGAAGATACAAATGCCCTGCAATTTATGTGATGTATACTAGCGTATTCTATCAGCACGTGCATTTGGAAACTGGCTACAACGGACTGTGGGAACACATTTCCACATTGCAGTATTTTCAAAGAAATTCCCAAAGTTGCTTGTGGGAATACGTGCAGTACTTGTATACGGTGAAGACTGCATAATATACTTTGTTCTTTGCAAATTAAAAACAAACCAGTGTGAAAATACCAATTTCGCGCTAACAATACGCATCTTTGCCAGAAAATAGAATAATACGGTTAAAAAAATTCATGCTTGTTTTGTTTGTAATTGCATGATTTGTTTCCACTTGGAACTGTTAATATATCAGGATGTTTTGATGCGCTTTTCTGCCAGAGATCTAAAACTAATGCTGCTATTTGGCTTGGCAAAAACAGAGAACACCAGAAGAGAGACAAGAGGGGGAGGCAGTGAGCAATACCAGCAGCATGTGCGCAGTTTCCTAGCAGCAGAAGCACCATGAGAAAACATAGAGTAGTTTTTTCCTCCATAGGTGAAATGCCTAAACTTGTCCGTGCTCTTGTTTGTGTATCTCTCTCCTTTGGGTTTGGGTTTGAGGTAGCCTATGTAACGGCATCCTTATATAGACCTCTACAAAATCTAGTTTTAATTACTCAATTTTCTCAAGATCATCCAGATTTTTTCACGTAAATTCCATAGGTACAAATTTCTCAATTTTGGTAAGACCAATGAGAATTGTCCACATTAATATTCTCATTAGCTGTCTCCTCGAGGTTGTAGATTTAGCCTGATTATTTTTTCTTTATTATCATTAGCTGTCTCCTCGAGGTAGTAGATTTGGCCAGATTTTTTCTTTATTGTCATTAGCTATCTCATTACACCCATGGACCCGAATAACTGGCGACCAGTCACCAGGGAGTTGGTCCCAACGAGCGATTTTGTTCGCCAGGGGAGCAGCTCCCAGCAAACTTTTCGTCTCGTTTGGGGCTGGCTAGGGTGAACCGCGGTTGGCCTAAGAGGCCCAATTAGCTATTTTTTCATTAAAAATTGCCATGAACAAAAGAAACCCTTATAAAAAACAAAAGAAAACTAAAATTTAAAAAAAATGTATGCTCTGAATTATGAAAAACGTCATGCTACTTTATAAAACAACTATTTCTCTTATTTATCAATTTACAATGAGTGTGATAAAAAAGTAATGTGATTTAGAAAAATAAAATTGCAATGCTAAACTTTAAAACTGCCATCTCTAGATAGAAAATTCCATTAGAAAAAAATACACATTTTCAAATGGAAAACAGAGAAACACATAAATTTGTAGAAACACTTCACTCTGATTTTTTTTTTGAAAAGTGCTAAACTACTTTATAAAACTGCCATTTCTCTAATTTATAGATTTACTATGATGATAGAAAATGCCACACCAATAAAAATGTAAAGTTGCCATCCTCTTAACAATAAAACACCATCATCTTGATAAAAAAAGTCATGCCAACAATAATAATAATGCCATGCTCTCAAATAATAAAGTTGTCATCCTGTTAATAATAAAACAACCATCCTCCTAATAATAAAAATATAATGTTATCTATAATTACAATGACATGCTCTTAATCATAAAAATACCGTCATCTTGACAATAAAACAAATAACATGTTACTTATAATAAAAGAGCTCTTTTACGGTGATTGGGGAGTTACGGATTGTGTCATCGGCTCCGCTTCCTCGCCCAATCGGCCATCATCGCCGACCCCCTCTGCCGCCGCCATCGCCTCCGCCTCCTCGCCCCAACGGTCATCCTCGCCGACCCCCTCTGCCGCTGCCACCGCCACCGCCGGGGTCATCAGCGGCTCCGCCCTATCCTACCCTGCTGCTTCGAACAGATAGGGCTCGAACAAGTTTTTTACGGGAAGAGTGGAGGAGCGACCCAGATGTGTCGGGCCACACAGCGAGGGTGCGAACAGGATTTGGCCTTGACTAAAATTGGATGGAACTACCCTTTTAGAAAATGACTAGCCCCACCCTTGTTTTGTAATGGTCCCATCACTATTTGTAATTTTAGTCTCGTAACTCCTCGTAACTCTAGTTTCTCCACCGTTTGATCGCAGTGGATGGACGGCCTGTAAAATCGCCAATCACTGTAACAGTTGTAATAATAAAAATGTCATGCTCTTATTAATAAATTTGTCATCCTCTTAACCTGATTAATAAAAATGGCATGTTAGTAATTATTAAAATGACATACTCTTTATATATATATATAGGATAAATGTTTCCTACAAGCAGTGGTAGTTACCACCACTTGCGTTTTGTATGTTGTATGTAGTATCTGTCGAAACCGAGAGTATGTACGTGTAGTATGTAGTATATAACAATGTTTAGGTAGTATATATACTAATTTTTAGGTAGTATGTATCATATTTTGAGTATGCTCTTTTTTACGTACAAATATGTACGTATTTCACAAATATAACCAAAACTATGGACTCATATGCAATTTTTCATGTAACTTGTTTTGAAATATCTTAGATATAGTGTACGAACATATTTAAAATAATAAAATAGTATATATAATACCGCATGGTAGTATATGAGATATGTGGGGTAACTACCACGGGTGGTAGGATGGATTTTCCTATATATATATATATATATATATATATATATATATATGTATAATATATATAATCTTAATAATAAAATGCCATGTTATTAATAATAAAAATTCCATGCTCTTAATAATAAAAATGCAACTCTTAAAAACATGGCAAGTTATTAAAAAAAATCTCCTCTAGCAAACATGGCAAGTTTTAAAAATGCGTTCTCTAAATATATGTGACCTTTTGGGAATTGTAATGGCACATTGCAGAGAAATAGGGATTTCATTCTTTCGGCAAAGGGAGAATTCGGAAATTTATGGAGTTATGCAGCCGAATCTACAAATGAAAAAAGAAAATTTAAAACAATGGAACTTCAAGTACATAATGTTATTTAAGAACATGTGTTCACCACACCCACTTCGGTCCAAGTGGTAGGTGGGTTGAGACGGTGGCACATCGATGGCTCTTTTGACGACAACAACGATTGTTCGATGGTGCAGGGTCATCGGCGTAGTTTTCATTATGCTATAAAAGAGTTTCATTGTGCTATGCTAGATTTTTGTCAACAAGTGCAGGTTACTAATGCAGAAATGCCTATCAGCAGTGGGCACCAAAAGCCCAGTAGTGGCAAACAGGGCCTGCCACTGGTAACATGGCAGCAGTGGCGGTTGAAAACTAGCGCCTGCCAATGACATAGTCGGCCAGGCAAAACATATTACTTGTCATGGCTCTGCCACGCGTTGATACACATTACTTCACTAGGGTAAATTGACATAGTTATATAATTCTTAACAAAGAAAAAACTAACTAACACTTCAATTTTGTTTGACTTAACAAACTAACATTAATATATCACATCTATCTTAACAAACTAAATAAGGGTTTATCGGATTACATATCATTTGCAAGTTGTTGTTGTTGTTGTTGCTTATCGTGATTACCACTGGTGTGTCGGCCCTTAGTCAACTCTTTTCCGTCAGAAACTCCCTCCAGTCGGCCTCATATAACAATATGTGGTCATCTATTTTCGTCTTGTACTGAACGGTGGTGACAAGCCATGCTGCTCTAAGGCATACTCCACCTCTGCCGATGGCCGGGATGTTCTGCATGAAAATCATCTTCATAGGTAATTCTAATATCCCCGTGATTAAAAGCAAATAGAGCACGAAATGTTAGACATCTCACCATATAGTGTTATGAACAGAAAAGAGGAAATAATACAAAACATACCATGATGTGTTTGACGATGTTGGTCTTAGTTGAATGGTGTACAAAGGGCCTCCCAAGTAGTGCACACTTGAGGATCGCGATGAGATTGACGCTCTCATCCTTAGAAAGTGGATCCATTCTTTGAGAGAAAATTGGAGAATTGTATGACCATCACCGTAATCATTTTTGCTATCCTCATCATCTTGATTATCCCCCCCCCCCAATTATCGTCATCATCCTGGCTATCCTCATCATCCTCGCTATCTTCATATTGGCTATCCTCGCCATCCTGGTCATGCATCCTCATCATCTTCGTGAAGCTCATCGTCTTGGTTGGTGAAATAGATAGTCCTTAACCTCTTGACCTCTCCTTTTAAGGAAACTAAACCGGTGTAAAGGTAGCAATTTCTCCAATAACACTACACGTCTTGGTCAAAAAATAGAACAATACGGATTTAAAAAATCATGTTTCTTTTGTTTGTAATTGCATGATTTGTTTCCACTTGGAAATGTCAATATATCAGGATGTTTTGATATGCTTTTATACCAGAGATCTAGAGTTAATGCTGCTATTTGGCTTGGCGAAAACACAGAACACTACAGGGGAGACAAGAGGGAGAGGCGGCAAGCAAATACCAGCATGAGCAAAATTTCCTAGGAGCAGAAGCACTATGAGAAAACATAGAGTAGTTTTCTCCTCTACACGTGGAATGCCTAAGCTTGTGTGTGCTCCTGTTTGTGCATTCTCCTTTCGATTTGGGTGTGAGGTAGCATATGGAATGGCATCCTTATATGGGCCTTTACAAAATCTAGTTTTAATTACTCAATTTTTGCAAGGTAATGCAGATTTTGTAACATAAATTCTATAGGTACGGATTTCTAGTGCATCTATTATTTACGCACTCAATTTTGGCCAGACCAATCAAATTTGTACAATGCTGTATTAACATTCTCATTAGATGTCTCCTCGAGGTAGTATATTTAGCCAGATTTTTTCTTTATTCTCATTAGCAGTCTCCTTGAGGTAGCAGATTTGGCAAGATTTATTATTTATGCTCATTAACTGTCTCATTATACCGATATCTATTTATCTATGAAAATGTTATCCAGCGACCATTCGTTGGGGGGCAGACTCTAGCGGACGTCATGCTTGCCATTCGATCACGCGGCAAATATCTTGGTGTCGGGCTTGTGGCACATTTGTTTTTCGGAGTCGTTTGCTGGAACTGCCCTGAACACGTGACCTCCTGCATAAGTGCCGGCTCGCTTACCACTTGGACTGAAGTGGGTTTTGTGAACACATGTGCTTGAACAACTTTATGTATTTTAATTTAAATTGTTTACATTTTGTTTTGCATTAAAAAATTGGCTAAAAATCACAAATTTCCCTTTTTGGAAGAACAAACATCCCTATTATTTCTTGCCATGTGCCATTACAAATCCCAAAATTTGCCATGTTTTTAGAGATCACAGTGTTTAAAAGCCACCATGTTTTTTAGAGAAAATTATTCTCTAAACTTTCCATGTATTTAAAGGTTCCATTTTTATTATTAAGTGCACGGCTACTTGTAACATGGAATTTTATTATTAAGAGATGGCAGTTATATTTATTAAAATATGTTGTTTCAATCATTAGTAACACGACATTTTTACTATTAAGAGAATCAAAATTTTACTAATAAGAGCATTACATTTTTATTATTTCTAACATGGCATTTCCTATCATCAAGAGGATGCCATTTTTATGATTAAGAGTGTGGCATTTTTATTAATATCATGGCATGTATATTATTAGGAAGATGATAGTTTTATTATTAACAGGATGGCAATTTTTTTATTTGAGAGCATGATATTTTTATTATCAAGAGGATGATAGTTTCATAACAAAGAGATGGTAACTTTTCATTTTTTAACATAGTAAATTTATAAAACAGAGAAAAGGAAGTTTTATAAAGCAGCTTGGCAAAAAAAATTAAATTATGCATTTTTATAAATTTATGTGTTTCTTTGTTTTCCATAAGAAAACGTGCATCTTTTTTGTTCATGGAATTCTCTATGTAGAGTATGGTGATTTTATACTTTAGCAAGGAAATTTTATTTTCTAGATCACATGACCATTTTTCTATCATGCTCATTGTAAATTTATAAATTAGAGAAATGAATGTTTTATAAAGGAGCATGGCATTTTTTATAATTCATATCATGGCATTTTCAAATTTATCATACTCATTTGTATTTTTTATAAGAAATATTTTTTGTTCATGATATTTTTTAAAATAAAAAATAGTTAACTGCCTTTCGGGCCAATCAAGGTTTGCCCTAGCCCGCCCCTAGCGAACGAGGACAAAGATTCGCTAGAAGCTTCACGGCCGGCGAACGGAATCATTCGATGAGACCAGCTCCCGGGTAACCAGTGGCCCGTTATTCGGAACCTTTATCTATTAGTACCACTAGATGACTTGGTGCGCCATTTGGCGCAGAGACCATTTGAGACCATGCGCGCTTTGAAAATATTTGCATTTTTTCGTAACTTTGGGTTTGAGCAAGCTCATAGACCATGTCAAACCCGAACTGTTTCGAAAATATTTAACTTTGTTAATAAAAGTCGGTTTTAGTATTTGACTCTGTTAGTAGAAGTATGTTTTAGTAGTGTATTAATTCAAACACTTTATAAGATGAAAAATGAAGGATAACTCATCTTTGAAAATATATACTTGAGCATGCATAGTTTGTTATCTTATTCGAGTAACATAGTCAAATGGCACAAGGTCCAAATTCAAGCCCAGTGTTTTGAAACAGTTTGTGTTTCTTTAATACTTCTACAGTATCTTTTAAGTTTTAGGTGCATGGTAAGGATCGTTATGCATATGATCGATACATTGACAAATAAAAGAGGTCACTGCCATAGTCAAAATGTACATCTGCCATAGAAAATATCATCTTTCCAGCCTTACTATGAAATTGCACTTTTTGTGAAGATAACAAAGTTTGGTATTGGTAACAACCACAATTTTTTGAAGGACGGAGCAAGAAAAAAAATTGGAAACTCAGACAACGTAGAGATTGACAAAAAACTTGATTTTAGCATATACATACAGGACATGCCGCATTAAAAAAAATGAGATACACTACAGATAGCCCATTACATGCTTCAGTGTCAATCAGATGGGTTCTAATCAGACTGTTGTAAACATTGGTGATCATGATTGTGTGGAACTGTACATATCAATTATGTACCAGGAAAAGAATCTAACGCTAGCTCACACTTAATCCAGAAAAACATAAAAGGCTAACATGCGGTTATGTCCGCCCACCACCCCTAGCTGTGACTTCCTGAAAGAAATGCGAACAAAAATGATATTATAGCCTCATGCCTTCTTTGGCCGTTATATTAGACACATTCATTTCCTGAAACTACACTTGCAATTATTTTGTCCTGTTACAAGTCCATGAGTTCCTCACCTGATAGATAATAACAGTTTCATATTCTAGTTTCTAGATGAGAGTTGCATCAAACAAAATAGATAAACACGAGCAAATATTTCTTTATAAATTAGAACGATGGAAAATTTCATAATGGACCCCATGCTACCAATTTTTCAACAACATGACATATTGAGAAAAATCTATGTAGCTACATAAGCTACTTTAGAAACCATCACAGTTTACATGTTCACCCTCGCACAAGTAGTAAAACATTGAGGTACATATTTTAGCAACTAAAGTGAAGTATCAGTATCAGTCTTAACCCACAAAGCCACATTATTTTATTTGATAGTAATGCTAGATTGACAAAAAGCCTCGGATTTGCAATCTAATTAGAGGCACAACAAAGGTACTGCCATATGGTAATAATACAAAAGACACAATTCAAGTTGTGCACGATGGATCTATGATTTCAATGCTAGACATTCGATACATGATAGTAAGTTCGACAATGTTAAATGCATATTTGAGCAGGCTACACACAAGAAATTGCTTCACCTTTCGCTGACATGCTGGCTTTTCACAAGGTATTGTGTTCATAACTAAGAACCCGTAGAAAATTACTTTCAGAACAATATATAAAGTATCAGAACAATATATGAAATATCAGTCACAGTTGTACTCAGTGTCTATATCTTGCTAAAAGAAATAGTTGCATTTGCTTGCTCTAGGTCAAGGCAAGACTCAGTGGTCATCTTCGCCTACTTATCTATCATGGTGCAACATTAAGTACTAAAATTGAAGATTTCTTGAGAGTAACCATTTGTGCATAATTTATCCACTGCTATGGTAATGCATGTAGAGCATATTCATGGTTCAGATTTCTTCCTTCAGACTGCTGTCACCAACAGAATTATAAATACATTTATACGTCTGTTTATAGGACCCCGTAGCATCAAGTAGTTTCCAAAGGCAAACAAATACTCTGTCTGTCTCACAATATAAAGCATATCACCAGACTTGGTGGGTACAACTTTAGCTCAACTATGAGTTATAGTTATATTTAGAACTGGAATCAACTGAACTATTTTAGCAATAGTCACAAGATAACTGAAAATGTTGATTTCTTATGTAGGTTGGGTTCATGTTTTCCTTCTTTTATCCTATCCCTATAATCATTCTCACTGCAAACTAATTTTAGGAGTTCCCAGCCAACTTTCTACGCTGACTATTTAATTTATTGCAGTTTTTTTTATAGCAAGAAGTAAAGATTATGGGCATCTGTTTTTCCTATCTCACAAAGATACTGACTTTTCACATAAATTTATTTCCACATATGATGTTCAGAAAATAGCACGGGTTAGCTATCAGTCCCTTCGTCAACGAAAAGTAACCAGTATATCGAAAACACTGGGACCTAGCAGTCGGTTACCCTGATGACATGTCCATGGTTGGAACTGACGGTGTTGCAATTAAAAATATACTCCCTCTGTTCGGAATTACTTGTCACAAAAATGGATGTATCTACAACTAAAATACATATAGATACATTCATTTCTTGGACGAGTAATTCCGAACAGAGGGAGTATGTAAGATCAAACACTTTCTAATTTGTAGTGAGCTGCACTTAAAATGGATTATATCATGACATCCACTGAAGCAGTGCCACCAAATGTAAGAACAAGCATTAGTGCTAGATGGTTCTTGCTGACTGGGAAAGGCAAACATTACGGTACAACCACGAGTGAAGGAATGTTATTCCAATTTGGTACACTACTGAATTTGGATATAGAGGGTAAAAGTAAATAAATAAAAAGCACAACATGAGATAAATAGGAGAAGCAAAATCGAAGTTGTGTCAAGGGGAAAGCAAAGTTTTGGAGTTCTCACCAGTGTGAAATTGATTTACCTATTGAACTACATAGTTGACGGATCTTCCTTCTGTGCCTTGCAAGTTTTCCAGCGTTGCACCTGCACTCCCTTGGTTGACTAAACCTGCAAGTTTTTTGTAATAACCTTGATTAATCATGCTGGATATGAAAGCGCCAACAAAACCCATGTTAAATTAGGACATGTACTTCAGCAAGCAATTATTGCACATGTTTGGCAACCAGCCATAGGGTCTTTAAGAATGACTATGATATATTAACAAAATAACAGTTCAGTTTCTATAAGAAAAAAAATATGAAAAAGCTTATTATATAAGCCTACTTAATTTGGCCATAGTATGTAACAGAAGTAATTCTCTCCGGAAAACAGGGAGGCACACTTTCTTCAGGTCTAATTTCCACAAATCAGTTCTTAGTAATTACAGGATGGCAGCTGCTAACTTAAGTAAAACCAAGCATGTATGTGCTCTGACTATCCGTAACTGCCAGTAAACTAAGCAACTAAGTACATTTACCAAGATGTACAATTAATGCTCGAGGTTAGCTAGGGAGACAAACACAAGGGACAGAGGATGTACAATTGAAACCTGCTGAAGTTTGCTCTGGTCATCCTCTCAAGGACCAACCAAGAAACATAATCAGCAAACCTCTGTGCCTCCTCCATGTCAAGCTTTCCACCTATACTTGACAAGCACCTAAAAAGATGGAATTGACATCAGCCATAAATCACAAGTCATAGGCAAAGAAAGATAATTCCTACAAAACAAGCCAGTGTTCTCAAATTAAGTTTGGTAAGGAAGCATGGGGCAGCCGAGCAGTGACAGCACCATACCTCCATGTACCTCATTCTTTGTGACCAATCGCAGATTACCAAGAAGCCATCGCTGCTCGGATAATCTGCAGACCACCCTACTGTATAACAAAAACTGTACATGGCAATGAGCTTTTACTGTTCAACTATCAATTCGTCAACTCATCTATGGAAATTCCCATGAACATGTCTAATATTTTCAAATATACCTAGAGAAGTCTAATACACACATGTACGTATTTATGCAAGATACTAAGTAAGCTGTATTTTGCCATTGTTTGTAGTGGTATCTTATTATCCTATCTACACCCAGCAATCCCACATGTGCAGATTAAAAAATCCAATTGCTTTCTTCTATGGCCGATAGAGCTGCAACTACTAAACCACAAGAAAAGATCGATTTGCCATCTAATGCTATATAACTACTCTGGACTTGCATCTGGGGTATGCATCAGATGAGCAAACTGGGGCTCGCAATAACAAGATTCAGGAAATGTATTGCCATGTGGCACAAATAAAAAAGGGGGAGTACTACATACTGTCACATGGCAATACATCCAACAACTATCTGCCCAAAGGAGTGAGGGCTTATTACCTGCTTATCATGTTTTGCCAGCACATAAGAAAGCAATTCCTGATCTGGATCAAACCATAAATCTTTTAGCTAACAAGGCGAACCTTAATTCATTCAAGGATTGCAGTTACATTACACCTTAGTAACTTACTGGGCATTTTACTAACTAATGTTGAACCGCACTTCTGCAAGTGTCACAAATAAAAATCTTAAGAAAGTATGCCATAAGAACTTGGGAAACAATACAAACACCTAATCTGGCACAAAAGAACCACAAATGTTGCAATAAAATAGGTTGGCCAGAGCATTATGGAACTAAATACTTAATTGGAAATAAGCAGCAAGTAGAACTCGTGGACAATGGCATGAAACGGAAACATCAGCACAACAAAATTAACCAATGCAACGCGTACAGATGGGTTTTATACCTCGGAGCAATGTCAACAGCCAATATAGCAACACGAGGGTCAATCCCCGCCTTGGTAATCCAATATTAGCAAATCTGAGAGGCAAACAGTGAAACAATGATTGAGATCCAGCCTAACATCAAGCAGACCAAAGCGAGCAGACATAGTCTGAAGGTACATGAGTTAAACATTTTAGTGGCTACTTAATAGCTGGCATCCTGAGGTGCACTCTTTTGACAATGATAAATATTAACTATATACTAATGGATAATGAAAAGTACAGCTCAGGAGTAGACAACCTTTTCATCAACAATATTCATCATTCGCCCAAAGAAAATCTCAAATGCCATGTGCATGACTTAGAGCTGTGCTACACACGTATGGACAAGTGACTAACTAATAGGCTATGCATACAAAGAACAAAAAATAATGAAACAAAATCTGAGACGGCAGATGGGTAAAGAACACGGACAATTACCCCTGTGAAATCTTTTTCATGTACACAGTACATCTGACATTATTCACACAGTTGCGCAGATAGATACAAAATGACAACCAACTTATCAAAATTGGTGAAAAGTAATCCAAAAAATTGATGCCTAATGATTAGACTCTGGCCTCAGTACAAACAACATCACATAATTTTCTACCTCCAAAAGCATTATTTATGGTTCAGTGGCAACCACAAATGCTCCAACAACAACAATTAAAATAAGAGGGGGAACCAAAATAAAGATACATTCCAACAAGATAATCTATCAGTATAATTAATTGATACAGACCTTTGACATAGCCCTGCTTTTGATGCTACTTCTCTTACCGCAAGAACAGACCAGATCATCTAAACACAGGGGGCATGAATCTGGTCGATGCCGGGGCTTGACTTTCCTCCTGTTGCTGTTGTGGCAACAGAACAATCAAAGTTCCTGAGCACAATCACCCCTTAGACCGACACTTCCAAAACCTAAGCATAATCACACAAAAACCACGGATAATTTAGTCTGACCATAAATAATATCCATTCATTTTGGTTATTTGCTTAAAATTGGGAATCAATGTATCAAAGAGTGAAACCTGATGAAGCATCAAGGAAATTAGCACAACGTCCTGCACAACCTGAATTATTACAACACCCACATCAATCAAATTAGCCTAACAACCTGGATTAGTATTTCAAAGGTAAATCATGAAAGAAGTGGAGACAAGAAACGAGAAAGGATACCAACAGATATGGAGCACAAGGAGCGAGAGTATTGGTCCCATCGTCGTCTAAGAAAATCTCTGTAATGGCGGGATGGCGTGCGTCGATGACAAAGAGACATCAAGTGGTTCCATTCCTTCCTCTTCTCCTCTTACTCCAGCCCCCTCTTTTACATCCCTCTCTTTCAAACATACATGTTGTCCTCCCCTGAGCAGTCCTCCTTAAGCATTTATACAAACAGGTGGTGGTCACATCTGCAGCCTAAAAACCAGATCACAATTTGAGAAATTATGTGAACATGTGAGAAGCAAGGAAAAGAGAAGGGGAGGAGAATACATACCTTGGTCATCTGGCCGTTGCAACCCATCCAAAACAACGAGGACTCTCCCAGGCAGACAAGAGGAGGCCGTCGCCCAGCTCGAGCATCTCGTCCGGTGGCTTCTTCACAGCGAGTCCCAGGGGTGCCCTTGACCCGGGATCCTCCTCCGACTGCCGTCATCCTGGAAGAGCTCCTCCTACTCACGGCGTCGCCGGTGCCTGTTCAGCCTGGGTGCAGCGGGCGAGGAGCGCGACATCGTCGAGGAAGAAAGAGGATGAGGAGGCCGGCAGCGAGGGTCCAGCGACGAGCGCCTCCGAGGCGCCATCCCTCCCTCGATCCGGCTGGATCGAGCACGTAGCAGTGGCGGAGCCAGGAAGTTGTTGCGGGGTATTCCTTGTAAATTTTTTTTTGCAATGCAATGTAAATGTATACTAGATAGGACAATAATTGTGCAGTAAGCTGGCAATATCAATGAGTCAATGACTATATATCAATAATGGTAGCAAAATATTGTTGCGGCAATATCTCTAACAATTAAGAAAGATTACAAAGCAACAAAAAATCACTGTTTCAAATAGCCCGCTATAGCTCCGCTATAGCACGCTATAGCGTTTACAAAAGGTCTTGCGCTAAGAGACTTTGGTCCAAACAAATGAACAAACATTTTAAATAGCGCGCTATAGCTCCACTATAGCACGCTATAGCATTTGAAAGAGGTCCAGCGCTAAGATGCTTAGCGCGCTATTTAAAACTATGCAAAAAATATTACAATACAACTCTACGATCTACTCCCTCCATCCAAAAATAAGTGTCAAGATTACA
Organism: Aegilops speltoides; assembly: GCA_021437245.1. NCBI lineage: Eukaryota > Viridiplantae > Streptophyta > Magnoliopsida > Poales > Poaceae > Aegilops > Aegilops speltoides. The sequence continues at coordinate 553,150,051 of CM038143.1, forward strand.
TTACAAATAAGTGGCAGTAGCATCCATCTAGCATCTAGTAGCAAATTAGCCGACACACTTGTTCTTCAATACATTACAAGAACACAAGATAAGTTAGCACCCTTGTTCTTCATCTACATTAAAAGAACACAAGATAAGCTAACACCCTTGTTCTTCATTTACTCCCTCCGTTCCTAAATATAAGCCTTCTTAGAGATTTTAATATAAACTACATGCGGAGTAAAATGAGTGAATGTACACTTTAAAATACATCTATATATATTTGTATGTAGTCTATATTGAAATCTTTAAAAATGTCATACATTTAGAAACAGAAGGAGTACATTACAAGAACACAAGATAAAAATCAGTGGCAGTAGCGTGCATCTAGAATCTAGCAAATTAGAATTTGTTACTTTCAAAGATTTAGCATCTACTAGTAGATTGGCTTCTATTTACACCTCATTTAGCATCTAGCAGAACACAGTAAATAGATGCTAGTAAATCAGAGTAAATAAATAGGGATCAAGCAACCAGTGGCATGGATTGTTCTAATTAGTGCAGAAAATTACCTCTCCAAACTCCAATCCAGTCAGTGAGCGTCGGGGACGAGCAGAGCAGCCGACGGCTGAACGCCTGGACCAATCGCGGTCGCCTGCAGGTGTTGCCGTGCTGCCATGTTGGTGGCTGATGCGGTGTCGCCGCCAGCCGCCCCCCGTCGGCTGGAGCAGCTAGGCCGGGGCAGAACAAGGAAAGAAAAGCAACTGCGTACTGGAGGAGAGAGGAGTCTCGATCTGGACTGAGTTGATGGCTGAGTGTCACGTGCATGGGCTGGACACACTTGCCTGTTGCGTGGGCTGGATATGTATACCTAATTTTTTTGGGGGCCAAATCATTGGTATTCCATGGAATACCAAGGAATACCCCTGGCTCCGCCAGTGGCACGTAGTGGCGCCCCCGCTGCTGCAGCTCAGGCGCCGGGGAAGAGGCACGGAATAGAAGGCGGCGGCGCGAGAGGCGGATGGTCGAGGAGCAGGGGAGGCTGGACGGCGCCGTGAGGGAAGAAGTGTGGCGTGGGGCTCGAGGACGGAGAGGATTGGGGCCTGGTGTGCTAGGTTTTCGGGAGAGGATGGGCTCAAACGGCAACAGGGACCACCGAACGCAGCAGGGTAGAGATCGGTCGAGTAAACCAGCGGAAATCCACCTTTTGGCATCGCCCTTAGCCAATCAGAAACAGCCCACGCACTGTCCATCTTCACGTAGCATCCAAAGAAACCCAGCCTCTGGTCGCTGGCCCCCACGGGCTCACGACCCCACCCGTCATCCTCTGCTGAAGTCGCTAAGAACGTGGAAAAGAATGGACGGCTGACCAGACGCCAGCAGCCAAAATAAACACTGTTGCTACGCGAGTAACTCCATCCTGTGGTCAAAAACTTCTTGCGCGCTCAATGCCTCCGGTTACGCGGGTAGTCTAGGAAGGTTTATATGTTCAATAGGAGGCAAACAAGGCATCACAATGCTCCACATAGTCCAAATAAATATACCACATTGATTCCAAACATAACAACTGAGATTAAAAGATCAAAAGGTTATGTAAATACGCCCGTACAAACAATCTGGTATTGACACGTGCATGATAAGTCCAACATTTTTGGTCCATGATCAAAGGCAAGGCCAAGTTTTGGTCCATTGTGGGGACAAAACATTTAAGTGAAATCATGTCGCAAGTTTAATGTCTTTGTAATATTTGGTTTCGGCCATTTGACTTAATACTCTAATTCCTAAATTAATGGATGAGTCAAATGTTATGCCTCAGTTTATTTATTTATTTAGGACAGTAAAACCGAGCCCTCTCAGCGCTTTGCAATTCTGGCCGTCCGTTTCAATGATTTGGATGTTTCTGTCCGTCGGATTTGTTGTCCTAAGGGGCTGCTGCTTCGGAAGGAAAAACCGAGACATCTGATAAACTGGGCCGGACAGCCCCATTTACCTCACCGAGCACATACAACACACCACGGTCCTCACGACGCCCACGCCTGTCCGTCTCCTGCAACGCACTCCGCCCTCCGCCCCCCCCCCCCCCCGCGCACCCTTCTCTTGAAATGGGCTTTCGCCCCCCTTTATAAATAAAGGCACAAACGGCCGAACGATACATGGTGGTGAGGAAACCCTCATACAAGCAGGTCGGAATGAACGAAAAAAAGGCCAAGGGCAAGTGGCACAAGTGCCACTACACCCAACGCCAAACATGAAGAACAGGAGAGGCCACCCCTAACACACTACAACCAAGAGAACTGAAGAGGATCGGAGCCGCGCCGCCAAGAGAAACCACCGTGCCATGAGGATCCGAACACATCGAGCCATCTCTTTAGAATGCTGACTCATCGTCGAGCCGCCCCCCTCGCTCCGGGCTGTGGAGCGCCGCTCCTGACAAGAGACGGCAAGGACTGAGAACGGAGACCACGAGTACACGTCTAAATGATAGGCGGTCATCGACACCACCCCTCGCCAAAGGCAAAGATGCACTATGCCAGCGGGAAGGCAAACCCGACACCATAAGCCATCTGCAACCGAGAAGAACCGATGGTCCACCAGCGACGCCCTCAAGAGGGGGATGACACCGAGCGCCACCGTTGTCGAGTCCAATAAATGGACTAGGATTTTCACCCTGGACCCCTGGCACTTTGAGGGGACCCATAACAACGCCCCCAAGAGGGAAGCGACACCCGTAGGTGCCGTCGTTGCCGGCGCCGGATTGCAGAGCTTTCGCTCAGACCCACACAAGTGCCACAAGCGAACTCACGGTTGCGGACCCACCCCAAGAGGGGGAGCCGTGGCCCATCGCGCCAGGCCTCTAGATCCAGACCAAGGGATCACCATTGCCGAAGCTACGACGATCGACTCCAGGGCCACCCGCCACCCCTCCCCTTGCTACCCACATAGCCAAGAGAAGGCGCCACCACCGCTGCCACGCTACCTGTCGCCGAGCCACCCGTGCAGCCTCACCATCCAGGGCCGCCGCCCCGGCATCCTCATCATTTTGATTATCCCCACACCCTGATTGTCGTCATCATCCTCGCTATCTTCATCTTGGCTATCCTCGCCATCCTAGTCATGTATCCTCATCATCTTCGTGAAGCTCATCATCTTGGTTGGTGAAATAGATAGTCCTTAACCTGTTGCCCGCTCCTTTTAAGGAAACTAAACCGGTGTGGAAATAGCAATTTCTCCAATAACAATACACGTCTTGGTCGTAAAATAGAACAATACGGATTTAAAAAATCATGTTTGTTTTGTTTGTAATTGCATGATTTGTTTCCACTTGGAACTGTTAATATATCAGGATGTTTTGATGCGCTTTTCTACCAGAGATCTAGAGTTAATGCTGCTATTTGGCTTGGCAAAAACAGAGAACACCACAGGGGAGACAAGAGGGAGAGGCAGCAAGCAAATACCAGCATGAGCAAAATTTCCTAGGAGCAGAAGCACCATGAGAAAACATAGAGTAGTTTTCTCCTCCACACGTGGAATGCCTAATTAAGCTTGTGTGTTCTCCTGTTTGTGTATTCCCCTTTTGATTTGGGGGTGAGGTAGCATATGGAAACATCCCTATATATGGGCCTTTACAAAATCTAGTTTAATTACTCAATTTTTGCAAGATAATGCAGATTTTGTAACATAAATTCCATAGGTATGGATTTCTATTGCGACATAGTAGACTCCTACAGCCCTACAGCCCTACTTTACCAACTCACATAAAGCTGGCTGTAGTCTTTCTTTTGTAAGAGCATCTACAACGACATAGTACACTCCTACAGCCCTACAGACGGATCGAGCAGCCAAGAACCAAGCAATTAACCTGCTTTCTGTTGATAGATACAGGTCGCTGAAGTTTCTTACACTTTGTTTTCATGCTTTGATTCTTGCAATTATCAACCCAAATGCCCCGGCTGCTAGCTCGCTTAGCTGTGGTTGATCCACCATACTTTGGTACGCACATTGACTGGACTGCAAAGGCACGAGCGAACACGGGAGCAGAGAGAGACAATTCCGAACGGCAGAAAGAAAAAGACGATACCTTATAACCTACACTCTAAAATATGTCTATATATATCCGTATGTGATAGTCCATTTGAAATCTCTAAAACGATAAATATTTAGGAATGAAGGGAGTATAATATAATATAACCTCCGTCCCAGAATTCTTGTCTTAGATTTGTATAGATACGGAAGTATCTAACACTAAAACATGACTAGTTACATTCATATTTAAACAATTCTAAGACAAGAATTTTGGGATGGAGGAAGTGATATAATATCGAAAAGGCCATCCGCCCGGAGTGCTCACGGGCAAAAGTTCTGAGACGAATGACAGAATGAGAAAGACTGCCGACAGCAAAACAGACAAACACAGAATTCGGAGCATCAAGGTGTTCTGCTCTGTGTTTACGCATCAGAAGACTGACAAGTCAAGAAAACACATACTAGAAAGTATTAGCATTATATCCTCAAACACATCACACTATATTCACAAGTAAGCATCAAGCTGCCGCCATTTGGACTCCTCAACTCCTGACTGTGACAGCAACAAGAAATGAAGTCCAACCATATCTCCACAGCTCCTACGAGCCACGTACGAGTTGCCTGAAACCAGAGCAGCGGTCCTTCACATGAGCAGGCATAAAAGAGACATTGGGGGAAAGTGTGCACTACCAGAGTGAAATCAACTGCAAAGCTAAAGCAGAGGCTAGGCCTATATTTTAGATCACTACTTTAGTGATCTAAAAGATCTTATATTAGTTTACAAAGAGAGTAAATGGTAATTACACGCATTTGTGCGCAAGGCACTTGATTCCTCTTTCATTGCTGTGCAAATGTCACACAAATCCCAAGGCTTGTGCTATCTACTCCTTTTTACACTCAGCCATATAAAATGTGCCGCCTAATACTACAACTTGTGCGAGTAAGTCTTCCATCAAAGTCTATCCGCTGGACTCAGATGCAAGACTTAGAGAGGCAGGCTACTCATCATGCAACTTCATATCCTGGCAATACTGGTGCAGCTAAAGTTACAGCTATACCTAGCACAGATTATTCAGTTATGTGTTCTCTCAGTGTTTTACATCTAATGGCCTTAATTGTCCTCAAGAAGAATATATCAACAAAGAAAGCTGCTACCAAATGCAACTCCTGAAGCTCTAAGAAGGAAATCCCCCATGCAAGTTTATCCATTGGACACGGTACCCAGGTGAGGCCAACCTGGAGTTTGAGCAGGAAATGAAAAAATGCATATGAAGCTGTCAAGGACATGAATCCCAACGGTTTCCTAAACTCTGGAATGATTTACAGGAAGGGAAGATTCCTTCACCAAGATGAAGAAAGCATACATTTGTAATTTATTCAAGCCTTGCAATGAGAACTACACATATGTTTTTGCCAGGGGCATTTCTTGAGCATCATGCATGTACCATCAGCTATCACCAATTCAAAGTTTTCACTTACCTAAACCAGAACAAACGCCATTTCTTCCATTTGCTCGGGATGTAGATTTCTGCCCATGGTTTGCTTGTAGGCGAACTGCCAAGCAACTATATTCTTACCACCACAAGTCACTCGGCCAACGCCTTTGCCAATGGCACATATGGCTCTAGGCAACCCACCACATGCCCAAACCATCTAGTACCAAGAAAATTACAAATCAGTGCACCAACAATTATGAGAAGTGTAGCTATAAAGTATTCTACAGAAATACACCTGTTTTGCATAATTGTAAATCTCAGCATCAGCTTCTGTGATTTTGACTCCCGAATGATACTTGAAAAGTCTCCAAGCATCTTCGTCCCCGAGGCACTTCATCTGCACAATATTTGATATCGGGCATCCCATGCGTTCACACATCCTCTGGTTCCTCGATGTAAGAACAACCTTCTGATGACACCCAAGAGGAATCGGCAAACCAACAGCTACCAAGTCTGGGTAGGGTCTATCATGCACGTTGTCTAATAGAAGCAAAAAACTGTCTTGCACTAGAAACTCAGTGATGATCTTAGCTCGGCAATGCTCCTGTAACGACGACATCATCTCCCAGTCCAATTTCAAGAAAGAAGCAAGATGATGTTGCATAACTATCACGCTACTGCCACCATCAAGAAATAATATGTGACGGAATGAATCGGCATAGCTAGCAGCAATGAGCGAAAGAAGTCGCGTCTTGCCAACACCCGGCGTGCCCCATAATCCAAAAAAAGACTCATCCGACCGCTCACTCTGTAAAAACTGAAGCACCTTATTCTTGTAAATGTCCATCCCCCAAAGGCCATGAATTCGCGACACTATCTCCCAAGCACGAATTGGGGTTTCTAACACTGCTTGCTCGTCAGAGATCTTTGCCTGATTAACAGAACGAGCACCAAACTCCCACATCAGAATGCTGATTTCGCAAATGTTGACAATAACCTGATTCAAAGCAACAACATGGTCAGTAAGCTGGGTAGGGGGCAGCTTATTTTGGAAGCCACCCATAAGCCCCAAAAGAACTAGCCCTAAGTCACGCGTGAAAGAGCACTTCCTAGTTTGCATGAGTGGGAAAGAAGTCAATTAGATTATGGAAAAAATTAAATATCAAAGCAAGAATGGCACGTATGCTAGAGAGCCACATCTTAGTAAACTATAAACCATGGAGAAGGCATACTAGATGTAGAAGACACATGGAAGTAAAGTTATCAGTGCATAATCACCTACATAATACTACTCCAATCCAAATAAGTGTCGCAGTTTGAATTAAGGTTAGTTCAGTCTTAATTCAAAGCTGCGACACTTTCTATGGATCGGAGGGAGTAATATAATACACATAATATGGCATGAAATGCATCAATTGTCGTGGGAGGTTAGTGAAAATGAGTATAGTGTTGAGCCTCTCATCAAAGTGGCGACATGGTCGATATGTGGGGCGACTCTTATTTGTTCAGACATGGATCGACAGATTATCATACCTGTATCTTGGGCACCCAGAGGCAGATCAACTTGGGCACCAATAAGCAGACCATGAAAGTAAGCTTTAGTTGATGATGCACTGGAACCATGCGTCTGAAATAGGGGAAATTGTCAGATCATGCAATAATCAAAATTATACTCTTCGCTTGACATAACACATGTACTGCATATGGTTGAATAGTTGATACATAAGACTATTATTAGAACACCTTGGTCAGCATAACAATCACAATATAATTAGAGGCCAATGGAAACTCTGGTGATGGACAAAATGTATAAGCAAATGAAAGCAATGAAACGTGGCATGGTCGAAACCGCAATGAAAAATGTATGGCAAACTTATTCAAGAAAGTGGCCGGTCCCAAACCCGGGTAAAGGAGGGGGGTTGTGAAAGACTAGGCGAGCCAACGTCAAAACTCATCCACTCTTATGGAGATGAAACCCAAAACAAAATGTATCACCAAAGAACTAGCCATGGACAGGGGTACGTGGAATTGCTATCCATGTGCCAGAGCCATGACTTGGTTGCGAGATCTTATGGGTTTCAGCTCTAGACTACCCCAACTTGTTTGGTGCTAAAGGCTTTGTTGTTGTTGTAAAATTATGAAAGACAGTGGCGTTACAAAAATCGATGATTGTTAAATAAATATATATCCAATAAATGCCTTAAATATATTGTGTGGATCATGGATGTCACACGCCCCATCTCGAATCACCTGCCCTTCACCACACAAATAAAACCATGTTGCATGAGCAAATCCCACCTTAATGTGGTGAAATTGTTACCAGAACTACAATGAATGATGAACCACAAAGATTCGGAAAGAAAAGAGGGAAGTATTTGTTGGACAGATACTCACCAGATAAAGTTTGGTAAAAACTAGTGTGCGCAGTTGAATCAAATTCCACTTAACACATTAAAAACTAGAAGTACAGATAATCATGCAGTCTATGGAATTATCAGTTAATACCTTTCTAGTTCAATTGGCCTTGTCTTTTTTGCTAGCATGAGAATAAGAAAAAGAGGTACCATCGAAGCACATAAATGACCAAGAGTATGCCCACTAACAATCTGAAGAGTCCACCTATAAATTCGTTTGTCCGCAACCTCTTCTACTCTAGCAAGGACGTACAATCCTGAAAATATTTTGAAGAACAGAAAAAAAAAATCAGATTGTATAACTTAGGTCATATTAGATTGCACTTTCAGTAAGAGCTACCATAAGTTCATGTCTTGTGAGGAAACTAACTATAAAAAACCCACTAATTTGAGGTGAATCACAAATAGCACCCTACACAAATAATGAAAATGCATGCATTATATTGAGCAGGAACAACACTAACCTGCTGCCCATAACCAGTAGCTTGTTGATGCAAGTGACTTTGGTCTTGCCCAATCATCAAAATTTTCAATGATGAAAATGGCCTCAAAAAATGTGAAAGCGGTCACCATCTTGACAAACAGACAAATATGTCATCCTTCAGTATATTATATATCACGAAAGTAGGAACAAGGAGAGGGTGAATTTATGCCACTTTTTCTTTTCCAAGAAATTTTATGTACAAACAAGGTGCTGAATGTTATATATACTGCATAGAAGGTCTAGGGAATACTTACTGGCAATCTGTGCAAAAATAGGGTGCCATTTTTTGGGTTGAGATGGTAATAGCATGAACCAAAGCCAGAAGCAATGACACTAGCAAAGAGTGTGTAGAGATCCCCCTGTGACCTGCCAGCAGGATAAACATTAGAGTGCTTCCAAATTTTAATTCGAGTTAAAACAGGAACCAAAATTATCATGAGCATCAAGTCTGCACCATATCCTGAAATAGCTTTTCCAGTGGTTAAGGATGAGCCCGGCGAGACCGACAAAAAAGAGGGGGATTGTTGAGATCACATTCAGCGTATTAGGGATCCCTGCAAATAAGGCATAAATGCTATTCATTATTATCAAGAGTATTAAACCATATAACTTTACCCCAGACCTTCCTTGCACAGAAAAAAAAATGTTCATGATTTATTCTATATGCAGAGGGCACGGGTACTCGGTGTTGACAATCAGAATCATTTATTTTGAATGGAGCTTAACTTAGCCGAATCTACTCTTCAAAAGGAAAACTGATAATGGGACAGAGAGCATGAACCAGAGGTTAATTACCAAGGAAAAGTGTGCGTTGGTCGGCAAAGTCATGGTAGTCCTCGTCATGCGTGATGGCGGCCATGACAAGCATGAGCATGATGAATATGCCTGTACATGCCACCCACTTCTTCCTACTCACCACATCCATCCACGCCGCCACCCACTTCTTCATCCAACTTACATCCTTCACAGCCACCTTGCGGTTATCCTCACAAGCTTGTTGCTGTTTAAGACGATTGAGCGAAAGTAGTTTGAGATCAGACGATGACGGCACCCTCTTCCTTCTGTTCACATTGTGGTTTTTTACCCAAACTAGTCGCGGATCAAGTGGCACAAACACGTCTTCATTTTCCATACCATAATTTGTCACCTGAAGAGAATATGAATTTCATTGAATTTTCATGATACTATTCTGCAAGTTAGTTAAAGGGAAAAACATTGAATCCGCTTATATCCAGCCATTTACAAGAAAACAGTAGAAGGACCAAAGGCGACAAAGAAAGTAAGCCGCATAGGAAGTAAGCTGAGTTCAAGTTGCGTCATTAGAAACAAAATTCACATGTTGAATCATGTTGTACTGCTCCCTCCGATCCATATTACTTGTGGCTAACTAGCACTAAAATAGATGCTGCATAACAAGTGGATCAGAGAAGTGATAGTGGGTAGGAAGCGATATCTTTGAAGCTCGTCCATTCTTGCTAGTCTTATGACCTTATCCCAAGCAAACCCACCTGCTCACATCCATCTGGAGTAATGCACACGACCCCTTATACTACCATATATAGATTATATCTAATTTAATGCAGAATAGCGGATCACATTGACTGTGCATGCCAAAGTACGGTACGGACAGACATCAATTTTCACACGTTTTACAGTCCAAAGTTACTACGCAGACCACCGTGAGCCCTATGCCGTCATCACTTATGCTATTCTCAAACACTCAAGACAAATGCACTGCCAATTTTAGCACTACAAAATTATACATGCTACACATACGGTGAGAAAATCATTAACACTCAACTATATAAAAGAACTAACATAAATTGCTACTCCAATATAGTAGCAGATTGAACGGAGAGCAGGCATGGTAACAGTAAGGTAATTAATCCAGGGTCAAAGAACAAGATACCGTGGAGGATTTCCAACGTCCTTTGAGCCTTGAGAAAGATGAGGTGGGCTTCCCCAGCCGTGAAGGGATCGGCGGGGACAGATCTGGCGGCGTCATGGGGTCGGCTCTGCCCCCCTCCCCGATGTCTTGACATCGGCTGCCTTGCACTGTCGCGTCACCGGAGCCGACGTCCTCCATCATCCCCGCGAGCTCGCCGCCACACCTCCGACTAGCCGCGGTGGTGAGACCTCGGATACCAGGAGGCGAGAAGGAGAGGCAGGCGGTGGTGTACGTCGTCGGGGGCAGAGGAGGGAGTCGGGTGGCTGCAGTCCAGCGGCGGCGGGTGCAGAAGAGGGCGTTAGGGTCTCGTCGTCGATGGGCGACGTCGGGTGGCTGCGGTCGAGTAGGGAAGGGAGGAGCGTGTCTCTGCGGCGGCGGCGGCGGCGGCGGTGTCAGGAAGCAAAGCCCATCTTCAGTTGGGCACCGCTAAGCCTGGGAATAGTTTCACATCCAAACCAAAGCTAGTCCAGCCCATAGCACCACACGCCCAGGATTGAAACCAAACCGATCCAAACCAAATCAGCTAGAACCCATACCAAACCAAATTGTATGTTTTTTCAACCCAACCCCATCCAGGTTGTTTCTGATTTTTGGATTGAAACCACAAACTCGAACTATGGACAAGGCCCTTAACGTGAAAAGGGCATAAGCAGTCAACGACCAAGCCCAATCAGGGATAATAATTTCTAAAGTGATATGGGCAATCCAGACCAAGCTAAGAGCATTTACAGCTGCAACCTGCAAATCTGGGCCCTCAAACGCACACGGCCGCGTCCGGCGCGTCCGCGGACACTGACTGGACACTTCTCAAATCCTATCGTTCACATCGTGCATCTCTCGGTCCCTATATGCTTACTAAGCATGCAACGTGGAACTAAACAACGTAGATCATCAAACACACATAGAATCGGACATAGAAATGCATATTCCAATCACCAAAATATCACCAACGGATCTCCAAAAGATCGCCAAAGTTCACATAATTCATATGAACGACAGACAAGTTTAAACTAGATTACTAAAAACTTGAAATTAAAGACGGAGACGGTGGAGCTTCACCACTTCCTCACCGAGCCTTTGCCCTTTCGGTCGCCGGTGCACATATAGGCGTCCGCGGCTGGTGGTCGGTCTTGGTTGTCCGAGGAGTAGGTGAAGCTGTCGCGGTCGCCGTCGTTGTCGTCGGAGTTGGAGAGGACGATGAGCCCCTTCATCCGACGGACCGCCATGCCCTGCTCCCGCTTCAACTTGGCGACCCGAGCCTTCTCCGCCGCTGCCTCCTTTGCCTCGCACTCCGACTGCTCAATAGCAAGCCGGAGCGCCTTGGCGTTGTTCCACCGGAGGCGGCGAGCGTCCATCTTGTCGTCGTGAGGGACCGACGGTGGACCCATCCGAGGACCCGCGCGTCCTCGTCGGGCTCCGCCTGCATCCCGCGGCGGCAGCGCACGGACTTCTCCGCATTGTCCCTCTCCCATGCACGCTGCGTGCCCCCTCCGGTTTCGGAGTGCGCGTGCGGGCCGACAGCGCGGATACTAACACCCACCGCCGCCCGCGTGGAGGAGTGGCCGGCGGGGGAAGGAGATGGTGCGAGGGCGGTGCAGACTACGTGTCCTGCCTTCGTTGCATACGGGCCAGGAGGGTCCAACACCGGTGTCCGCGTTGCGTTGGCGTGGGAGCTGCAACGACGCTCCACATCCGGAGCTTCCGTATGTGTCCAACTTGGACCGCTCCAACGCAATGCGGAGGGCCATCTCCTCCTCGTAGTCGAGCTCGGAGCCGGGGTCGCTATAGGAGCTAGACATCGGAGTTGATGAGAATGGAATTAGAGAGGGAGAGGAGAGGACGAAGCAAGAGAGTGAGTTAGGGTTCGAAGTGAGGTGCCAGAATTGGGGTTTTTGTGAGACAGCTGTGGGATCGGTGGTGGGTCGGGCCAGTCAGGCAGACGCACGCGGCCGTTCCAGGGCCGCCCCATATCTGCCCTATATTTGGGCTAGATATGACGGGTGCCGGTCGGCCCGGGCTTTTATCTGCGATTTGAGAGGTCCGGTTGATCGTTTTTTTTACCAGTTAGTGATCGACGACCTGTGAGGGCATTTGTGACGGGTAGCATGTCTACCTACAGAGGCGAGAGGTCGTCGGTGAGAGAGAGGGCCCACCCACCCGCCACAAAAGCTTGGCGTCAGCCAGACGCCCCCGCCGTCGACGCAGCCAGGAGGGCCAAAGAGTAGGGAGAGTGGAGGAGGCAGGATGGGGTACACCCGAAGACAATGGCACCTAACCTGGGGCGGATGGAATCGCTGGTCTCGTACAGATGTAGAGTCGAATTGGTCGCTCGATCCAGTTTTTGTCTATGGATTGAAACAGGCTATGACCGTTCGGTCTCTGTCCAGACCAAACCAAGCCAGTCTAGTATAATTGCTACAGCCCACACTAGACCAAATTACCACAGGTGCTCATCCCATTTAATCCAACCCAAAGCAAACCGATGGGAAAACCGAACTGAAACTTCAGTTTGAGTCCAAACCATTCCCAGGTTTAGGCACCGCAACACCTTCACATAAGCAACGGCCCAGATGCGAGGATACCGTTTCGTGGAGATCCAACGCTAGATTAGCGCCAGTTCTTAATTCATCCCCAAACAGTCACTGACCGTTTCGTGGAGATCCACACTGATTCGATGCCACGTTCGATGCCACATTAGATTAGTTTTGAACGTGGCATCGAATGTGACAGCACCACTAAAACACTTAAACTGCTCAATGCTTACATACGTACCATTTCTGATCATCGCACCTAAGAAACCGCATCAATGCAGTGCAACCAAACCTTGTCGAGCGACTGTTGGATTGCAACCGTTTACCCTGCAGAGTTTTCCGAAACCAAACATGAGAAAATAATCTGAAAGGTGCTTGTAAAAAGTGTTTTTTTATTAATGAATCATCCTCACTGCACATGCACATACAAATTCATGCATACATATTTTCTGCTTTTGGCATACGTGATGCCAAAGCCAGTCACCGTTGCATGAGCCAACATTCTCATCCACCTCTTGGAACTGCTCTTCGCCACCACTATCGTTCATGGGTCCAGAGGAGATCAAATCAGTGGAGCGCCCGCAAGCTTCATGGATGGAAGCAGCCGTGGTCTCCACAACATTGATTCTGCCCCCGAAAATCTACCCTACGAACCAAACAGCAAGACATACATGATTCTCATCCCGCCAGAACCAACTACAAAGGGAGAGGAAGAAGTCAAAACAAATTGTAGCGAAATCAAGCAGCAACGACACATAGATTTCTAGTAGGGAAACCACTAATTAGCGGCATTCAACATTGCCCTCTAGCAGCGTCTGGCCCGAGCGCCGCTAGTATTGGTGTCCTGGAAAAGGGGGTGTTTGCCACGTCGGTCCGCCGGTTATGTGCCAGGCTGAGGACCCACTGAAGACTAATGAATGCGTCATGCAGGCCCTGGCCCTTTATAACATCCCAAATTTTCAATTCGAAATGTTATACATAGGTCATCATTGCATATCATCTCTACTCTTATAAAAAACAGAGTTGGTGATGCACTAGTGCAGAACCGGGCATTAGCACCGGTTCGTAAGGCCCTATAGTGCCGGTTACATAACCGGCACTAATTAGTGGTCACTAAAGGCCCCCCCCCCTTTAGCACCGGTTCATACGAACCGGTGCTAAAGAGCCACCACGTGGCACTAGCTAGCCGTGGCGACTGGAGGCCTTTAGTACCGGTTGGTAACACCAACCGGTACTATAAGGTTTGGTGGGTTTTTAGTTTTATGATTTCTTTTTCATTTAATTTTGTGTTTCCATTTTAATTCTTTTTCGTTTGCTGGTATTTTACGATACTACACATTGTACACGTTATGCATATATATAAATATATATATATATAATTTCTAGTAGAACCAATCATGCATATATATATATATATCACATCAATGTCTCACAAGTTAAACCACCATATTAATTAATTCACACATACACACATGTACAGATATATACAATTTCTCCTACATATGAATGTTGCCTTCGGAGCCAGTCCAATTGGTGCCTTCGGAGCACGATGACCATTGAAAGTGGTTTTCATTGGGGCGGTAGCGGGTAATAGAATTCTCCAGTCGGATTTATGACCTCGTCGAGCAAAAATCCCGCTATTTCCTCTTGAAGTGCTTCTCGCGCTCCGTTTCTATGAGCTTCTCCGCACCTCTTTGAACTGTTAAGAAGGAGATCAATATGCATGTGTATTAGTTGTGTGACTAGCTAGATATCGATAATGGTGTAAAATTGTGAATAGTGTTACGACAAGCGTACCCATTGCTGTCTTTGAGATCTGCTCCTTTCGGACGCCATCATGCGAATATTCTCGCAAACGCAGAATGCACACAGATCAGTACCCTGCTTTGCTTGAGGCCTTTACGAGAATGGAATTTGATCAGATAAAAATTAATCAAGCATGATAATTAAAGAGATGGCAGCTAGCTAGCTAGCTAGCTAGTACTATAATTACTTACCTTGGGTGAAACCATTCAAGCTTTTGTTTCCATTCGCCGGGCGTGACGCTGATGAATCTTGCCCAAGCCCTACCGCCGACAAAGAAAATGAATAAAGGGTTATTAAATAGTTCATATCATGAAATGACGAACTAAATAGGCGAGATATATAGTTAATAATGATTGAAATTACCTGTTGACTATCCCATACAAGATGTTAAAGTCAGTTTTTTGAGACTAGTGAGTCCATACTTCAACTGTTCGGCGTCAACTTTAATGATACACAAGACCCAGTAAAATCTACATATGCACACACGTTTACATGTCTTAATTAAGCGGGCATATGTTAGCAAAAACATGTAGCTATAGCTACTAGGCAAAAACAGAGAATTTGTAGTACAAGACAGTGTGACTCACCCAAAGTGGTAAGGAAGTAGTATATCTTCATTGTATTTGAGGCGCTTCAAGAACTCTAGCATGCTGTCCTCTACTTCCTTTGCATAACGTTCACTTATCTTCCATGTGAATTCATTAACGGTGTTTGGGTCAATGAACCCAATGCCATAGCGTCCACCTTTTCTCATTTCATATATCTTCATCCTGCATAATACCACAGAAAAGAATATAGTGAGGATAATTACAGGTAATGATTGATCTCAAAAGGATCACTACAGCTAGCTTGAGACTTAAATTATAGAAAGAAATCACTTACAGACAATAGCAACTGACGATAGATTTGTCGAGTGCTTCCTTATTGTATAACTGAAACAGTTCTAAATACTCAACGGACCCAGCTTTCTCATGGTAGTAATGGTCCTCCTTGACATTCACCATGAGGGACACTCGATCTGAAATCTTGGTCATGTTCATGTACCATTGATGCAATTCATACATTCTCGTTGGGAGGTTCTTGACCTTGTCTGGCGTGACCAAAGGTTGGCCACGGACATATTGCCATTTTACTTCATCCTCTCTAAGCAAAGGCATGGGCTCGATCTCGAGGAGTTGTCCAACAGTGATGTTGAGAACTTCAGCCTGCATTATATGCTCCTCCGTTATTACCACATTGCCCACCTCGGGAACATGCACTGTTTGCCCACAATAATATTGGGGCGTACAGTCACCTGTTGTTGGCACAACAAGCGAGGGATCGATTCGCCCTTTGTTCTCCCACCGGGAATGGTTTTCCGCATTTTTGGCAGCTGCTTCTTGTTTGCTCGATCCCGAGGTAGGCGTGCTCGCCTCCTTTGTAGGCGTGCTCGATTTAACTTCCGATGTGGCGCTCATAGTGCGTGTCAACAGGCTTGGAAGCTGGTGGTTGAGCCATACGAATGAAGTGGTCAATCGTTTCCTCAGGCACTTTCTCCCTTGGCGGCGGTGGCGGTTTCGGTGCAAAATGGGCTTCCACCTCGGCCTTCGATATGGCTGTGATTTCCTCCTCGGACTTGTCATAAGACCTCTGCGGAAGAGGCTTCAGGCTTGGACCATATTTATACCGCTTGCCTCCTTTGTACTTCCAGCTGTACTACCTCGACTCAGTCGGTTACGCACTGAGCTGCGGGGTGTCTCTGCGATTCGAGGCGGCGGAGATGGCCGACGGGACTGAGTTGGACGAGGAGGAGGAGTAGCTGAGGTTGTGCGGACTTGGAGGAGGAGTGGGCGTCTGACGCCGTGGCGGACTTGGAGGATTGTCCTAACACTTTGCGGACTTGGAGGAGGAGGATTGACTGACACTTTGCGGACTTGGAGGAGCGGAGTCTGCTGACTCGGTGGCGGACTTCGACGAGGACTCGGGTGACCCGGTGTGGGTGGCCTTGGAAAGATGATGCAATCCTTTTTCCATAGGATGATACGATGTTTGGCCTCTCCGAGAAAGCGCTCGCCGTCACCTCTAGCAATGTCAAGCTGTAGCCCCGAATATGGGTCCAGCACATCATCAACCACGACACGAGCATAGCCCGCTGTAATCGGGTTGCCATGGAAGGTTGCCTCGGGGGGATTTGTGAAAGCAGAGCCGTCCGCCACCTTCATGGATATGTTCTTCATTTTGTAGTGTAGCTCGCAGTTAGTGTTCTCCGTGATGTCATCCACGGGTATCTACCAACATTGGGTCGTCGGGACGGAACCCACGCTGCTTCTCGGCATGGATGGGCCGGTGCTATCCAATGCTGGATCATCCGCTAGCTGCTGCAGCTGTTGAGACCCCCTTTGATGGGTAAGTGAGTCGATCTGCTCCTGCTGCCGCTGGAATTTGACTGCCAATTCCGCTTGACTTGCTTCTAGGCCTTGAAGGTGTTCATAGTCCCGCTTCCTCTGCTCCTCCTCCATCTTCCTCTTCTTCTCCTCCGCAATCTTCTTTCTCGCACGGGTTCTGTAGTCGGTGTTCCAGTCTGAAAACCCCTCATACCACGGAATAGCGCCCTTGCCTCGTGTTCTTCCCGGGTGTTCAGGATTTCCCAGGGCACGCGTAAGCTCGTCGTTCTCTCTATTGGGCTGCAACACCCCCGTTCGTGCCTCTTCTATTGCAACAAGTATCGCATCGTCGGCTCCATTCAGACTTGCCCTCGTCGAAACTTTTCTGTCTCCGGTCCAACTCCCCCATGCGCATAGAACCAAGTCCCGACCTGGCGGGCCAGCTCTTAGTAACCGGAGTGACACCTGCATCCTCCATCTCTTTCTCGGACTTATCCCACTTAGGCATTGCCACCGCGATAGCCACCGCCCCACTTATGGAACTTATCCTTCTTTTGGCATTCTTCTTGTTTATTCTCGACCGTTCCTTAGCTAATTCCGAATCCTTGAATTTCACGAAATCGGCCCAATGATCACGTTGGTTCTCCGGTGTTCCCTTGAATCTGGAGTCTTCCTTCCTCCGCCGACGTACTTGTTCCATTCACCATTCTTGTAGTTCTTGAATGCATTCGCCATCATCTTAAGAGCAGCCTCTTTGACTTTCTCGCACGCTTACGTGAAATGATCGGTAGGGTGAAATGTTCCATGAGAGTATCCCAAAGCAGATCTTTTGATTCTTGTCGACATAAGTAACATCTGGGCGTGGCTTTCTTTGGCGCCCTCCATTCTTGAAGTTTGATCGGAGTTGGTCCTTCACAAGAACTCCAAGACCGACGAACGAACTTGTTCGCAATCTTCTTAGGCGCTATTGGTTTGCCAAGACGGTCGCATGCCTCGATATTGTACTTTACGCCCGGCTTCAACTTTTGTTCGGGCCTCGTTTAAATCATTTTTCTGAAGATTTGCTCGATCCGGATGGCTGAAAGAACAAAGATCGATTCGTTAATATATCTTCAAGACATTTAAAACATCGATGATCACCGGATGCCCGCTTATATAAATATATATATACCTCGTCGGTGTTTGTTGTTTCAGGATCATGTTCTTCGTCATCGTCATAATCATTCATGACTTCGTCGTGATCGAATATCATATCACCCTCTCCGGTGTTGTTTAGAAATTGAGCCATCATAATCTTCTTCATTTTGATTATCATCGCCTGCGTATCATATCGAACATGGTCATTCTCCTTCTCTCTCGGTATTTATCGCCATAGCTTTTGTTTAACTAATCCAAAAGAAATATAAAACAATTTAGTATTCAAATCTCGAATAATAGATATAATCTCGAATACATCATCCAGAATATAATAGATATAATCTCGAATACATCGCCCGAATAATAGATATAATCTCGAATACATCGTCCAGAATAATAGATATAATCTCGAATACATCGTCCAGAATAATAGATATAATCTCGAATACATCGTCTCGAATAATATATAATATAGAAAAGTACATCACTGGCTATTAGCTAATAAAGATCGAATACTACAGAAGAATCTAGGACACTCGCGGTTCCTCCGGCGCGGGCGTTGGACACCCAAAGAGAAGGAACCCTCACGGGATCATAGCTGAAGTGAGATCCCGAAGATACTGCCACGTATTGGAGAACCTGCCGCCCTCTAACGCAACCATGTAGCGATGGGCGTGCTCGTCCTCCTCCACGACACGGCGACGTACCACCTTGGCGGGGCGGGTCCTCCGCACCAAATCGCCCACGTGAACGCCACCAAAGCGAGATCGGGGTCGACGCCGGACCAGCGGTCGGGTTCCTCGTCAAGCGGCGCGCCCTCAAGCAGCACCTCCAGTGCCAGCCAGTGAGCCAGTCCGGACATGGGTCGGCTGGGCGTCGTCGCATGACGGGTCGACGGCGAGGATGCGGGCGGCATCGTCGAGAACAAATACTAGCTATATGCCCATAAAAAGTAACATTTTTTAATGATTGGATTTTGATAACTAAAATTTCTAACATTTCTATATATATAACTAACATTTCTATAACATTTCTAACAATGCTATATATAACTAACATTTCTATAACATTTCTAATATTTTAGAACTAAAAACAGAAAAAAATTATAACATTTCTATATATATAACTAACATTTTATAACTGTTTCTATAACTAAAAACAGAAAAATTTCTAACATTTCTAACAAATCTAACAATTCTAACATTTCTAACTATTTCTAAAAACAGAAAAATTTCTACAATTTCAAACATTTCTAACAAATCTAACAATTTCAAACATTTCTAACAATTCTAACAATTCTAACAATGTATGTGTGTGTGTGTGCGCTCACCGGCCGGCTAAGCGAGAGGCGGCAAGCAATGTGGCGGCGTTGGCGGCGACAGGCGCGGCGGCGACAGGCGGTGACGACGGGAGACGGGACGACTGGGCAGGCGGCGCAGCGGCGGCGAAGCGGCGGCGGCGACGGGCAGAGGCGGCGGCGCGACGGGGCGGCGGCGGCGGCGACGGGCGGCGGCGACGAGGGGCGGCGACGAAGCGGCGGCAGTGACGAAGCGGCGGCGACGGCGGCGGCGACGACGGGGCGGCGACGACGGGTCGAAGCGGCGGCGGGCGGCGGCAGTGCAGAGGAGAAGAAGCAGAGGAGATGAAAGCGGCGAAATTTTGAAGTGTTTAGTTATATAGAAGGCACCTTTAGTACCGGTTGGTGCCACCAACCGTACTAAAGGTCTGTTTTGGCGAAGCCAAGCGGCGGAAGCGACCCCTTTAGTACCGGGTCGTGGCACAAACCGGTACTAAAGGCCCCCTTTAGCACCGGTTTGTGCCACGACCCGTACTAAAGGTCTTATTGGCGCTTGATCTTGATCTTGACAAGTTTAGTCCCACCTCGCTAGTCGAGGGCTACATGACTGGTTTATAAGCCCGGTCGGTAGCTCTCTCGAGCTCCTCTCCTATTCAGGCCTCTGGGCCTACCTGTCCTCCTCGCCTTGTGGGCCTCATGGGCCTTGGGGCCTGCATCTGGCCTAATGAAAGGTTGTATCGCTGGTCGATGCAGGCCGCTTTGGCCCGATGGCGGGCTTTTTTGCTTTATTTTTTTGTTTTATTTATTTTTGAGTTGTTTTTGTTGTATTTAGAGTTTCTTTGTGAATATTTTTGCTTTAGGTACAAAAATTACAAACTTTCTCTTAGTGCCGGTAGATTTCAAATTTGAATAGTTTAAATTTTGAATTATTTGAAATTTGTGTGAATCACTAGTTTGTGAATAACTTAACTTTGAAAAAGTTTTTCCAGTGATTCTTTTTCTTATGTTCAATATTAGTGTGTTTTATCATTATATTCAATTTAGTAATGCTTAGGTTATTTAAAAATGAAATGCCTTTGTAACAGTTCAGTTTTAAATTGAAACCCCGATACTTGAAAGAGATTGTCCATTTTGTACACGAAGTGCATCCAGTTTTGTCGTAACCCTCTCTACTTTCTTGCACATGCTATTTATATGAAATTATGATACCATGCCAACTTTCAACCTTTTCTGAGTTCATTTGAATTGCTTTTCAATTTCAGGGTCATTTAGCTGGAAAAAAAATCAGTAAATGCATGAAAAGAATTTGTTTGCACATAAAATTTCTTCGCGTTTCAAATGCCTAAACACATAACAACCCTAACTATTACAGACATTCCCTCCTGGGGTGTGAAACACAGAAGAAAGTGATGATAGTGAAACCGATCACATCCCAGATCTTTGGGTGTGAAACTTTTTCTTCGCGTGTGTCCCTTTGCGCCGTAACCATGGAAAATCTTCATCATTTAACGGGATGCTCGGGTCAATATTCACTGTGAATGGAGCAATTTCATCAAACTTTTCATAATCTTCGACTTGTCTGTCTTGTCATCCACTCCACGATGTTTCTCTTCCCGAAAGAACTATGTGCCGCTTTGGCTCATCGTACGATGCATTCGCTTCCTTATCTTTTCTTTTCTTGGCTTGGTAGACATGTCCTTCACATAGAAAACCTGTGCCACATCATTGGCTAGGACGAATGGTTAAATCGCATCGCAAATTGTTGAGATCCTTGTTGTCATTCCGCATCTGCGGGTCTTCCGTTACCCGCCTCGTGTCATATTGACCCATTTGCACGAAACAAAGGGACCTTTAAACCACGTCGATAGTCAAGTTCCCATATGTCCTGTATATAACCATAATATGTTTCCTTTCCTGTCTTGGTTTCTGCATCAAAGTGGACACCACTGTTTTGGTTGGTGCTCTTCTTATCTTGGGCGATCGTGTAAAATGTATTACCATTTATCTCGTACCCTTTGAAAGTCATTATATTCGAAGATGGTAAGTGGGACAGCAAGTACAGGTCATCTTCAATAGAGGTGGCATGCATGGTATGTGTCTGCAACCAGTTGGCGAAACTCCTGGTTTGTTCACGTGTAATCCACTCATCAGACCGCTCCGGGTGTTTGGAGCGTAGCAAATTCTTGTGTTCATCCATATACGGAGCCACCAAGGTGGAATTCTATAGAAGCTGTAGTGTGCTTGGTGAGAGAATGTCCGTCCATACATATTATTTGTTCCCCTCCTAGCGTGCCTTTTCCATCGATCGCCCTTATGCCGCAATTCAGAACACCAATCGGCTTAAGGTCAGGAATAAAGTCAATACAAAACTCAATGACCTCCTCATTTTGATGGCCCTTGGAGATGCTTCCTTCGGCCTAGCACGGTTATGAACATATTTCTTTAAGACTCCATGAACCTTTCAAAGGGAACATATTGTGTAGAAATACAGGACCCAAAGCGTTAATCTCTTCGCATAGGTGAACTAGGGCGTGCGTCATGATGTTGAAGAAGGATGGTGGGAACACCAACTCGAAACTGACAAGACATTGCACCAAATCATTTTGTAACCTTGGTATGATTTCGGATCGATTACCTTCTGAGAGATTGCATTGAGAAATGCACATAGCTTCACAATGGCTAATCGAACGTTTTCCGGTAGAAGCCCCCTCAATGCAACCGGAAGCGGTTGCGTCATAATCACGTGGCAGTCATGAGACTTTAGGTTTTGGAACTTTTTCTCTGCCATGTTTATTATTCCTTTATATTCGACGAAGCCGACGGTACCTTATATCGAAAGGCATTCAAAGAAGATTTCCTTCTCTTCTTTGGTAAGGCGTAGCTTGCATGACCACGATGTATGCCATCTTCTCCGTGCATACGTTGCTGGTCCTCCGTGCCTCGGTGTATCTTTTGTCTTCCCATACACGCCCAAGAAGCCAAGCAGGGTCACGCAAAGATTCTTCGTGGCGTGCATCACGTCGATTGCGGAGCGGACCTCTAGGTCTTTCCAATATGGCAGGTCCCAAAATATAGATTTCTTCTTCCACATGGGTGCGCGTCCGTCCGCGTCCCTCGAACAGGTTGTCCGCGGGACCCTTTCCAAATATCACCTTCAAATCCTTGACCATATCATGTACATCAGCATCGATGCGATGGCGAGGCTTCGTCCGGTGATCCGCCTCACCTTTGAAATGCTTGCCTTTCTTTCTTACGGGATGCTGCTCGGAAGAAATCGGCGATCTCCTGTGTACACATTCTTCTTACAACTATTCAAATATATATCTGTCGGTATCATCCAAGCAAGTGCGTGCATCCGCGGTATCCCTTGTTTGTGCGTCACGAAAGGTTCTTGAGAGCAGGCCAATCATTGATGGTCACGAACAGCAACGCCTTGAGGTCAAATTCTTCCCCCATGTGCTCATCCCACGCACGTACACCTGTTCCATTCCACGGCTGTAAGAGTTCTTCAACTAATGGCCTTAGGTACACATCAATGTCGTTGCCGGGTTGCTTAGGGCCTTGGATGAGCACTGGCATCATAATGAACTTCCGCTTCATGCACAACCAAGGAGGAAGGTTATACAAACATAGAGTCACGGGCCAGGTGCTATGGTTGCTGCTCTCGCTCCCCAAAAGGATTAATGCCATCGTGCTTAGACCAAACCATACGCTCCTTGCGTCATCTCGCAAACTCCTTCCGTACTTTCTTTCGATTTTTCTCCACTACGACCCGTCGTGGTACTCTCAACTTTCCGTCTTTCTTACGGTCTTCTCTGTGATCTCATCGCCTTGGCATGCTCTTTGTTTTGGAACAAACGTTTCAACCGTGGTATTATAGGAGAATACCACATCACCTTGGCAGGAATCTTCTTCCTTGGGCGCTCGCCCTCGACATCACCAGGCTCATCGCGGCTGATCTTATAGCGCAATGCACCACATACCGGACAAGCGTTCAAATCCTCGTACTCACCATGATACAGGATGCAATCATTAGGGCATGCATGTATCTTTTGCACCTCTAACCCTAGAGGGCGACAACCTTCTTTGCTTCAGACGTACTCTCGGGCAATTCGTTGTCCTTTGGAAGCATATCCTTTATCATTACCAGCAACTTTCCAAATCCCTTGTCGGATACACCATTCTCGCCTTCCATTGCAGCAATTCGATGTGGTGCCCAGCTTTTCTTGTCACCTACGCAATTGGTACAACAATTTTTGTGATCCTCTAACATGCCTTCGCAACTTCTTCTTCTCCAAATCACTTGCTAGTTTCTCTTTGCATCGGCAATGGCCCGACCTAGATCATCAGCGGGCTCATCGATGCCTCTTCTTCACTTCTTCCCGCATTGCGGCTCAGCTTCTTCCGCATTACGGCTCAGCTTCTTCCCGCATTGCGGCTCAGCTTCTTCCGCATTCGGCTCAGCTTCTTCCCCATTGTTGTATCATCGTATTCAGGGAACCCATGGCGGGATAGTTGTCGTCGTCCTCTTCTTCTTCATTGTCTTCCATCATAACCCCTCTTTCTCCGTGCTTGGTCCAAACATTATAGTGGGGCATGAAACCGGACTTAAGCAGTGGGCGTGAATGGTTCTTGGCGAGAGTAATTGTGACCATTCTTACAGACACCACATGGACAAGGCATAAAACCATCCGCCCGCTTGTTTGCCTCTCACCATAGCGTAAAAGTATGCACGCCCTCAACGAACTGGGGTGAGCATCGGTCATCGTACATCCATTGCGGCTCATCTTCATTACACAACACCGAATAGACCAAATTAATACAAGTTCATACATAAAGTTCATACAACACTTAAATGCAACAAACAAATAACTCTCTAGCTAAAGCATTTAAATGCAACAACAAATGCGATCAAGATCGCAACTAAGGTAACAATTGATCCAACAAAGCATAATGATACCAAGCCTCACTATCGATGGCATATTTTCTAATCTTTCTATTCTTCAAGCGCATTTTCTCCATCTTGATCTTGTGATCATCGGCGACATCGGCAACATGCAACTCCAATTCCATCTTCTCCCCTGAATTCTTTTCAATTTTTCTTTCCATTACTCGTTTTCTCTTTCAACTAAATTTAACCTCTCGACAATAGGGTCGGTTGGAATTTCGGTTCACATACCTCCTAGATAAAAATATCTATGTCAACTTGATGGGCATAATTTGTCATAAACACGAAATGCAACTAATAGTTTTAAAGAGAATATACCACATCCGAATCATAACAAGGGCGAGGGCCGACGGGACGGATATCAAAACCATGGCACTATGTATAACAAACAACGACGGGTAAGATAATTATTACATGATTAACTATATATCCAAATCACACAAACATCAATTTTTATATAAAATTACATGAACAAGAGGCTCACCACAAGGTGGTGCCGGTGTGAGAGACAGTGCGAGGCGATCGGCGGTGGTTCTGACGGAGATTTAGAAGGCACTAAGTAAACCACACCTACATATGCAAACTAAGTGTTATTTTGACCTCAAATTGCATATAAATCAAATACTAGCACATATATATATTTCCTCCCAAATTAGTAAACTCACAAATTAGTAACTATATAAAGCATTGCAAGAGCTAATCTAGCAATGAGAGATGAAAGGACAAAGTTGCTAACCTTTGTGATCATTTGAATGGATGGGGCCTTCAAATCTTGACAAATTTTGGGCAAAATGTGTGATGAGCTCGAGAGGAAGAGGGAAGAAAGAGAGAGGAGAGGGAAAGGGGAAGAACAGAGCGAGCTCGGGTGGGCGAAGGGTTTATGTGGGGCGACCTATAGTACCGGTTCGTGGCACGAACCGGTACTAAAATCTTGGAGGGGCCCAGACTGACAACATCCTGCCACCACTCTCATTAGTACCGGTTCGTGGCCCAAACCGGTGCTAAAGAATAGCCACGAACCGGTACTAATGAGAGCGGCCCGGCTAGCCGTTGGAACTAATGTGCTTCACATTTGACCCTTTTTCTACTAGTGATGATGGTGTGCCTGCCATCCTGCAATATAGGCCGTCCGATCTATATCTGACGGATAGGAAGGAAACTCTGACAATTTTGCAAAAAGATACCCGAACTCCTCTCCACATTTGCAAATAAGGCCTTCCCTCGTTCATCCTTATCTCTCACAAGATAAACTACTCATATAAATGCATCTTGATGTTCCGTGCAACTCACGGGCATCTTGCTAGTATTTTATTGCATTTTGTGTTGATCTTAGAAATTCTAAGCAACTCAAGGACCCACGGAGAAAGTTGGGGATCTCGTTATTTTTATATTTGAGTTCTTCTCAAATTTTGAAAAGAGGATCATTTGGTTTTAATTATTTTTCTCTTCGAATATTTCTAATATGAAAATAAAAGAGAGGGGATAAAATGACTTCTCCAAAATAAAGAAATATTGAAAAAAATATTAAAATCAAATAAGAATTTTATTTGGACTTTTATTGCTATTTTATTTGAATTAGGGAAAAAAATGCGTTTTTAAAACTTGCATTAGAGGCCCAAATAAATGTTCACTTTGTCCGCAATATTATTAGAGGAGCGTGAAAATTTATTTTAGGATTTTTGGACTCCGTTTAGTATTACTTTTATTAGTTTTTCTTCGTGAGGATTTATTAAAAAAATTGAACCCACTTAACAGGTCGTGTCCGACCTGAACACGCGTCCGGCTGGCCCTTTTAAGCCGAGGCCCCGCCCCGCCAGCCCAGCCGCCCCGCCCCGCCAACCCTAGCCGTCGCCGCTGCCCGGCCGGCGCCCGCCGCCGCCGCCGCCGACCCGCCCGCCTCGCGGAGTCGCCCACCGCCGCCGTCCGGTTTTTTCGAGAGAACCGATCGGTTTTTTTCGAAACCCTAATCTAGTTTTTTTCAGATCTGTTCGATTTTTTCGGTTTAGTTAAATAGCGGACGTTCGTCCATACATTTGTTTTAACGAACGTTGTTCATCAGCCGCAGACAGCGAATGTCCGTTCGTTAGCATGTTCGTCTCGCTTTATTTTTCCAGGGTTTTCTGTGATTATTTTCGATCGCGATTTCTGCCTGATCTTCGTTTTAGTTTATCTTTCCGCTCGTTTATCCGGTTCAGATGAAACAAGCACCTAGATCTTCGTCTCAAAGCCCTCTTTCTGTTTAACCAACTTGAACAAGATTTTTGTACTGTAAAATTTGACTTTAGTCTAGATTAGTAAAGAATCTTGTTTCTTTAGTAGTTTGAGTTTCGTTGCTCCGTTTGATTTGATTCTTTTTGCAAACCGGAGTTCTTCAGTTGAAATTTCTTGTTAGATATCTTATTTGAGTTTTACCCGTGTTTCTAGTTGAGTGCTTATGTATGTTATTGTTCGTTTGCGATTGAATTTCCGGAGTGCGAAGCGTGCTACTACGAGTCTCTAGATTTTGCGAATCATCAGCAAGGCAAGTAACACTTTGATCATACCCCTTTATTACCCAGTTTTTATGCATTAGTCTCAACCCTCAAACATTGCATGGTTAGGATCTGAATAACATGCGGGTTTGGGAAGTAGATGATGAGGTAGAACCTATTATCCTTTTATTATCAAACCTTTGGGAGTCACTTCTATGTTATGCTCAGGATTGCTATGCTATGCTATGCTCGTAGACGTGGATTGAGTGAGTGTATCTATTACAGATGTGAGTATTGTGAATTAATGGTTAACTTAAGGTGGCTACTTAAATACACATCTGGGTGGATAGGTTGAGGCACCCTGGAGTACCCAATGGTTGTCAGGGCACCTAGAGAATCCAATGTTGTCCTAGGATATCCCGGAGTACCCATGTGATCATCCTACGGTTCACCACCCAGGCTCAAAGGGATCATAAGATTTTTCATGTTAGACACTTCCGTGTGCAGCCACAAGCCAATATGGGATCTGGTATAGTTGAGTAAGTTGTGTGAGCTCTTCAAGAGGTAGACTAGCAGATGTAGTGGGTTGTAGGTGGTACTATCTACCAAGAGTAGAGAGTTAATGCTTCAGAAAGGCTATGTCTCGATCCTCCAATCATGGATGTGTTCGAGTCGTGTGGGGAAAAGTGCGCAAACCTCTGCAGAGTGTATAAACTAATCATGATTAGCTGTGTCCCCGGTTATGGACATCTTGAGTATCTGGTTCTTGGATTATCATGTTGATCTCATCACTCTAAATTAATTTGTTGGGTTTTTAATGATGATGCTTAATTGGGATTGAGTTGGAGGAATCTTCTCAATGTTTAACTACCACCATGATAGTTAAACAAAATTTATTCCTTTGTTGTAGGGGAAAATTGGCTTTATGCAAAAACTGTAACCATAGAGCTTTCCACCAGCCATATATGCGTGTAGTGATAGCATTTATTCTGTTCATTACTCCGTGTGTTACATTGCCAGCATATTCCATGTGCTGACCCGTGTTCGGCCTGCAACATGTCATGTTGCAGACTTCTCAGATGACGAGTAAGGTGCACTCAGCTATGCCATTGGAGTTGATGGACTCACTTTATCTTCCAAGCCTTCTGCTGTTATCGTTTTAGATGGCCTTAAGTCATATTATTGTAATAAGTTCTCTTTTGAGACATTCGATGTAATAAGTGTGTGATTGAAACTCTGTTATAAATCCTCGAGTACTGTGTGTGTCAGCATTACCGATCCAGGGATGACACTGATGCACAGAGACTAGACTGTTTGACGTCTGGTCACTACAAGATGGTATCAGAGCACACACTGACTATAGGACACGACCACTAAGCTAAAACCATATGTCACTCTTCTCTACTCATTTATGACTCCTCTCCCTTTTCTACTCTATAGGATGGCGGACTCAAGGAACAAGTTTACACAACCGGATGAAGACACTCCTTTTGGACGACACTTGAAGGAAGTTACTAGGTACCTGAACATCGGAATACCAAGCTTCACCGGGACCTACATCGCCACTTTACCCGAAGAGGAGCGTTGGATGATTCGAGTTCAAGTTCCAGGAAGGACGTTCATGCCAGTCACTGAGCCCATAGAGTTTTCCTTTGATGCACCAACCTGGAGTCTAGGAAAGAGCATGGCAGCCCACATCGCCATGGGACGCATTGGAGAAGTTTATCACAAGGATCTCAAGGATACTATCTACCAGATATGTGGGAGCCGAGATGAGCAATGGGAGATGATCAGCACCAGGAGGGACAGGTCCATTGCAGCTTTCATCCAGGAGTTAAACCAGCACATCCATCGCTAGGAGAACCAGATGTGCGCAGGCATGATAGATCTGAAGAAGGCAATGACCAGGATCACGAAGCTAGAGGAGGAAATCAAGTCTACAAGCGATGGATATGAGGAGGAAATGACGATACTTGTGGAGAAGAATGACGATCTGACAAGGAAGCTAGGAGTATTCATGGGAGACCCCATGCTAGGAGGAGATGACGATGATTCCAAGGACATTCGTTTAGAGGACTACATCATCATTGACGACACCGACTCAGACCCCGACGACAGCGATGATGACTATGTTGATGAAGCTGGAGCGGATATCATGGAGTCTTCTACCGATTAAAACTTCTAGTCGACCACCATATCAGTAGTAGTATTCCCCCATGTATATAGTATAGTCCGAGCACTTTTGTAACGATAGATAGACTGATTGTATGCCCTTGTGTGAATTGATTGAAGTGATATGATTGTGTTTGTCTCATGTGCATATGGGTAGTGTTTTCCCTCTAGACCTCATTCTATTCTGTCTTCTCAGCTTTTCTAAACCCATCAGATGCCTCCGAGATGTGACAATGGATTTGCTTTCCCACCGGAGCTCACTCAGTTGATCCAGCAGCAGAATACCCTGATGCAGCTACTAGTCCAGAATCAGAACCAAGGGAACAACAACAACAACCCGCTACCACCACCACCTGTTGATCACTTAGCCCGTTTTCTAAGGCTGAATCCGCCGGTGTTCTCTAGTAGCACCGAGCCAATTGTTGCAGATGATTGGCTCCGCAAGATTGGAAGGGAGCTGACCACTACAGGATGCACAGATGCAGAGAGGGTGCATTTTGTCGCACACCAGCTTGATGGACCCACAGCATCAGGGTGGGAGAATTTCACAGTCGCTTATCCCATTGACACTGTTACATGGGACCAGTTTCAGCAGGCATTCCGCACTGCCCATGTTTCAGCTGGAGCTATGAACATGAAGAAGCGCGAGTTTCGCAACTTGCGCCAAGGAGGACGCACAGTGGGGCAGTATGTGGATGAGTTTAGTAAGTTAGCACGTTATGCCCCGGATGACATTGCTACAGATGCTGCTAAACAGAAGAATTTTCTTGAAGGACTAAATGATGAGCTGAGCATGCAGTTGATGGTGGCAACCTTCAACAACTACCAGGAGTTGGTAGATAGAGCCCTCATGATTGAAGGGAAGTAGCAGCAGATAGACAACCGCAAGAGGAAGTATGGACAAGGGAAGTACAATTCTGGAGCTCAGCAGAGGCCTCGTTTTACCCCGAACTCGGGAGGACACATTCACCACAACCATGGAGGCCATAATACCAATGGAGGAAGTTCGCATAACCATAGTGGCCCCAATAATGAGAATAGGAATGGAGGAAGCAACAGCCAGAACCGTTCCAACCCAGCAACGCCCGCCAAGAAGGATCTATGTCACATTACTTGTTTCAAGTGTGGGAAGAATGGACATTACACCACGGAGTGTTCTGAAGCAAAGAATGGAAATGGAAATGGAAGCTCTGGGAAGAAGGCCAACCCTTTCAACGGGGGACAAGTGAACCATGTTAGCGTGGAGGAGGTTGAAGCGCAACCCGATGCAGTTATAGGTAAGTTTTTGGTTAAGTCATTTATTGCAATCGTTCTTTTTGATACTGGTTGATACGTCCATTTTGCATCATGCTTTTATATCGATATTTATTGCATTATGGGCTGTTATTACACGTTATGTCACAATACTTATGGATATTTTCTCTTGTTTTACAAGGTTTATCATGAAGAGGGAGAATGCCGGCAGTTGGAATTCTGGCTGGAAAAAGGAGCAAATATTGGACACCTATTCTGCACAGCTCCAAAAGTCCTGAAACTCCACGAAAGTCATTTTTGGAATTAATAAGAATTATTGAGCAAAGAAAGTACCAGAGGGGGCCCACACCCTGGCCAGGAGGGTGCCCCCCTACTGGGCGCGCCCCCTGTCTCCTGGGCCCCCTGGTGGCCCTCCGGTGCCCATCTTCTGCTATATGGAGGCTTTTACCCTGGAAAAAATCATAAGCAAGCTTACGGGATGAAACTCCGCCGCCACGAGGCGGAACATTGGCGGAACCAATCTAGGGCTCCGGCGGAGTTGTTCTGCCGGGGAAACTTCCCTCCGGGAGGGGGAAATCATACCATCATCATCACCAACGATCCTCTCATTGAAAGGGGGTCAATCTCCATCAACATCTTCACCAACACAATCTCCTCTCAAAACCCTAGTTCATCTCTTGTACCCAATCTTGTATCAAAACCACAAATTGGTACCTGTGGGTTGCTAGTAGTGTTGATTACTCTTTGTAGTTGATGCTAATTGGTTTACTTGGTGGAAGATCATATGTTCAGATCCTTAATGCATATTAATACTCCTCTAATCATGAACATGAATATGTTTTGTGAGTAGTTACGTTTGTTCCCGAGGACATGGGTGAAGTCTTTCTATTAGTAGTCATGTGAATTTGGTATTCGTTCGATATTTTGATGAGATGTATGTTGTCTCTCCTCTAGTGGTGTTATGTGAACGTCGACTACATGACAGTTCACCATTATTTGGGCCTAGAGGAAGGCATTGGGAAGTAATAAGTAGCTGATGGGTTGCTAGAGTGACAGAAGCTTAAACCCTAGTTTATGCGTTGCTTCGTAAGGGGCTGATTTGGATCCACTAGTTTCATGCTATGGTTAGGTTTACCTTAATACTTCTTTTGTAGTTGAGGATGCTTGCAATAGAGGTTAATCATAAGTGGGATGCTTGTCCAGGAAAGGGCAGTACCCAAGCACCGGTCCACCCACATATGAAATTATCAAAGTACCGAACGCGAATCATATGAGCGTGATGAAAACTAGCTTGACGATAATTCCCATGTGTCCTCGGGAGCGCTTTTCTCATTATAAGAAATTGTCCAGGCTTGTCCTTTGTTACAAAAAGGATTGGGCCACCTTGCTGCACTTTATTTACTTTCATTGCTTGTTACCCGTTACAAATTATCTTATCACAAAACTATCTGTTACCTATAATTTCAGTGCTTGCAGAGAATACCTTACTGAAAACCGCTTGTCATTTCCTTCTGCTCCTCGTTGGGTTCGACACTCTTACTTATCGAAAGGACTACGATAGATCCCCTATACTTGTGGGTCATCAAGACTCTTTTCTGGCGCTGTTGCCGGGGAGTGAAGAGCCCTTGGTGAGTGGAACTTGGTAAGGAAACATTTATATGGTGTGCTGAAATTTTCTGTCACTTGTTACTATGGGAAATAATCCTTTGAGGGGCTTGTTCGGGGTATCTTCGCCCTGACCAGTAGAGCAAAGAGTTGCTCCTCAACCTACTGAACCTATTGAAAATGTTTACTTTGAGATTCCTTCGGGTATGATAGAGAAACTGCTAGATAATCCCTTTGCAGGAGATGGAACATTGCATCCCGATTTACACCTTATCTTTGTGGATGAAGTTTGTGGATTATTTAAGCTTGCAGGTATTCCCGATGATGTTGTTAAGAGGAAGGTCTTCCCTTTATCTTTGAAGGGAGATGCATTGACATGGTATAGGCTATGTGATGATACGGGATCTTGGAACTATAAACGATTGAAATTGGAATTTCACCAGAAGTTCTATCCTATGCATCTTGTTCATCATGATCGTAATTACATATATAATTTCTGGCCTCACGAAGGAGAAAGCATCGCTCAAGCTTGGGGGAGGCCTAAGTCAATGTTATATTCATGCCCCAATCATGAGCTCTCAAGAGAAATGATTATTCAAAAAATTTATGCTCGACTTTCTCTCAATGATCACACCATGCTTGATACTTCCTGTGCTGGTTCTTATATACTGAAAACTACTAAATTCAAGTGGGATTTATTGGAAAGAATTAAACGCAACTCTGACGATTGGGGTTCCGACGATGGTAAGGAGTCAGGTATGACACCTAAGTTTGATTGTGTTAAATCTTTTATGGATACCGATGCTTTTCGTGGATTTAGCTCTAAATATGGGCTTCACTCTGAGATAGTAGCTGCTTTTTGTGAATCTTTTGCTACTCACGTTGATCTCCCTAAGGAGAAGTGGTTTAAATATAATCCTCCCATTGAATTAAAGGTAGTTGAACCTATCACAATTGAAGAAAAGACTATCACTTATAATGATCCTATTGTTCCTACTACTTATGTTGAGAAACCCCCTTTTCCTGTTAGAATAAGGGATCATGCTAAAGCTTCAACTGTTGTTCGTAAGAGTAATACTAGAACATATACACCTCCTGAGCAAATTAAAGTTGAACCTAGTATTGCTATGGTTAAAGATCTCTTGGATGATAATATAGATGGGCATGTTATCTACTTCTATGGTGAAACTGCTAATATTGCTAGACCAGATGCTAAGATACATAGACCTGTTGTAGGCATGCCTGTTATTTCTGTTAAAATAGGAGATCATTGTTATCATGGCTTATGTGATATGGGTGCTAGTGCTAGTGCAATACCTTTTTCCTTATATAAAGAAATTATGCATGATATTGCACCCGCTGAGTTAGAAGATATCGATGTTACAATTAAGCTTGCCAATAGAGATACTATTAAGCCATTTGGGATTGTTAGAGATGTTGAAGTCTTGTATGGGAAAGTTAAATATCCCGCTGATTTTCTTGTTCTTGGTTCCCCACAAGATGACTTTTGTCCCATTATATTCGGTAGACCCTTATTGAATACTCTTAATGCTAGGATTGATTGCAAAAGGATGTTGTTACAATTGGCTTAGGGGATATGTCTCATGAGTTTAATTTTGCTAAGTTTCGTAGACAACCCCGTGATAAAGAATTGCCTAGTAAGGATGAAATTATTGGTCTTGCTTCTATTGTCGTACCTCCTACTGATCCGTTAGAACAATATTTGCTAGACCATGAAAATGATATGTTTATGGATGAAAGAAGGGAAATAGATAAAGTATTCCTTCAACAGGGTCCTATTCTGAAACACAACTTACCTGTTGAAATCCTAGGGGATCCTCCTCCACCCAAGGGTGATCCCGTGTTTGAGCTCAAACCATTACCTGATAATCTTAAATATGCTTATCTTGATGAGAAGAAGATACATCCTGTTATTATTAGTGCTAACCTTTCAGAGCAGGAAGAAGAAAGATTATTGAAAACTCTGAAGAAGCACTGTGCTGCTACTAGATATACTCTGGATGATCTTAAGGGCATTAGTGCCACTCTATGCCAACACAAAATAAAATTGGAGAAAGATGCCAAACCAGTTAGAGATCCTCAACGACGTTTAAATCCTAAGATGAAAGAAGTGGTAAGAAAGGAGATACTAAAGCTCCTTGAGGCAGGTATAATTTATCCCGTTGCTGATAGTGATTGGTTAAGCCCTGTCCATTGAGTCCCTAAGAAGGGAGGTATTACTGTCATTCCTAATGATAGAGATGAATTGATCCCGCAAAGAATTATTACATGTTATAGGTTGGTAATTGATTTTCGTAAATTAAATAAAGCTACTAAGAAAGATCATTAACCTTTACCTTCTATTGATCAAATGCTAGAAAGACTATCCAAACACACACATTTCTGCTTTCTAGATGGTTATTCTGGTTTCTCTCAAATATCTGTGTCAGGCGGAGGATCAATCAAAAACTACTTTTACTTGCCCTTTCGGTACTTTTGCTTATAGACATATGCCTTTTGGTTTATGTAATGCACCTACTACCTTTCAAAGATGCATGATGGCTATATTCTCTGACTTTTGTGAAAAGATTTGTGAGGTATTCATGGATGATTTCTCCGTTTATGGATCCTCTTTTGATGATTGCTTGAGCAACCTTGATCGAGTTTTGCAGAGATGTGAAGACACTAGTCTTGTCTTGAATTGGGAAAAGTGCCACTTTATGGTTAATGAAGGCATTGTCTTGGGGCATAAAATTTCTGAAAGAGGTATTAAGTTTATAAAGCTAAAGTTGATGCTATTGAAAAGATGCCGTGTCCCAAGGACAAAAAAGGTATAAGAAGTTTCCTTGGTCATGCCGGTTTTTATAGGAGGTTCATTAAGGACTTCTCTAAAATCTCTAGGCCTCTGACTAATTTATTGCAAAAAGATATTCCTTTTGTCTTTGATGATGATTGTGTGGAAGCATTTGAAATACTTAAGAAAGCTTTGATCACTACACCTATTTTTCAGCCACCTGATTGGACTTTACCCTTTGAAATTATGTGTGATGCTAGTGATTATGCTGTAGGTGCTGTTCTAGGGTAAAGAGTTGATAAGAAATTGAATGTTATCCAGTATGCTAGTAAAACTCTTGATACTACCCAGAGAAATTATGCTACTACTGAAAAAGAATTCTTAGCAGTTGTATTTGCTTGTGATAAGTTCAGACCTTATATTGTTGATTCTAAAGTTACTATTCACACTGATCATGCTGCTATGGAAAATAAAGATGTTAAGCCTAGACTTATTAGATGGGTTCTCTTGCTCCAAGAATTTGATTTGCATATTGTTGATAGAAAGGGAGCTGAGAACCCCGTTGCAGACAACTTGTCTAGGTTAGAAAATGTTCTTGATGACCCACTACCTATTGATGATAGCTTTCCTGATGAACAACTAGCGGTCATTAATGCTTCTCGTACTGCTCCATGGTATGCTGATTATGCTAATTACATTGTCGCTAAATTTATACCACCTAGTTTCACATACCAGCAAAAGAAAAAGTTCTTTTATGATTTAAGACATTACTTCTGGGATGACCCACACCTTTATAAAGAAGGAGTAGATGGTGTTATTAGACGTTGTGTACCTAAGCATGAACAGGAACATATCCTACGCAAGTGTCACTCCGAACCATATGGAGGACACCACGCTGGAGATAGAACTGCTCATAAGGTATTGCAATCCGGTTTTTATTGGCCTACTCTCTTCAAAGATGCTCGTAAGTTTGTCTTGTCTTGTGATGAATGCCAAAGAATAGGCAATATTAGTAGACGTCAAGAAATTCCTATGAATTATTCTCTTGTTATTGAGCCATTTGATGTTTGGGGCTTTGATTATATGGGACCTTTTCCTGCCTCTATTGGATATACACATATTTTTGTTGCTGTTGATTACGTTACTAACTGGGTAGAAGTTATTCCAACTAGTAGTGCTGATCATAACACTTCTATTAAGATGCTTAAAGAAGTTATTTTTCCGAGGTTTGGAGTCCCTAGATATCTCATGACTGATGGTGGTTCACATTTTATTCATGGTGCTTTTCGTAAGATGCTTGCTAAGTATGATGTTAATCATAGAATTGCATCTCCTTATCACCCACAGTCTTGTGGCCAGGTAGAGTTGAGTAATAGAGAGCTCAAGTTAATTTTGCAAAAGACTGTCAATAGATCTAGAAAGAATTGGTCCAAGAAACTTGATGATGCATTATGGGCCTATAGAACTGCATATAAAAATCCTATGGGTATGTCTCCGTATAAGATGGTTTATGGAAAAGCATGTCACTTACCTCTTGAGCTTGAACATAAAGCATATTGGGCAGTTAAAGAGCTCAACTATGACTTCAAACTTGCCGGTGAGAAGAGGTTATTTGATATTAGCTCACTTGATGAGTGGAGAACCCAAGCCTATGAGAATGCCAAGCTATTCAAAGAAAAAGTTAAAAGATGGCATGACAAAAGAATACAAAAAGTGTGAGTTCAACGTAGGTGATTATGTGTTGCTATTCAACTCTCGTTTAAGATTTTTTGCAGGAAAACTTCTCTCTAAATGGGAAGGTCCTTACGTTATCGAGGAGGTCTATCGTTCCGGTGCCATAAAAATCAACAACTTCGAAGGCACAAGTCCGAGGGTGGTGAACGGTCAAAGAATCAAACATTATATCTCAGGTAATCCTATAAATGTTGAAACCAATATCATTGAGACCGTAACCCCAGAACAATACATAAGGGACACTTTCCAGAATGTTTTAGACTCTAGAAAGGAATATGTATGTGGTACGGTAAGTAAACCGACTCCGAAACAATTCTAATGGCAATTTTTCTCTGTTTTGGAATATTTAATAATTTTGGGAAACAAGAAGTAACCCGGGAAGGACACGAGGCCTCCAGAGGGTGGAGGGCGCGCCCCCCTGTCTCATGGGCACCTCGTGTGCCTCCCGGACTCCGTTTTCTTGCACGTTACTTCTTTTGGTCGGTAAAATTTCATTATATAATCTCCCGATGGTTTTGACCATCGTATCATGCAAAAGTCTTCTGTCTTTGTTTCGAGCTGTTTCTGTCGCAGATTAGAGCAATATGTCATCCCAGGATTTGGGAGGAGAAAGCTATGTGGCTGATTACCTTGCAGACCCTAAAGTCTATGGGGACTTGGATCATTGTGGCTGGACCACTTAGGAAGAAGAAGACTACGAGCCTAAGGGCAAGGAGGAGACGAGCTCGGATGAAGACGAAGTCCCGTTACTGAAGGAAATATGCCCTAGAGGCAATAATAAAGTTATTATTTATTTCCTTATTTCATGATAAATGTTTATTATTCATGCTAGAATTGTATTAACCGAAAACATAATACATGTGTGAATACATAGACAAACATAGTGTCACTAGTATGCCTCTACTTGACTAGCTCGTTTATCAGAGATGGTTATGTTTCCTAGCCATGGAAAAAAGAGTTGTCATTTGATTAACGGGATCACATCATTAGGAGAATGATGTGATTGACTTGAACCATTCCGTTAGCCTAGCACTTGATTGTTTAGTATGTTGCTATTGCTTTCTTCATGACTTATACATGTTCCTGTAACTATGAGATTATGCAACTCCCGTTTACGGAGGAACACTTTGGGTACTACCAAACGTCACAACGTAACTGGGTGATTATAAAGGAGTACTACAGGTGTCTCCGAAGGTACATGTTGAGTTGGCGTATTTCAAGATTAGGTTTTGTCACTCCGATTGTCGGAGAGGTATCTCTGGGCCCTCTCGGTAATGCACATCATTATAAGCCTTGCAAGCAATGTGACCAATGAGTTGGTTACGGGATGATGCATTACAGAACGAGTAAAGAGACTTGCCGGTGACGAGATTGAACTAGGTATTGGATACCGACGATCGAATCTCGGGCAAGTAACATACCGATGACAAAGGGAACAACGTATGTTGTTGTGCGGTTTGACCGATAAAGATCTTCGTAGAATATGTAGGAGCCAATATGGGCATCTAGGTCCCGCTATTGGTTATTGACCGAGAATAGTTCTAGGTCATGTCTACATAGTTCTCGAACCCGTAGGGTCCGCACGCTTAAGGTTTCGATGACAGTTATATTATGAGTTTATGAGTTTTGATGTACCGAAGGAGTTCGGAGTCCCGGATGAGATCGGGGACATGACGAGGAGTCTCGAAATGGTCGAGACGTAAAGATCTATATATTGGACGACTATATTCGGAGTTCGGAAAGGTTCCAGTGATTCGGTATTTTTTGAGTCTGGGAGAGTTACGAGAATTCGCCGGGGAGAAGTATTGGGCCTTATTGGGCCCTGCGGGAAAGAGAGAGGGGCTGCCTAGGGCAGGCCGCGCGCCCCCCCAAGGTCTAGTCCGAATTGGACTAGGAGGAGGGGCCGCACCCCCTCCTTCCTTCCTTCTCTCTTCCCTTCCTAGTCTCCTACTCCTACTACATGGAAGGACCCCTAGTTGGACTAGGAAGGGGAATCCTACTCCGGTGGGAGTAGGACTCCCCATGGTGCGCCCTCCTAGGGCGGCCTCCTCCTCCCTCCCTCCTTTATATACGGGGCGGGGGCACCCCATAGACACACAAGTTGATCTACGGATCGTTCCTTAGCCGTGTGCGGTGCCCCTTCCACCATATTCCACCTCGGTCATATCGTTGCGGAGTTTAGGCGAAGCCTGCGCTGGTAGAACATCATCATCGTCACCACGCCGTCGTGCTGACAGAACTCATCTCCGGAGCTCAGCTGGATCGGAGGCCGGAGATCGTCATCGAGCTGAACGTGTGCTGAACTCGGAGGCTCCGTACGTTCGGTGCTTGGATCGGTCGGATCGTGAAGACGTACGACTACATCAACCGCGTTGTGCTAACGCTTCGCCACGGTCTCACAGTGCGTGGACGAACACTCTCCCTCTCGTTGCTATGCCATCACCATGATCTTGCGTGTGCGTAGGATTTTTTTGAAATTACTCGTTCCCCAACGGTGGCATCCGAGCCTAGGTTTTATGGTTTGATGTTATATGCACGAGTAGAACACAAGTGAGTTGTGGACGATATAAGTCATAATGCCTACCAGCATGTCATACTTTGGTTGGCGGTATTGTTGGATGAAGCGGCCGGACCGACATTACGCCAGACGCTTACGGAGACTGGTTCTACCGGCGTGCTTTGCACACGGTGGCTGGCGGTGTCGGTTTCTCCAACTTTAGTTGAACCGAGTGTGGCTACGCCCGGTCCTTGCGAAGGTTAAAACAGAGTCTATTTGACAAACTATCGTTGTGGTTTTGATGCGTAGGTGAGATTGGTTCTTGCTTAAGCCCGTAGCAGCCACGTAAAACTTGCAACAACAAAGTAGAGGACATCTAACTTGTTTTTGCAGGGCATGTTGTGATGTGATATGGTCAAGACGTGATGAGATATAAGTTTTTGTATGAGATGATCATGTTTTGTTGAAGTTATCGGCAACTGGCAGAAGCCCTATGGTTGTCTCTTTGTTGCATAAGATGCAAGTGCCAAATAATTGCTTTACTTTATCGCTATGCGATAGCAATAGTTGCAAGAGCAATAGTTGGCGAGACGACCATGTGACGACACATTGATATAGATCAAGATGATGAAGATCATGGTGTCGTGCCGGTGACGATAAAGATCATGACAGTACTTTGGAGATGGAGATCAAAGGCTCAAGATGATCATGGCCATATCATGTCACATATTTTGATTGCATATGATGTTTATCTGTTATACATCTTATTCTTGCTTTTGATTGATGGTAGCATTTTAAGATGATCTCTCACTAATTATCAAGAAGTGTTCTCCCTGAGTATGCACCATTGCAAAAGTTCTTCGTGCTGAGACACCACGTGATGATCGGGTGTGATAGGCTCTACGTTCAAACACAACGGGTGCAAAACAGTTGCACACGCGAATACTCAGTTAAACTTGACGAGCCTAGCATATCTGAGATATGGCCTCGGGACACGAGACCGAAAGGTCGGCGTGAATCATATAGTAGATATGATCAACATAGTGATGTTCACCATTGAAACTACTCCATCTCACGTGATGATCGGACATGGTTTAGTTGATTTGGATCACGTGATCACTTAGATGACTAGAGAGATGTCTGTCTAAGTGGGAGTTCTTAAGTAATATGATTAATTGAACTTAAATTTATCATGAACTTAGTCCTGGTAGTATTTTGCAAATTATGTTGTAGATCAATAGCTTGCGTTGTTACTTTCATATGTTTATTTTGATATGTTCCTAGAAAACTGTGTTGAAAGATGTTAGTAGCAATGATGCGGATTGGATCCGTGATCCGAGGTTTATCCTCATTGCTGCCTGAAGAATTATGTCCTTGATGCACCGCTAGGTGACAGACCTATTGCAGGAGCGGATATGCGGGCGTTATGAGCGTTTGGCTAGCTCAATATGATGACTACTTGATAGTTTTGTGCACCATGCTTTATGGCTTAGAATCGGGACTTCAAAGGCGTTTTGAGCGTCATGGACCATATGAGATGTTCCAGGAATTGAAGTTAATATTTCAAGCAAATACCCGAGTTGAGAGATATGAAATCTCCAACAAGTTCTATAGCTAAAAGATGGAGGAGAATCGCTCAACTAGTGAGCATGTGCTCAGATTGTCTAGGTACTTCAATCGCTTGAATCAAGTGGGAGTTAATCTTCCAGATAAGATAGTGATTGACAGAATTCTCTAGTCACCATCACTAAGTTACTAGAACTTTGTGATGAACTATAATATGCAAGGGATGACGAAAGTTATTCCTGAGCTCTTCGTGATGTTGAAATCGACGAAGGTAGAAATCAAGAAAGAGCATCAAGTGTTGATGATTGACAAGACCACTAGTTTCAAGAGAAGGGCAAAGGGAAAGAAAG
Organism: Aegilops speltoides; assembly: GCA_021437245.1. Classification (NCBI taxonomy): domain Eukaryota; kingdom Viridiplantae; phylum Streptophyta; class Magnoliopsida; order Poales; family Poaceae; genus Aegilops; species Aegilops speltoides. Next base: position 553,190,860 of record CM038143.1, read on the forward strand.
GGAACTTCAAGTGGAAAGACAAGCAAGTTGTCACTCCTGCGAAGAAGCCCAAAGCTGGACCATAGCCTGAAACTGAGTGTTTACACTGCAAAGGAAATGGTCACTGGAAGCGGAAATGCCCTGAATATTTGGTGGATAAGAAGGATGACAAAGTGAACAAGGGTATATTTGATATACAGATTATTGAGGTGTGCCATACTAGTGTTTATAGTAGCCCCTGAGTATTTGATACTTGTTCGGTTGCTAAGATTAGTAACTCGAAACGAGAGTTGCAGAATAAACAGAGACTAGTTAAGGGTGTAGTGACGATGTGTGTTGGAAATAGTTCCAAGATTGATATGATCATCATCGCACACTCCCTATACTTTCGGGATTAGTGTTAAACCTAAATAAATGTTATTTGGCGTTTGCGTTGAGCATGAATATGATTTGATCGTGTTTATTGCAATACGTTTATTCATTTAAAATCAGAGAATAATTGTTGTTCTGTTTACATGAATAAAACCTTCAATGGTCATACACCCAATGAAAATAGTTTGTTGGATCTCGATCGCAGTGATACACATATTCATAATATTGATGCCAAAAGATGCAAAGTTAATAATGATAGTGCAACTTATTTGTGGCACTGCCGTTTGGGTCATATCGGTGTAAAGCGCATGAAGAAACTCCATAAAGACGGATTTTTGGAATCACTTGGTTATGAATCATTTGATGCTTGCGAACCGTGCCTTTTGGGCAAGATGACTAAAACTCCGTTCTCGGAACAATGGAACAAGCTCTGACTTATTGGAAATAATACATACCGATGTATGTGATCCAATGAGTGTTGATGCTCGTGGCAAGTATCGTTATTTTCTGACCTTCACAAAATGATTTGAGCAGATATGGGTATATCTACTTGATGAAACATAAGTCTGAAATAATTGAAAGGTTCAAAGAATTTCAGAGTGAAGTGGAAAATCATCGTAACAAGAAAATAAAGTTTCGCGATCGATCGGAGACAAATATTTGAGTTCTGAGTTTGGTCTTCAATTAAAACAATGTGGAATAGTTTCACAGTTCACACCACCGAACACCACAATGGAATGGTGTGTCCGAACGTCAGAATCGTACTTTACTAGATATGGTGCGATCTATGATGTCTCTTATCGGTTTACCACTATCGTTTTGGGCTTATGCATTAGAGACAGCTACATTCACGTTTAATAGGGCACCATCTAAATCCGTTGAGGCGACACCGTATGAACTATGGTTTAGCAATAAACCTAAGTTATCGTTTCTTAAAGTTTGGGGCTGCGATGCTTGTGTGAAAAAGTTTCATCTGATAAGCTCAAACCCAAATCGGAGAAGTGCGTCTTCATAGAATACCCAAAGGAAACTGTTGGGTACACCTTCTATCACAGATCTGAGGGCAAGATTTTCGTTGCTAAATTGGATCCTTTCTAGAGAAGGAGTTTCTCTCGAAAGAAGTGAGTGGGAGGATAGTAGAGCTTGATAAGGTAATTTGTACCTTCTCCCAAATTGGAAAGTAGTTCATCACGGAAATCAGTTCCAGTGATTCCTACACCAATTAGTGAGGAAGCTAATGATGATGATCATGAAACTTCAGATCAAGTTACTACAAAACCTCGTAGGTCTTCCAAAGTACAGTCCGCACCAGAGTAGTACGATAATACTGTTCTGGAAGTCATGTTACTAGACCATGATGAACCTACGAACTATGAGGAAGCGATGATGAGCCCAGATTCCGCGAAATGGCTTGAGGCCATAAAAATCTGAGATATGATCCATGTATAAGAACAAAGTATGGACTTTGATTGACTTGCTCGATGATCAGCAAAGCCATGTTAAATGAATGGATCTTCAAGAGGAAGACGGACACTGATAGTATTGTTACTATCTACTAAGCTCGACTTGTTGCAAAAGGTTTTCAACAAGTTCAAGGTGTTGAATACGATGAGATTTTCTCACTCGTATCGATGCTTAAGTCTGTTTGAATCATGTTAGCAATTGCCACATTTTATGAAATCTGGCAAATGGATGTCAAAACTGCATTCCTTAATGGATTTATTAAAGAAGAGTTGTATATGATGCAACTAGAAGGTTTTGTCAATCCTAAAGGTGCTAACAAAATGTGCAAGCTCCAGCGATCCACCTATGGACTGGTGCAAGCATCTCGGAGTTGGAATATACGCTTTGATAAGTTGATCAAAGCATATAGTTTTATATGGACTTACGATGAAGCTGTATTTACAATAAAGTGAGTGGGGCACTACAGCCTTTTCGATTAGTATATGTGAGTGACATATTGTCGATCAGAAATGATGTAGAATTTTTCTGCAAAGCATAAAGGAGTGTTTCAAAGGAGTTCTTTAAAAAGAAAAGACCTCAGCAAAAGCTACTTATATATTGAGCATCAAGATCTTTTGAGATAGATCAAGACGCTTGATAAGATTTTCAATGAGTACATACCTTGGCAAGATTTTGAAATAGTTCAAAATGGAACAGTCAAAGAAAGAGTTCTTGCCTGTGTTGCAAAGGTGTTAAATTGAGTAAGACTCAAATCCCGACCATGGCAGAAAATAGAAAAGAAAATGAAAGTCATTCCCTATGCCTCAGTCATAGGTTCTATAAAGTATGCTATGTTATGTACCAGACCTATTGTATACCTTGCTCTGAATTTGGCAAGGGAGTACAATAGTGATCTAGGAGTAGATCACTGGACATTGGTCAAGAATATCCTTAGTGAGGACTAAGGAGATGTTTCTCGATTATGGAGGTGATAAAAGAGCCCGTCGTAAAAGGTTACAACGGTGCAAGCTTTTACACCAATCCAGATGACTCTAAGTCTCAACCTGGATACATATTGAAAGTGGGAGCAATTAGCTAGAGTAGCTCCGTACAGAGCATTGTGGACATAAAATATTTGCAAAATACATACGGCTCCGAATGTGACAGACCCGTGGACTAAACTTCTCTCACGAGCAAAACATGATCACACTCTAGTAAACCCTTTGGATGTTGGTCACATGATGATGTGAACTATGGGTGTTAATCATATACAGATATGAATATTGGTGTTAAATCACATGGCGATGTGAACTAGATTATTGACTCTAGTGCAAGTGGGAGACTGAAGGAAATATGCCCTAGAGGCAATAATAAAGTTATTATTTATTTCCTTATTTCATGATAAATGTTTATTATTCATGCTAGAATTGTATTAACCGGAAACATAATACATGTGTGAATACATAGACAAACATAGTGTCACTAGTATGCCTCTACTTCACTAGCTCGTTTATCAGAGATGGTTATGTTTCCTAGCCATGGACAAAAGAGTTGTCATTTGATTAACGGGATCACATCATTAGGATAATGATGTGATTGACTTGACCCATTCCGTTAGCCTAGCACTTGATCGTTAGTATGTTGCTATTGCTTTCTTCATGACTTATACATGTTCCTGTAACTATGAGATTATGCAACTCCCGTTTACCGGAGGAACACTTTGGGTACTACCAAACGTCACAACATAACTGGGTGATTATAAAGGAGTACTACAGGTGTCTCCGAAGGTACATGTTGAGTTGGCGTATTTCGAGATTAGGTTTTGTCACTCCGATTGTCGGAGAGGTATCTCTGGGCCCTCTCGGTAATGCACATCATTAGAAGCCTTGCAAGCAATGTGACCAATGAGTTGGTTACGGGATGATGCATTACAGAACAAGTAAAGAGACTTGCCGGTGACGAGATTGAACTAGGTATTGGATACCGACGATCGAATCTCGGGCAAGTAACATACCGATGACAAAGGGAACAACGTATGTTGTTGTGCGGTTTGACCGATAAAGATCTTCGTAGAATATGTAGGAGCCAATATGGGCATCTAGGTCCCGCTATTGGTTATTGACCGAGAATAGTTCTAGGTCATGTCTACATAGTTCTCGAACCCGTAGGGTGCCCACGCTTAAGGTTTCGATGACAGTTATATTATGAGTTTATGAGTTTTGATGTACCGAAGGAGTTCGGAGTCCCGGATGAGATCGGGGACATGACGAGGAGTCTCGAAATGGTCGAGACGTAAAGATTGATATATTGGACGACTATATTCGGAGTTCGGAAAGGTTCCGAGTGATTTGGGTATTTTTGAGTCTGGGAGAGTTACGGAATTCGCCGGGAGAAGTATTGGGCCTTATTGGGCCTGCGGGAAAGAGAGAGGGCTGCCTAGGGCAGGCCGCGCGCCCAAGGCCTAGTCCGGTGGACTGGGGAGGCCGCACCTCCCTCCTTCCTTCCTTCTCTCTTCCCTTCCTAGTCTCCTACTCCTACTACATGGAAGGACCCCTAGTTGGACTAGGAAAGGGGAATCCTACTCCCGGTGGCGTGGGACTCCCCATGGCGCGCCCTCCTAGGGCGGCCTCCTCCTCCCTCCCTCCTTTATATACGGGGCAGGGGCACCCCATAGACACACAAGTTGATCTATGGATCGTTCCTTAGCCGTGTGCGGTGCCCCTCCACCATATTCCACCTCGGTCATATCGTCGCGGAGTTTAGGCGAAGCCTGCGCCGTAGAACATCATCATCGTCACCACGCCATCGTCTTGTGGAACTCATCTCCGGAGCTCAGCTGGATCGGAGGCGGAGATCGTCATCGAGCTGAGCGTGTGCTGAACTCGGAGGCTCCGTGACGTTCGGTGCTTGGATCGGTCGGATCGTGAAGACGTACGACTACATCAACCGCGTTGTGCTAACGCTTCCGCTTACGGTCTACGAGGGTACGTGGACGAACACTCTCCCCTCTCGTTGCTATGCCATCACCATGATCTTGCGTGTGTGTAGGAATTTTTTTTGAAATTACTACATTCCCCAACAGTTACCTCAACCTGGGGATATGCATGTGGAGTTTAAAAAGTCAAGCCTCCCTGATAGGGCAAAGAGGCCCAAGATCGAGTTTATCCCTTTTCGTCTCTTGCAGGAAAATAAATAGGAACTATGCAAAAGGATATTAAGCCTTGAGCGGGAGATCGATGATCTAAGGGAGCAAAATGCCATTCTCAAGCGCAAATTAAGGAAGAAGCCTACATCATCAACAACTCCTTCACCACCTCCGAGGACATAATTACATGGGTATGAGCACTCCCCTTGGCAACTGCCAAGCTTGGGGGAGGTGCCCCGGTATCGTATCACCATCACACTCCTATCTTTACCGTTTTACTTAGTTCGATCCCTTTAGTAATATCTTGATCTAGTAGATTGAAGTTTTGGTATCAATTAGTTTTGAGTTTTGCTTTGTGAGCTCTTTATGTAATCGAGTCCGTGAGCTATATAATAAAGATTAGTGTTGAGTCAAGGGCTTTGCTATCTTGCTATGATCTTGAGAAAATAGAAAGAATAAAAAGAAATAAAAGAGTTCATATTGATCTTATGGATAGTAATGACTTCACATATAAAGAGTATGAGGAATAAAAGTTGTTGGGAGTTGACAAACATAGTTTCGTTCATCGTTGCAATTAATAGGAAGTAATAAAGAAAGAGAGGTTCTCACATATAAATATACTATCTTAGACATCTTTTATGATTGTGAGCACTCATTAAGTATGACATGCTAAAGAGTTGATGTTGGACAAGGAAGACAACATAATGGGTTATGTTTTCTCACATCTAAGTTAAAGTATATGTCATTGATCTTCCCAACATGTTGAGCTTGCCTTTCCCCCTCATGCTAGCCAAATTCCATGCACCAAGTATAGATACTACTTGTGCTTCCAAATATCGTTAAACCTAGTTTTGCCATGAGAGTCCACCATACCTACCTATAGATTGAGTAAGATCCTTCAAGTAAGTTATCATGTTGCAAGCAATAAAAATTGCTCTCTAAATATGTATGACTTATTAGTGCGGAGAAAATAAGCTTTACACGATCGTGTGATATGGAAGTAATAAAAGCGACGGACTGCATAATAAAGGTTCATATCACAAGTGGCAATATAAAGTGACGTTCTTTTGCATTAAGATTTTGTGCATCTAACCCTAAAAGCACATGACAACCTCTGCTTCCCTATGAGAAGGGCCTATCTTTTACTTTATGAAAGAGTCAAGGTGATCTTCACCTTTCCCTTTTTCATTTTTTCCTTTGGCAAGCACCTCATGTTGGAAAGATCCTGATATATATATCCAATTGGATGTAAGTTAGCATGAACTATTATTGTTGACATCACCCAAAGGTGAATACGTTGGGAGGCGAAACTATAAGCCCCTATCTTTCTCAGTGTCCAATTAAAACTCCATAACCATAAGTATTGTGTGAGTGTTGCAATTGTAGAAGACTATATCATAGTTGAGTATGTGGACTTGCTGAAAAGCTCTATTTTTGACTCTTTGTGGTGTTATGATAAATTGCAATTGCTTCAATGACTGAGATTATAGTTTGTTAGTTCTCAATGAAGTTTCTGAACCATACTTGACATTGTGAATAGATTGTTACTTGAGCATAAGAAATCATATGACAAAATCTATATATGTTGCTGTTATAAGAATGATCATGATGCCCTCATGTCCGCATTTTATTTTTATCGACACGTCTATCTCTAAACATGTGGACATATTTTTCGATTTCGGCTTCCGCTTGAGGACAAGCGAGGTCAGAGCTGGGGAGTTGATACGTCCATTTTGCATCATGCTTTTATATCGATATTTATTGCATTATGGGCTGTTATTACACGTTATATCACAATACTTATGGCTATTATCTCTTGTTTTACAAGGTTTATCATGAAGAGGGAGAATGCCGGCAGCTGGAATTCTGGCTGGAAAAGGAGCAAATACTGGAAACCTATTCTGCACAGCTCCAAATGTCCTGAAACTCCACGAAAGTCATTTTTGGAATTAATAAGAATTATTGAGCAAAGAAAGTACTAGAGGGGGCCCACACCCTGGCTAGGAGGGTGGGGGTGCGCCCCCTGTCTCCTGGGCCCCCTGGTGGCCCTCCGGTGCCCATCTTCTACTATATGAAGGCTTTTACCCTGGAAAAAAATCATAAGCAAGCTTACGGGACGAAACTCCTCCGCCACGAGGAGGAACCTTGGTGGAACCAATCTAGGGCTCCGACGGAGCTATTCTGCCGGGGAAACTTCCCTCTGGGAGGGGGAAATCATCACCAACGATCCTGTCATCGGGAGGGGGTCAATCTCCATCAACATCTTCACCAGCACTATCTCCTCTCAAAACCCAAATTCATCTCTTGTATCCAATCTTGTATTAAAACCACAAATTGGTACCTATGGGTTGCTAGTAGTGTTGATTACTCCTTGTAGTTGATGCTAATTGGTTTACTTGGTGGAAGGTCATATGTTCAGATCCTTAATGCATATTAATATTCCTCTAATCATGAACATGAATATGCTTTGTGAGTAGTTACGTTTGTTCCTGAGGGCATGGATGAAGTCTTGCTATTAGTAGTCATGTGAATTTGGTATTCGTTCGATATTTTGATGAGATGTATGCTGTCTCTCCTCTAGTGGTGTTATGTGAACGTCGGCTACATGACACTTCACCATTATTTGGGCCTAGAGGAAGGCATTGGGAAGTAATAAGTAGATGATGGGTTGCTAGAGTGACAGAAGCTTAAACCCTAGTTTATGCGTTGCTTCGTAAGGGGCTGATTTGGATCCACTAGTTTCATGCTATGGTTAGGTTTACCTTAATACTTCTTTTGTAGTTGCGGATGGTTGCAATAGGGGTTAATCATAAGTGGGATGCTTGTCCAAGAAAGGGCAGTACCCAAGCATCGGTCCACCCACATATCAAATTATCAAAGTACCGAACGCGAATCATATGAGCGTGATGAAAACTAGCTTGTCGATAATTCCCATGTGTCCTCGGGAGCGCTTTTCTCATTATAAGAAATTGTCCAGGCTTGTCCTTTGTTACAAAAAGGATTGGGCCACCTTGCTGCACTTTATTTACTTTCATTGCTTGTTACCCGTTACAAATTATTTTATCACAGAACTATCTATTACCTATAATTTCAGTGCTTGCAGAGAATACCTTACTGAAAACCGCTTGTCATTTCCTTCTGGTCTTCGTTTGGTTTGATACTCTTACTTATCGAAAGGACTACGGTAGATCCCCTATACTTGTGGGTCATCACTGGTGCATCGCATTCATACATATCAAGGGGATTTGTTGATAAGTATGACTTGCCAACCCAAACCCTTAGGTCACCCATGTTAGTAACCTCGCCAGGAGTAGAGTATATAGCCAGCCTATTGTGTGATCAGTTACCATTAAGGATTGGTAACTACATGTTCCCCTCAGACCTAATAGTATTGGAGTCGCAAGGACTGGATGTAATATTAGGCATGGATTGGTTATCGAAGTATGGAGGGAACATTGACTGCACTAGCTAGTAAGTCGATTTTGCTCACCACCCCAGAAGGAAGAAAGATTAAATATGTATCCCGGCATGTGCCAAAGAGGACTCAAGTGAATTCCTTATAAGGAGTTATATAAGAGGAAGTACCAGTGGTGAAGGATTTCCCAGATGTATTTCCAGAGGAGTTGCCAGGCATGCTACCGGATAGAGACATTGAGTTTTTGATTGAGCTTTTGCCAGGCACAGGGCCAATATCAAAGAGACCGTATCGGATGCCCGCCCAGGATTTGGAGGAAATTAAGAAGCAGATTAAAGGTTTACTGGATAAAGGTTATATTCGCCAAAGTTTATCACCTTGGGGATCTCCAGTACTTCTAGTGTAGAAGAAGGATGGATCATTAAGGATGGTTGTAGATTATCATGCGTTGAACGAAGTGACGATCAAGAACAAGTACCCATTGCCGATGATCAGTGATTTGTTTGACCAGTTGCAAGGAGCTAAAGTATTTTCCAAGATCCATCTGCGATCAGGATACCACTAGTTGAAGATTAGAGAGCAGGATATACCTAAGATAGCTTTTACCACAAGGTACGGGCTATATGAGTATACCGTTTTGTCATTTGTTCTGATTAACGCGCCTGTATAATTTATGAACATGATGAACAAGGTGTTTATGGAGTTTTTGGATAAGTTCGTCGTGGTGTTCATTGATGATATATTGGTCTACTCGAAAAAGCATCAGGAGCATTTGCGTTTGGTTCTCGAGAAGCTCAGCGAACATCAGTTATATGCCAAGTTCAGCAAATGTGACTTTTGGTTGAAGAAAGTTGGATTCCTCGGACATGTTATATCCGGAGAAGGAATAGCAGTAGACCCCACCAAGGTTGTCACTGTGACTAAATGGGTAGCACCCACATCAGTTGGAGGGATCCGGAGTTTTCTTGGACTCGCAGGGTATTACCGGAGGTTCATTGAGAATTGCTCCAAGATTGCAAAGCCCATGACAGAGTTGTTGAAGAAGGACACCAAGTTCAATTGGACTGAGGAGTGTGAAACCAGTTTTCAGGAGTTGAAGAAACGTTTGGTTACAGTCCCAGTGTTGACTCTTCCAGATCAATGCAAGGATTATCAAGTGTATTGTGATGCTTCTTGTCGAGGACTTGGAGCAGTGTTTATGCAGGAGGGAAGAATTGTTTCATATGCCTCACGACAGCTCAAACCTCATGAGCAAAACTATGCTACACACGATTTGGAGTTAGCAGCCGTAGTGCATGCGTTGAAGACATAGAGACATTTTCTCATCGGAAACCATTGTGAGGTGTACACGGATCACAAGAGTTTGAAGTATATCTTCACGCGGAAGGAGTTGAACCTCAGGCAGAGGAGATGGTTGGAGCTCATTAAGGATTATGATATGAAGTTGCACTATCATCCCGGAAAGGCTAACGTAGTAGCAGATGCGTTGAGTCGCACGAGTCATGTCAATACGCTCATGACCGGAGGATTACCCAAGGAGTTAGCAGAGGATCTTCGCGAGCTATGTTTGGAAATAGTTCCGAGAGGTTATGTAGCAGCATTGGAAATTTAGTCTACTTTGATGGATAAGATCAGAGAAGCTCAGAAGACTGATAAAGAGATTGCCGAGATAAAGGAAAGGATGAGCAAAGGAAAGGCTAATGGATTTCGTGAGGATGAGCATGATACCTTATGGTTTGAGGACCGAATATATGTGCCTAATGACGCAGAGATCAGGAAGTTGATTCTGCAGGAGGCCCATGATTCGCCATATTCGATTCACCCAGGAAATACTAAGATGTATCTGGATTTGAATGACAATTTCTGGTGGACCAGAATGAAGAAAGATATTGCAGAGTATGTAGCCGTATGTGATGTATGTCAGAGAGTGAAGGCAGAGCATCAGAAGCCAGCAGGTTTGCTACAGCCATTGCTGATACCTGAATGGAAGTGGGACAAGCTAGGCATGGTTATTACGGGATTATCCAGGACTCGTTCAGGCTATGACTCGATATGGGTTGTAGTCGATCGGTTGACGAAAGTTGCTCATTTCATCCCAGTGAAGACCACTTACACCAGTGCTAAGATGGCAAAGATATATATGACCAGGATCGTATGTCTGCGTGGAGTTCTGAGGACCATTGTATCAGATAGAGGAACCTAGTTTACCTCAAAGTTCTGGAATCAGTTGCAGGAGACTTTGGGTACCAGGCTAGAGTTCAATATAGCCTTTCATCCACAGACAGATGGACATACCGAGAGAGTCAATCAGATTCTGGAGGACATGTTGAGAGCTTGTGCGCTAGATTATGGATCTAGTTGGGACGACAATCTGCCGTATGCAGAGTTCTCTTACAATAACAGTTATCAAGCCAGTTTGAAGATGGCCCCTTTTGAAGCTTTGTACGGAAGAAGGTGCAGGACACCGCTGTTATGGGATGAAGTTGGAGATCGTAAGTTGTTTGGACCGGATTTGATTAAGGAGTCTGAAGAGAAGGTTAAGTTGATTCGTGATAGACTCTAGGTGGCCCAGTCCAGGTGGAAGAGTTATGCGGATTCTAAACGCAAGGAGACAGTTTAGAAGTCGGAGACAGAGTATATCTTCGTGTATCCCCACTTCGAGGAGTTAAGCGTTTTGGAGTTAAGGGAAAGTTAGCACCATGTTTTGTGGGACCACACAAAGTTTTGGAGCATATGGGAGAAGTTGCTTACAAGCTGGAGTTGCCAGAAGGATTGTTAGGAGTTCACGATGTGTTCCACGTTTCCCAGTTGAAGAAGTGCCACACAGAGATGGCCGATATTCCTCTGAGAGATACAGTGCCACTAGAAGCGATTCAGCTGGATAGCGATTTGACTTACGAGGAGAAACCAGTGAAGATTCTCGATTTTGCCAGCCAAGTCACCCGCATTAAGGTTATCAAGTTCTGCAAAGTTCAGTGGAGCCACCACACCGAGGATGAAGCCACCTGGGAGCGAGAGGAAGACCTACTGAAGGAGCATCTGCACCTATTTTCTAGCCAACCCGAATCTCGAGGGCGAGATTCATCTTAAGGGGGTAGGTTTGTTACATCCCAAAGTTTCAATTTGGAATGTTATACATAGGTCATCATTGCATATCATATTTTATTACATTTTTGGTTGATCCTAGAAATTCTAAGCAACTCAAGGACCCACGGAGAGATATGGGGATTTTGTTATTTTCATATTTGAGTTCTTCTCAAATTTTGAAAAGAGGATAATTTGGTTTTAATTATTTTTCTCTTCGAATATTTCTAATATTAAAATAAAAGAGAGGGGATAAAATGACTTCCCAAAATAAAGAAATATTGGAGGAAAAATATTAAAAGCAAATAAGAATTTTATTTAGACTTTTATTGCTATTTTAATTGAATTAGGAAAAAAATGTGTTTTTGAAAATTGCATTAGAGGCCCGCCGCCCGCCCGCCAACCCTAGCCGTCGCCCTTGACCGCCCGTCGCCGCCGCCGCCGTCGACCCGCCCGCCTCGCCGGAGTCGCCCGCCTCCGCCGATCCCGCCGTCGCCGAGGTAGCCGCCGCCTCCGTCCAGTTTTCTCGAGAGAACTGATCATTTTTTTCGAAACCCTAGATCTAGTTTTTTTCAGATCGGTTGGTTTTTTCGGTTTAGTTAAATAGCGGACGGTCGTCTGTACGTTTGTTTTAACGAACGTTGTTCGCCAGTTAGCCGTAGACAGTGAACGTTCGTTCGTTAGCCTATTTGTCTCGTTTTATTTTTCCAGGGTTTTTCCGCGATTATTTTCGATCACGATTTCTGCCCTGATCTTCGTTTTAGTTTATCTTTTCACTCTTTTATCCGATTCAGATGAAACAAGTGCCTATATCTTCCTCTCGAAGCCCTCTTTCTGTTTAACGAACTTGAACAAGATTTTGGTACTATAAAAATTTGACTTAGTCCGGATTAGTAAACGAATATTGTTTTCTTAGTAGTTGGACTTTCGTTGCTCCGTTTGATCATACCCCTTTATTACCCAGTTTTATGCATTAGTATCAACCCTCAAACACTGCATGGTTAGGATGTGAATAACATGTGGGTTTGGGAAGTAGATGATGAGGTAGAACCTATTGCCCTTTTATTATCAAACCTTTGGGAGTCACTTCTACGTTATGCTCAGGATTGCTATGCTATGCTCGTAGACGTGGATTGGGTGAGTGTATCCATGATAGATGTGAGTATTGTTAATTAATGGTTAACTTAAGGTGGCTACTTAAATACACATCTGGGTGGATTGGTTGAGGCACCCTGGAGTACCCAGTGGTTGTCAGGGCACCTGGAGAATCCAGTGTTATCCTAGGATATCCCGGAGTACCCGTGTGATCATCCTACAGTTCGCCACCCAGGCTCAAAGGGATCATAAGATTTTTCATGCTAGAAACATCCGTGTGCAGCCACAAGCCAATATGGGCTCTGGCATAGTTGAGTAAGTTGCGTGAGCTCTTGAAGAGGTAGACTAGCAGATGTAGTGGATTGTAGGTGGTACTGTCTACCCAGAGTAGAGAGTTAATGCTTTAGAAAGGCTATGTCTCGATCCTCCGATCATGGATGTGTTCGAGTCTTGTGGGGAAAAGTGCGCAAACCTCTGCAGGGTGTATAAACTAATCATGATTAGCCGTGTCCCCGGTTATGGACATCTTGAGTATCTGGTTCTTGGATTGTCATGTTGATCTCATCACTCTAAATTAATTTGCTGGGTTTTAATGATGATGCTTAATTGGGATTGAGTTGGAGGAACCTTCTCAATGTTTAACAACCACCATGATAGTTAAACAAAATTTATTCCTTTGTTGTAGGGAAAAATTGGCTTTATGCAAAAACTATAACCATAGAGTTTTCCACCAGCCATATATGCATGTAGTGATAGCATTTATTCTGTTCATTACTCTATGTGTTACATTGCCAGCATATTCCATGTGCTGACCCGTTTTCGGGCTGCAACATGTCATGTTGCAAACTTTTCAGACGACGAGTAAGGTGCCATAGGTCGTTGTCGTTCACTCAGCTATGCCGTTGGAGTTGATGGATTCACTTTATCTTCCAAGCCTTCCACTGTTATCGTTTTAGATGGCCTTAAGTCATATTATTGTAATAAGTTCTCTTTTGAGACATTTGATGTAATAAGTGTGTGATTGAAACTCTGTTATAAATCCTCGAGTACTATGCGTGTCAGCATTACCGATCCAGGGATGACACTGATGCACAGAGACTAGACTGTTAGAGGTATGGTCGCTACACCCTTTGTGTAACCAAGATGAAGATCTCTAGATTGTAACAAACCATGTGTAAACCCTAGATATCCCCGATGCCTACGTAAACCGTGGGGTTTTAGTCTTCGAGGCATGATTACAAGGTTTAGAGTTTAAAACTCGCTCAATAAGATCTTGAGGTAGATCATATTGTACTCTGTACCCCATCATATATATCAGAAGCAGGACGTAGGATTTTACCTCATAAAGAAGGCCCGAATCTGGGTAAACATCGTGTCCCTACTCTCTCATGTTACCATCTAGGTCAGATCATCAAGCTTCGGACTCCCTACTCGAGATCTATCGGTTTTAGCACCGATATTTGTGGCCCATACAGGTTCCACTATGTGATCGTAAGAGCCCAATATCCAATCTTCTGATTAGTGACAACATTGGCAGCAGGGAAATCTTCGTCCCTGGCCAGCTTTTTGCCTTCGGCAACATGACTCAGCCAGCTTTTTGAAGGAAATATGCCCTAGAGGCAATAATAAAGTTGTTATTTTATGTTTCCTTATTCATGATAAATGTTTATTATTCATGCTAGAATTTTATTAACCGAAACTTGATACATGTGTGGATACATAGACAAAACACTATGTCCCTAGTATGCCTCTACTTGACTAGCTCGTTAATTAAAGATGGTTAAGTTTCCTAGCCATAGACATGTGTTGTCATTTGATGAATGAGATCACATCATTAGGAGAATGATGTGATGGACAAGACCCATCCGTTAGCTTAGCATAATGACCGATCAGTTTTATTGCTACTGCTTTCTTCATGTCAAATACATATTCCTCCGACTATGAGATTATGCAACTCCCGGATACCGGAGGAATGCCTTGTGTGCTATCAAACGTCACAACATAACTGGGTCATTATAAAGATGCTCTACAGGTATCTCCGAAGGTGTTTGTTGGGTTGGCATAGATCGAGATTAGGATTTGTCACTCCAAGTATCGGAGAGGTATCTCTGTGCCCTCTCGATAATGCACGTCATAAGAAGCCTTGCAAGCAATGTGACTAATGAGTTAGTTGCAGGCTGATGCATTATGGAACGAGTAAAGAGACTTGCCGGTAATGAGATTGAACTAGGTATGAAGATACCAACGATCGAATCTCGGGCAAGTAACATACCGATGACAAAGGGAATGACATATGTTGTCATAACGATTCGACCGATAAAGATCTTCGTAGAATATGTATGAATCAATTGTTCTTGAACCTGTAGGGTCCGCACGCTTAACGTTCGATGATGATTTTGTATTATATGAGTTATGTGATTTGGTGACCGAATGTTGTTCGGAGTCCCGAATGAGATCACGGACATCGAGTCTCGAAATAGTCGAGAGGTAAACGTTAATATATTGGATGATAGTATTCGGACACCAGAAGTGTTCCTGAATGTATTGGGTACATATCGGAGTACCGGGGGGGGGGGGGGTTACCGGGAACCCCCGGGGAAGATATGGGCCATAGGAGGGGAGCACACCAGCCCAAAAGGGGGCACCTAGAACACGCATAAACTATTCCTAGCCGTGTGCGGCGCCCCCCTCCACAGTTTATGGCTCCGGCCATATTCACGTAGTGCTTAGGCGAAGCCCTGTGCGGATCACTTCACCACCATCACCACACCGTCGTGCTGATGTAACTCTCCCTTGACACATTGCTAAATCAAGAGTTCGAGGGACGTCATCGAGCTGAACGTGTGATAACTCAGAGGTGTCGTACGTTTAGTGCTTGATCGGTCGGAACGAGAAGAAGTTCAACTACATCAACCGCGTTAACAAACGCTTCCGCTTTCGGTCTACGAGGGTACGTGGACACACTCTTCCCCTCTCATTGCGATGCATCTCCTAGAGAGATCTTGCGTGACCGTAGGAATTTTTTTGAAATTGCATGTTACGTTTCCCAACACTTTTTGCCTCTAGCAGCATCGTATTGATGGGGAATGTTGCATGGAAAACAAAAAATTCTACACACACGCAAGATCTATCCATGGAGATGCATAGCTACGAGAGGGGGAGAGCATATACATACTCTTGTAGATTGCTATGCAAAAACGTTTATCAATGCGGTTGATGCAGTCATACACCTTCAAGATCTGTTTTGATCAAGCACCAAACGCATGGCACCTCCGTGTTCAGCACACGTTTTCAGCTCGATGACGTCCTCGCCTTCTTGATCCAGCAAGAGGGGCGAAATAGTAGATGAGTTACAGCAGCACAACAACGTGATGACGGTGGTGGTGAAGTTATTTACGCAGGGCTTCGCCAAGCACAACAGTTTTAGACGAGGATGAACTGGAGGAGGAGGGGGCGTCGACACACGACTTGGGGTCATGGTCTGTGTGTCGCCCCTCCCCTCCTCACATATATATAGGTGGAGGGGAAGGAAGGCAGCCCTAGGCGCGCCCCCAAGGGGGCCGGCGGCCGCCCTGGGCGCCTGCTTAGGCGCCTTCTTGATCCAGCAAGAGGGGCGAAGTAGTAGATGAGTTACAGCAGCACAACGGCGTGATGACGGTGGTGGTGAAGTTATTTACGCAGGGCTTCGCCAAGCACAACGGTTTTAGACGAGGATGAACTAGAGGAGGAGGGGGCGTCGACACACGACTTGGGGTCATGGTCTGTGTGTCGCCCCTCCCCTCCTCACATATATATAGGTGGAGGGGAAGGAAGGCAGCCCTAGGCGCGCCCCCAAGGGGGCCGGCGGCCTCCCTGGGCGCCTGCTTAGGCGCACTTCCCTTTCCTTCCTGAGGGGGGGAGGAGAAGGTAGGAGGGGGCCGGCGACTGCCCTGCCTTAGGCGCCCCCCCTTTTCCTTCCAAAGGGCCAGCGGCCATGAGGTGGGGCGCGCCAGCCCCTTGTGGGTTACTGTGCTCCCCTCGTTGGCCCGTTTGGGGCAATAACTCCACATAGGTCTTCCGGAACCCCTTCCGGTGATCTGATAAATGTCCGGTGCATTCCGAAAATCTTCCAGAGACCAAATACTATTATCATATATATCAATCTTTACCTTCGGACCATTTCGGAGATCCTCGTCATGTCCGTGATCTTATCTGGGACTCCAAACAACATTCGGTCACCAACATACATAACTCATATATTACTATATCGTCAACGGATGTTAACCTTGCGGACCCTACGGGTTCGAGAATGATGTAGACATGACCGAGACACTTCTCTGGTCAATAACCAATAGCAGCATCTGGATGCCCATATTGGTTCCTACATATTCTACGAAGATCCTTATCAGCGAAACTTTATGACAACATACGTAGTTCCCTTTGTCTGTCGGTATGTTACTTGCCCGAGATTCGATCGTCGGTATCTCCATACCTAGTTCAATCTCGTTATCGGCAAGTCTCTTTACTCATTCCGTAATACATCATCTTGTAACTAACTTCTTAGTCACTTTGCTTGCAAGCTTCTTGTGATGTTGTATTACAAAGAGGGCCTAGAGATACCTCT
Source organism: Aegilops speltoides (assembly GCA_021437245.1). NCBI lineage: Eukaryota > Viridiplantae > Streptophyta > Magnoliopsida > Poales > Poaceae > Aegilops > Aegilops speltoides. The sequence goes on from CM038143.1 coordinate 553,207,996, forward strand.
CCATCATACAGAGTGAAAAATCCCAATCTCGATTCATGCTACCTCAGCGAACACCTTCGGAGGTACCTATAGAGCACCTTTATGATCACCTAGTTATGAAGTGATGTTTGATAGCCCACAAGGTATTCCTCTGTTATCTAGCAGTTACATGATCTCATGGTTGAAGTAATATGTATTTGACATTAAGAAAGCAGTAGCAATAAACTGAACGATCATATGCTAAGCTAACGGATGGGTCTTGTTCATCACATCATTCTCCTAATGATGTGATCCCGTTATCAATTGACAACTCATGTCTATGGTCAGGAAACCTTAACCGTCATTTGATCAGTGAGCTAGTCTAGTAAAGGCTTACTAGGGACTTGGTATTTGCTTATGTATTCACACATGTATTTAAGTTTCTGATCAATACAATTATAGCTTGAATAATAAACATTTATCATGATTAAGAAAATACAATAATAACCACTTTATTATTGCCTTTAAGTCATATTTCCAACAGTCTCCCACTTGCATTAGAGTCAATAATCTAGATTACATAGTAATGAATCTAACACCCATGGAGTCTTGATGTTGATCATGTTTTGTCCGCGGAAGAGGTTTAGTCCTCCGGCAACGGCGAGGGGAGAAGGGGGGCGAGAAGGGGGGGCACGGGGCTCCCGGTGGCTAGAGAGGCAACGTCGGGGACGAGTTTGTTTGCTTTTCGAAAGTCAATTGAATATTTTTTCGAGAAAGGCAATATAGTAATATCGCGAACATACCAATTACATCCGGCTTCTATACCAACAAGATGTCCAAAGACACCAAGGATACACACAGCCAAAAAAAGAAAAAGTAATGAAGAAAGAAAAAAGCCCCACCACGGTGATCAATCACTAACAACAGTAGCACTTTAACCACCACCGAAGACAACACCAGGATTACAAAAGAGGCTCTCCAAAGCAACGCCTCCAAGAAGGAAACGATGCCCAAGCATTGCCATTGCCCGATCGAAGATCTCGGGTTTTCACCCTGGAGGAAGTCCGAATTCAACCAAAAACAATGTCTTCAATAAGGTCATTGCCAGGTACAACCAATAAAGGCTAGACCTTGGGTTTTCACCCTGGGAATCGAGACTCGGTACTTGAGGAGCACCACCAAAATTGCTGTCCTCCGGTGCTGCCGCCCCCCGCTTGCCAAGGCTGCTGCTGCAAGCCACGATACACCTAGCACACGGTCTTCATTGCATCCAATATACCTTTCTGCCAATGCTTTCAGGACCTCCAATCACAGCCGCCATGACTTTCTTCACCTTTAGCAATGCCTTGGAAATCTTGACTTAGACATGTCCCATGACTCCGATAAGAAAGCGAAGCTTCGCGTCACGCCCACTTCAAGTCGTGCCAGCTGATAATATGAGCATGCGCGGCCGGAACTTTCCGACCTAGATACTTTGGGGCGATACACGCCAATCCATATAGATCTCTCACGAAAAAACTGAAACTAGTCAGCACCTAGATCGAAGAGGTCGAAGTCCAGCAGAAAGACGATTTGGCGGATGAAGAACATTAGGGCCAAACCACCACAGCACCAAGTGCCTCCACGCCGTGGCCAGTGCACGAGCACAGAAGCTGGAGCCGCCAACGAGCAACCGGCCGACAGAGGACCCCTACTGCGGAACATGGCCAACCACAACAGCGCCATGAGCTGTGACCATGCACGAGAGCAGCAAGCCGGTCGAGCCCAGATCGGGCCTGCACGAACCCCACCACCACGCCACGACCAGCCACCAGCAAGCCCCCCCCCCCATACACACATCCCAGCAGCACCTCCACCCCGCAGCCGACGCGAAGCATGAACGCCGCCCGACATCCGAAGGCAGCCGCCACGAGCTCCACAACCCGTGAACGGGAAGGAAACCTCCTATATGACGCATTTTGCGTCATACAGCAGCTCGACGCACAGGGGCGACGCGCTACTGGGCTGGCCCAATCTATTTCCTGTCGCACGACACGAAAAAGGCTATAAATAAAAACAATAGAGTGCAACGGGATTTGATCCCACGACCTCAAGCAACTCACCGCGAGCTCCTCGCCACTACACCAGACAACAAGAGCTGAGCACCAAGGTGCAATACATTATAAGACCACACAGAAAGCGTTGAGATTTCGAAAACATTTCTTAAAAATAGTGAGCAGTTTTGAAATGCTGCAATTTCATTATATTCCTTTTTTTAGAAGTCAAGATTTTTTGAAATCCCACTTTAAAAATTAAACACGAACAAATCCTGCAAATCCTGAACAGTTTTCCAAAGCGCAAACAATTTTCCAAAAAAATTACCATTTCTAAAAAAAGAACAAATTACAAAAAATGTGAACCTTTTTTTCAAATTTCCGAATATTTCCTGAGATCACGAACAGATTTTGTGTTCTGAACAAAAATGGAGAACATGAACATTTTTTAGGTTCAGAACAAAAAAGTTAAAAAAGAACATTTTTAATGCAAACAAAATTTATATTGTATGTTTTTTTGGAAATGTGAACAAAATTTGAAACATGGGAACATTTGTTGTAAATTGTGAACAAAACGATGAAACCGCGAACATTTTTCTGAAATGGTTCACAAATTTTGAAAAAGAATATATTTTTTGAAATTACTAAACATATTTTGGACATGAGCACTTTTATGAAATTGTGAACAAATTTGAAAATAGGAACATTTTTTGAAATTCTTTAACTTCTTCGAAACACTAATTCTTTTCAAAACTATGAACGAAATTTAAAAAAGAGAACATTTTTTGAATTTCAAACAATTTTTGAAAACGAGAATTGTTTGTGAATTTCCTGAAGATTGTGTCAAACATGAACATTTTTTAAAAATTGTGAACAAAAATCGAAGATGAGAAGATTTTTTTTTAACTTTCTTTTTTTAAAATTTCTGAACAGAAAAAAGGGAAAAAGAAAAATATGAAAAAGGAAAGAAAAACAGAAAGAATAAAAAAAGGGAAAAAACGTATACCAAAAAGAAAAAAAGTAAAAGTAAAAAAAAGTATAGAAAACCCAGTTCAGGAACCTTCTAGAAGGTTCCCAAACCGATAAAAACCGGCTGGGAATCTCTGGAAGGTTCCTAAAACCGGAACTACTGTTACACGTTAACGGGCCGGCCCAGTTTCAGCGCTCGATCACCAGCCTGTGCGAAAGATCGACAGTTTGACGCAATATGCGTTAAATAGGATATTCCAACGGGAAGAGCAGGCCCCGCCGCCGCCGGATCCGTGCGGGCTTCGCCCGACGGATCTCACCGGCGATGGCGAGGGGAGGAGGGTGGGGATGGGGACGATCGAGGGGGTCGTAGCCGCCGCCTGTGTCGCCCCGGGGAGGGAGCGACGCGAGGGCAAGGGTTTCAGGACGAGAGCCGTGGGCCGATACCAAGCTAATTGAATATGCCAACTTCTACGAGTTGGTTCCAGAGCCATTTGGACTCTTCAACTCCTGATTGTGGCAGCAACAAGAAATGAAGTCCAACCATGTCTCTGCAGCTCCTACGAGCCACACACAAGTTGCCTGAAACCAGAGCAGCGGTCCTTCACATTAGCAGGCATAAAAGAGACATTGGGGAAAATGTGCACTACCACAGTGAAATCAACTGCAAAGCTAAAGCAGAGGCTAGGCCTATCAAGTACTCCCTCTGTAAAATGATAATGCTATAAGATCTTTTTTACATCACTACTTTAGTGATCTAAACGCTCTTATATTATGAGACGGAGGGAGTAATTACATGCACTTGTGTGAAAGGCACTTAATTCCTCTTTCATTGCTGTGCAAATGTCACACAAATCCCAAGAAGGGTTGTGCTATCTGCTCCTTTATACACTCGGCCAAATAAAATGTGCCGCCTAATACTACAACTTGTGCCAGTAAATCTTCCATCAAAGTCTATCCGCTGGACTCAGATGCAAGACTTAGTGAGGCAGGCTACTGATCAAACAACTTCATATCCTGGCAATACTGGTGCAGCTAAAGATACAGCTATACCTAGCACAGATTATTCAGTTATATCAACAAAAAAAAAGCTGATACCAAATGCAACTCCTGAAGCTCTAAAAAGGAAATCCCCCATGCAAGTTTATCCATTGGATACGATACCCAGGTGAGACCAACTTTGAGTTTGAGCAGGAAGTGAAAAAATGCTTATGAAGAACTGTCAGGGGCATGAATCACAACGGTTTCCTGAACTCTAATGCTAAACAAACTGTGGACTGATTTACAGGAAGGGAAGATTACTTCACCAAGATGAAGACATCCATTTGGAATTTATTCAAGCCTTGCAATGAGAACTACTACCAAGTGCTTTTCCCTTCAGAAATACACATTTTTTTTGCCAGGGGTTCTTGAGCACTTGCGCATGTACTATCAGCTATCACAACTTCACAGTTTTCACTTACCTAGACCAGAACATACACTATTTCTGGCATTTCCTCGGGATGTCGAATTCTTCCCATGGTTTTCCTGTACGCGAACTGCCAAGCAAATAGATCCTTACCACTTCGAGTCACTCGGGCAACGCCTTTGCCAAGGGCACATATGCCTCTAGGCAACCCACCACATGCCCGAACCATCTAGTACCAAGTAAGTTACAAATTAGTGCACCAACAATTATTAAAAGTATAGCTATAAAGTATTCTACAGAAATACATCAGCTTCTGTGATTTCAACTCCGGCATGGTACTTGAAAAGTCTCCAAGCATCTTCCTCCCCGAGGCACTTCATCTGCACAATATTTGATATCGTGCATCCCATGAATCCACACACCTTCTGTCTCCTTGATGTAAGAACAACCTTTTGATGACACCCAAGAGGCATCGGCAAACCAACAGCTACCAAGTCTGGGTAGGGTCTATCATAAACGTTGTCTAATAGAAGCAAAAAACTGTCTTGCACTAGAATGTCAGTGATGATCTTAGCTCGGCAATGCTCCTCTAACGCCGACATCGTCTCCCAATCCAATTTCAAGAAAGAAGCAAGATGATGTTGCATAACTATCACGCTGCTGCCACCATCAAGAAATAAGATGTGACGGAATGAATCGGCATAGCTAGCAGCAATGAGTGAAAGAAGTCGCGTCTTGCCAACACCCGGCGGGCCCCATAATCCAAAAAGGGACTCATCCGACCGCTCACTCTGTAAAAACTGAAGAACCTTATTCTTGTAAATGTCCATCCCCCAAAGGCCATGAATTCGTGACAGAGTCTCCCAAGCACGAATTGGGGTTTCTAACATTGCTTGTTCGTCAGAGATCTTTGCCTGATTAACAGAACGAGCAACAAACTCCCACATCAGAATGCTGATTTCGCAAATGGTGACACTAACCTGATTCAAAGCAACAACATGGTCAGTAAGCTGGGTAGGGGGCAGCTTATTTTGGCAGCCACCCATAAGCCCCAAAAGAATTAGCCCTAAGTCACGCGTGAAAAAACACATCCTAGTTTGCATGAGTGGGAAAGAAGTCAATTAGATTATGGAAAAAAAAATTAAATATCAAAGCAAGAATGACACGTATGCTAGAGAGCCACATCTTAGTAAACTATAAACCATGGAGAAGGCATAGTAGATGTAGAAGACACATGGAAGTAAAGTTATCAGTTTATTAAGGTTAGTTCAGTCTTAGTACAAAGCTGCGACACTTACTATGGATCAGAGGGAGTAATATAATACACATAATATGGCATGAAATGCATCAATTGTCGTGGGAGGTTAGTGAAGATGAGTATAGTGTTGGGCCTCTGATCAAAGCGGCGACATGGTAGATGTGGGGCGACCCTTATTTGTTCAGACATGGATCGACAGATTATCATACCTGTATCTTGGGCACCCAGAGGCAGATCATCTTGGGCACCAATAAGCAGACCATGGAAGTAAGATTTAGTTGATGATGCACTGGAACCATGCGTCTGAAATGAGGGAAATTGTCAGATCATGCAATAATCAAAATTATACTCTTGACTTGTACCCTACAAGACATAAAACATGTACTGCATATGGTTAAATAGTTGATACATAAGATTATTATTAGAACACCCTGGTCAGCATAACAATTACAATATAATTACAGACCAATGGAAACTCTGGTGATGGACAAACTGTATAAGAAAATGAAAGCAATGAAACATGTCATAGTCGAAACCGCAATGAAAAATGTATGGCAAACTTATAAGACAGTGGGCGGTCCCAAGCCCGGGTAAAGGAGGAGGGTTTTGAGATTTGGCGAGCCAACATCAAAACTCAGCCACTCTTATGGAGATGAAACCCAAAAGAAAATGAATCACCAAAGAACTAGCCATAGACAGGGGTGCGTTGAAGCTTGCTATCCATGTGCCAGAACCATGACTTGGTTGCGAGATCTTATGGGTTTCAGCTCTAGCCTACCCCAACTTGTTTGGTGCTAAAGGCTTTGTTGTTGTTGTAAAATTATGCAAGACAGTGGCGTTGACAATTTTTTCGATGATTGTTAAATAAATATATATCCAATAAATGCTTCAAATATATTGTGTGAATCATGGATGTCACACTCCCCATCTTGAAGCACATGCCCTTCACCACACAAACAAAAAACCATGTTGGATGAGCAAATCCCACCTTAATGTGGTGAAATTGTTACCAGAACTACAATGAATGATGAACCACAAAGATTCAGAAAGGAAGGAGGGAAGTATTTGTTGGACAGATGCTCACCAGATTAAGTTTGGTAAAAACTAGTGTGCGCAGTTGAAACAAATTCCACTTAACACGTAAAAAACTAGAAGTACAGAAAATCATGCAGTCTATGGAATTATCAGTGCATACCTTTCTAGTTCAATTGGCCTTGTCCTTTCTGCTAACATGAGAATCAAAAAAAGAGGTACCACCGAAGCACATAAATGACCAAGAGTATGCCCACTAACAATCTGAAGAGTCCACCTATAAATTTGTTTGTCCGCAACCTCTTCTACTCTGGCAAGGACGTATAATCCTGAAATTATTTTGAACAGAAAAAAGATCAGATTGTATAACTTAGGTCATACTTCCTCCGTCCGAAAATGCTTGTCCCAAGCTTGTTTCTTAAATGGATGTATCTAGGTGCTAGATACATCCATTTGAGGGACAAGTTTTTTCGGACGGAGGGAGTATTAGATTGCACTTTCAGTTAGAGCTACCATAAGTTCATGTCTTGTGTGGAAACTAACTATAAAAAAACCCAGTAAACTGAGGTGAATCACAAATAGCAACCTACACAAATAATGAAAATGTGTGCATTATATTGGGCAGAAACAACACTAACCTGCTGCCCATAACCAGTAGCTTGTTGATGCAAGGGACATTGTTCTTGCCCAATCATCAAAACTTTGAATAATGAAAATGGCCTCAAAACATGTCAAAGTGGTCACCATCTTGACAAAAAGACCAATATGTCATCATTCAGTATATTAAATATCACAAAAGTAGGAACAAGAAGAAGGTGAATTTATGCCGCTTTTTCTTTTCCAAGCAATTTTATGTACAAACATGGTGCTGAATGTTATATCTACCGCATAGAAGGTCTAGGGAAGACTTACTGGCAATTTGTGCCAAAATAGGGTGCCATTTTCTGGGTTGAGATGGTAATAGCATGAACCAAAGCCAGCAACACTGACACCAGCAAAGAGTGTGTAGAGATCCCCCTGTGACCTGCCAGCAGGATAAATATTAGAGTGCTTGAAATCTTAATTCAAGTTAAAACAGGAACCAAAATTAGCATGAGCATTAAGTCTGCACCATAGCCTAAAATAGCTTTTGTAGTGGTTAAGGATGAGCCCGGCGAGACCGACAAAAAAGAGGGGGATTGTTGAGATCACATTCAGCGTATTAGGGATCCCTGCAAATAAGGCATAAACGCTATTCATTATTATCAAGAGTATTAAACCATATAACTTTACCCCAGACTTTCCTTGCACAGAAAAACAATGTTCATGATTTATTCTATATGCAGAGGGCACAGGTACTCGGTGTTGACAATCGGAATCATTTATTCCGAGTGGAGCGTAACTTAGCTGAATCTACTCTTCAAAAGGCAAACTGATGATGGGACAGAGAGCGTGAACCAGAGGTTAATTACCAAGGAAAAGTGTGCGTTGGTCGGCAAAGTCGTGGTAGTCCTCGTCATGCGGGATGGCGGCCATGACAAGCATGACCATGATGATTATGCCTGTATATGCCACCCACTTCTTCCTACTCACCACATCCATCCACGCCGCCACCCACTTCTTCCTCCAACTTACATCCTTCACAACCACCTTGCGGTTATCCTCACAAGCTTGTTGTTGTTTAAGACGATTGAGCGAAAGTAGTTTGAGATCAGACGATGACGGCACCCAGTTCTTCCTTCTTTCCTCACTGTAGTTTTTTACCCAAACAGGCACAAACAAGTCTTCAGTTTCCATAACATAACTTGTCACCTGAAGAGAATATGAATTTCCATGATACTACTCTGCAAGTTAGTTCTAAAGGGAAAAACATTGGATCCGCTTATATCCAGCCATTTACAAGAAAACAATAAGGACCAAAGGTGACAAAGAAAGTAAGCCGCATAGGAAGTAAGCTGAGTTCAAGTTGCATCATTAGAAAAAAAAATCACATGTTGAATCATGTTGTACTGCTCCCTCCGATCCATATTACTTGTCGCTAAAAGGGTTGTATCTAACACTAAAACAGATGCTGCATAACAAGACAAGTGGATCAGAGAAGTGATAGCGGGTAGGAACTGATATATCTTTGAAGCGTGCTCGTCGCGAGTCTTATGACCTTATACTACCATATACTACCATATGGAGTAATGTACACGACCCCTTATACTACCATATGTAGATTATATCTAATTGGGATAAGTATATTTTTCGTCCTCGAACTCTTCCGAGAGTTTAGAAATCGCCTCTCAACTCTAAACAGGAGAGTTTTCATCACTCAACTATTAAAACCGGATAGTTTTCATCCCTCGTGCCGCTTCGGGCGGTTTTAGTCCGGGATGAACAGTAAATCGATGAACAGTAAAATAAAAAAAATAGCAACACAAAAAAAATCTGAAATTTTACAGCATCGTAGATACTCTGGTGCGACCCAAGCCTCTTTGATGTCAAAAAAATTCATACTATTTTGAAATTTTTTGCTTTTTTTTGAATTTACTGTTCACGAGCGTACATATTTATAGTTTTTTGTTTGCCACGAGCTGCTCGAATGTCGAAACACCATAAAATTTTGCACGTGTCTTGTGCACCAAAGTATCTTCGATGCTGTAAAATTTAATTATTTTTTTATTCTTTTTCCTTTTTTTACTGTTCATCTAGGACTAAAACCGCCCGAAGCAGCACGAGGGACGAAAACTATCCGGTTTTGATAGTTGAGGGACGAAAACTCTCCGGTTTAGAGTTGAGGAACGATTTCTAAACTCTCAGAAGAGTTCGAGGATGAAAGATATACTTATCCCTATCTAATTAGAATGGCGGATCACATTGACTGTCCATGCCAAAGTACGGTACGAACAGGCAGCAATCTCCAGACGTTTTACAGTCCAAAGTTACTACACAGACCACCGTGAGTCCTATGCTGCCTGCCATCACCTATGCTATTCTCAATCACTCAAGACAAATGTACTGCCTAGTTTAGCACTACAAAATTACAGGCTACATATACAGTGAGACAATTATTAACACTCAGCTACATAATAATAGGACTAACTAAAATTGCTACTCCAGTATAGCAGATTGAACAAGGTTAACAGTGATTCGCCCATCTACGAAGCGAGGTATTCCGTTCCGTCCAATCTAAAGGAGCGGAGGCATGGTAACAGTAACGTGATTAATCCAGGGTCAAAGAACAAGATACCGTGGGGGATTTCCAACGTCCAGTGGGCCCTGAGAAAGGAGGCGGCGGGGACAGATCTGGCGGCGTCATGGGGTCTTGACATCGGCTGCCTTGCACTGTCGCGTCACCGGAGCCGACGTCCTCCATCATCCCCGCGCGCTCGCCGCCACACCTCCGACTAGCCGCGCTGGTGAGACCTCGGATACCAGGAGGCAGGAAAGAGAGGCAGGCGGTGGGTGTACGTCGTCGAGGGCAGAGGAGGGAGTCGGGTGGCTGCAATCCGGCGGCGGTGGGTCTCGTCGTCGATGGGCGACGTCTGGGCGGGGACAGCGGCGGCGGCGGTGTCACCGTGTCAGGGAAGCAAGCCCATCTTCAGTTACGCACCGCAGCACCTTCAGACTATACATGGCCCTGGGCTGGGCCGGGCCTAAAAAAGCCCACGACAGAAAACTGAGGCCCGGACCCTTCCAGGCTCTATCATCGGGCCTACTTTTCAAGCCCAAGCCTAGCCCATCTGGTAAAAAGCCCTGAAAAGCCCTTAGGGCTTAGGGCCGTGGGCCGGGCTTCTTCCTTAAAATGCCAATATGTCAAGCCCAAGCCCGTCCAGGCCTTGCTGATGGGCTCAAAACTCAGGCCCAAGCCCGGCCCACGGGCAAGCCCATCAGGCCTAGGCCCTGGATTTTAGGGGTCGGGCCTGGGTGGGCCGACAGGGCCGGGCCGAAGATGGCCAGGACTATTTCAGACAGATAAGCAACGGCCCAGATGTGAGGACACCGTTTCTTGGAGATCCAACGCTAGATTAGGCCTTATACTACAATGGAAGCAGATTTGTAGCACCCGGGTGCTCCACACCCTATACGAACACTAAATTTAAAAAAATACCCAAAAAATTGGGGGAAAAAACCCTGAGATTTTGGGATATCAAACATGGGTCCCGATCTACTTCTGTGTGAAATTTCGTGAAAAAATACCAGAAAATGTATTCGTGGCAAAAAAAGGGTAAAATTCTCTTTGTATAGAAAAAACTGTTTGGATGTTTTTTTGTTCGGACAGTATTTCCTTCGCCACGGATACGTTTCCTGGTATTTTTTCATAAAATTTCACATGAGAGTAGCTTAAGAACCCATGATTCATAACCCAAAATTTCAGACTTTTGATTTTTTGGTATTTTTTATGATTAATATTCGTATAGGGGTGTGGAGCACCCAGAAGCTCGTGTGTTATTTTCCTTATACAATGGGGAATGCTTATGCAAGGTGCTTAAGAAGAGAAAGAATAGGCTTTGCTTCCTAGAAATAATTGATACCTACAATGAGCAGTGCCTCCGTATAAGTACTTAGGATGGATTAAGAAACCGTTATTTATTCCTGAAGCACCCGGTGGAGGCACCTGCATTGTACAGGGTCTTAGCGCCAGTTCTTAATTCATCCCCAAACAGTCACCGACTGCCTTTTTTTAATATAAAGTGGACTTTGTCAAGGCTCCTAGCTTGTGATATATAAGCTGGACAGCGGGTGGATGTTGGCACTACATATGAACAAAACCCTAGTTCTACATTTCCCTTCTTGCGGCGTCAGTTTCACTTTCCTCCTTAGCTTGTGTTTTTCTTCTGAAGTTAGGGCGTGTTCGGTGGTCCACCAACTCCTGACTCCTCGAACTCCAGGTCGGGAGCTGGGCCAAACCGTTCAACTCCAGGAGTTGGGCCAGAGAAGCTGGGGTTTTTATCAGTGCAAAATTTGAGGAGTTGAGGAGCTGGGAAACACGGACGGTGAAAACTCTTTTTACAAGCAGAGGTGGCCGCCCCACTGCTGACCACCTTGTCCGCCGCGAGTCGCCGCCGTCCGCCGCCATCTCCGACCAGTTCGTCCGCAGCGACGCGTCATCCCCACCGCCACGCTCACCTTCCTCCACCGCGACCCGACCGCCACCGTGTTCCCCCTCGTCCGCCACCATCCCCGACCGCCGGAGCAAGCAGGCTGCTTCGCGGAGCTCGTCGTCGACAGTCTTCTCTGCCACCCAGACCATGTCGTCCGTTTTTCAGAAGGTCAGGGAAGAACTACCGGATCTGATGGTGATATGGTGATGGGCTGTGGGCTAAAAATACATGGCCGAATGGGCCGAATATGGTTTTCGTTGGCTTTTAGGACTTTCAGATCGCTGAATGCCAGGAGTTGGTGCATCGAACAGATCACTGGCTCCAGGATTTCACGAGAGAAGCTGGTGCTTGGAGTTGGGCGATGGAGTTGCGGATTTTCTAGCCGTGGGCAACTACCGAACACGCCCTTAGCTACTCCCTCCGTACCTTTATATAGTGCGCATAACTTTTTTGTCAAAATTCTGATGTGTAGTGCTCGTTTGCCTTGCAAACCTTGTTTGGATGCGCATACCCCCACCAGAATCACGGGCGCAGTTACTGGTTTCCTTCCTTGCAGCAGAGCACGGGCTCAATTCTCTTTCCCTTATCGTTCTCGCCTAACGCACGCGCTCACCCTGGTCGCTATCCCCATACCCTGCATGCAAGTGAGCCACTCCAAGCATGCCGATGCCAATCTATTTCCTCAGGCATCGGCTGCCCTTTTCTCTTTCTTCTTCTCCAGCACCGGTGAGCAGCTCCACCTTGGGTCCAAGGGCGATGCCGATTTCACAGTTGCCAATTAAATTACTCGTGCATATGCCATGTGCTTCACCCTTGTGAACAAACTGCCAAGCATGCGAGACTGCCAACGAAGGAGACTACGACAGGAGGGAAGCTGGAAGCGGCTATGCAAGATGACTCTGGCGTGCCGCCGCCAAGTCTGTGCGAGTTCCTGGACATGGAGCAGAAGCACGCCGGCGCCGACCTCCTGTGCGGCAGCAGCGGCAGCTCGAGGTTGACAGGAGCCAGAGAAACCTTCCATGTGCACGACCGGTGTGTCCGCGTCAGCCATGGCTGACGTATCCTCATCCTCCACGGTCGGCATCCTCCGCCTCCAGTGCATCTGGGCCCGCTTCCCCACTTCCCTGGTCGGCTTTGCTTGCTGGTTGTGGACGCAGGCCGCCAGGCCAGCATACTAGTAATAGTACTCCTTGCAGCCTGGGACAAACATTTGGGAGGGATGGGGGTTTTCTCATCCAAAATGCAGTGCCAGCACATGCATTGGTACATGGGATTGAATCTATGCGCACAAGATTTCCGAATGGAGGGAGTATCTTTTATCAAATTTATCATGTTTTGTCGGAAATGCAACACCCCCTGGTTCACTGATCTCCGAAATACTTCTGGGATCCTGAGTACTGAAAATGACTGATGGCCCTCGAGCTGCATGGAGCTCGGTATCTGGGCCACTAACATGCTTCGTGATCAGGCCATAGCCATATTTATTGCATGTATTCAGGTTGTCAGTAATTTATTTCATGCCGTATTCTACGACAGTGCACAGTGCGCAGTACTCCTGCAAGTCTACATGCAAGCCCGTCCCGAGTCCTCGTTGCTGTACATGCACGGCCTATGCACCACGTACCAACCAGTGCGGCGATGAGCCTTTGGTGTGCAAGCACATCACACATAACAAATGCTCTACATCTCACCCCACAAATTGAACCTAGCGTGACGAGCTCGTGGAGCATAATTACTTATCTGAGTTGATTCGACAACACATGCATCAACTGCACTTTCCTTTGATTTTTCTTTTTTGCGGAATTTTTCCTTTAAAAATTGTTCAGGTAGTTGGACTAAAAAAACTTTTTGGATTTTTTGAACTGATCATGATGATCTGCGTAAAAAATACGAAAATAATCTATGAAGCACGCACAATATAGTTTCGTTCATGATTGAACAATTTATATACTTTTTTCTTATACTAGTGTAAAACTAACAAATGTTGTTCGCAATTCACTGTTCCTAAAACATCCATGTGTAAAATTATGAATTCCATGGTGACCAGTCGCATCATTTGCACCGGGCGGACCACATATGTTCCATGCATAGGAAAGTATCTCAGTGCATCTTGAGATTTGGTGTCGCCGATCGCGCCCACCTCCCAGCTAATTAAAATCGTCGTCCTCTAAGGAAGTAGTAAATTACAAAAAGAAAAATGAAATCCAAGTAGGACTCGTCACATGATTATCTTATATGACAAGTTTTCATATCCAAATTAGAAACATATATGTAAAATTGATTTTTTTTTTCAAATGCGCACAAGAGTGTGTATCATATATTAAAGGAGGCATAAAAGGGTACAGAAACCCAACCACTTGGGATGGGGGCATATATTACATGGTAGTCCGCCGGCAATCAGGCCACTCGCATGATTTAGAGAACAACTCCGGATTAACCCTCCTAGACCGTACATGTAAAACACATGTCCTGTAAACAAAAACATGGCTGGTTCAAGCGACTACCATGAACTGTACATGTAAAATTCATGTACGGTGAACAAAAAAATGTTAGTCATGTATTTTATAAGTTTTGCCTCAAAAAATGTATTTTATAATTTTGTGTCGTGTAAACTTACAAAGTGTTCAACGTGTATTTAAAAAATATTCATTGTATTCTAAAAAATTGAATAACTGCATATTTAGAAAAATTTACACCGTGTAACTAGAAATTGTTTAGCATGTACTTTTAGAAGTGTTCATAGTGTATTTTAGTAATAATATGTGACCAAATTTTTAAAAATTTCATGATTTGCTATAAATACACGAATACTTTTATTCTTGCAATACTTGACCGTCTTTTCACTTTATATCTATAGTACTAATTATTTTTTCTTCAGAAAATTTGTGTGGGAAAGAAGTTTTTTCGCGCACATTTTTTCCTTTTTGAATAGATTTTTTTTTCCTTTTTGAATAGATGACACATGCACGTGTGGTGTGCTACCAGAAATAGAAACAGCGCCTACTAAAAAAACAGAAACAACGTATGGTGCGTTTTTTTTACAATCGAATGTGGCCCATGTAGAAAGCTAACACACTATCCCACGGCACCTCTGTATTTCCTGCTGACTAGCACGAGTATACAACGGAGAATACACGGTACACACATCCCAAAGGGCAAAGGGCGAACAGCTGGCTGATATTCCGAGCTTCATGTCGCCCATCCACCAAAACGCCCCTCTCCCTGAGTACCTAGTAATGCCCTATGGGCTTACTAATGCCCCAGGAATTTTCTAGGAGCTAATGAACACCATCTTTTCAAAATATATGAGAAAATTGGTGCTAGTCTTCTTAGATGACATTCTGATATTTAGTGAAGATCAATATACATAACAGGGAAACAAACTTTCACGACAGGCTTATATAGAAGATCAATGTTCACAACTAAACGGGAGCATTTTTATGTGTAAGGATTGTCGGTGGCTGTGGAGCTCCTATCATCGGGAAAAACTCTATAAATATCCACTTGTAAGTCTCGATTTCCTCATTGCTCATTAGCACCTCACCAAAAAATAATGCTTTGGAAGTGATTATTGACACCAACAAAATGACCATACGACATTTCATATAGATTAGTTTTGTACTCCCTCCGTCCGGAAATACTTGTCATCAAAATGGATAAAAAAAGGTGTATCTAGAACTAAAATACATCTAGATACATCCCCATTTATTCATGTTGATGACAAGTATTTCCGGACGGAGGGAGTACGTGGTATCAAATGTGACAGTATCGCCAAAACACTTAAACTGCTCAATGCTTACATATGTATCATCTCTGATCATCAAACCTAAGAAACGGCATCAATGCAGTGCAGCCAAACCTTGCTGAGCGACTGTTGGATTGCAACGGTTTACCCTGCAGAGTTTTCTGAAACCAAACATGAGAAAATAATCTAAAAGTGCTTGTAAAAAGAGTTTTTTTAATTAATGAATCATCCTCACCGCACATGCCCACATAAATTCATGCATACATTTTTTCTTATGGACGTTCAGCCTGCTTTTGGCATTCGTGACGCCAAAGCTAGTCACTATGGCATGAGCCAACATTCTCATCCACCTCTCGGAACTGCCCTTCGCCACCACTATTGTCCATGGGTTCAAAAGCGATCAAATCAGTGGAGCGCCCGCAAGCTTCATGGATGGAAGCAACCGCAGACTCCACAACATCGATTCTGCCCCCGAAAATATCACACGCATCTACCCTATGAACCAATCAGCAACACATACATGATTCTCATCCCGCAGATCAAACTGCAGAGGGAGAGGACGAAGTCAAAACAAATTGTAGCGAAATCAAGCAGCAAAATACCACGACACATAGATTTCTAGTAGGGAAACTCCTAATTAGCGGCATTCAACATTGTCCTCTGGTAGCGTCCGGCCCGAGCGCCGCTAGTATTGGTGTCCTGGAAAAGGGGGTGTTTGCCACGTCGGTCCGCCGGTTATGTGCCAGCCTGAGGACCCACTGAAGACTAATGAATGTGTCATGCAGGCCCTGGCCCTCGGCATAATCAAGATGAAAATCTCCTGGAGGATTGGCGTACACTTCAAGCATATTTGAATGGTTGGCATGTTTATCCCTAGATTGCAACCGACCATGTGTAAACCCTAGATATCCTATGTAACCATGGGGTTTTAGTTTTAGAGGCATGATTACTAGGTTTTAGAGCTTAGAACTCCCTCAAAAGATCTTGAGGTAGATCATACTGTACTCTATACCCCATCATATATATATATAAGAAACAGGACGTAGGGTTTTACCTCATCAGGAGGGCCCCAATCTGGGTAAACATCGTGTCCCTACTTTCTACTGTTACCTTCTAGCTCTGATTATCAAGTTTGGGACTCCCTACCCGTGATCTACCGGTTTTAGCACCAACATTGGTGGCCCATACAAGTTCCACTATGTGATCGTAAGAGCTCGATATCCAATCTTCCGATCAGTGAAAACATTGGCGGCAGGGACATCTTCGTCCCCGTCCAGCTTTTTGCCTTCGCCAGCATCGTACTGCTTCCTTTCTCAGGTTGGGTGATCAGCCCGAGAACCCCACGGATGCCATTGTCCATGCACCAGATTTGATCTCGGAGCAGGCCCACAGCGCGACTGGTGCCTCAGACCTAACCTCAAGCTCGGATTCGAGTACCACATCATCGGGACAGGTATTGAACCTCCCTAGTGAGAACCCCGAGGCTGCGTTAAGAAGCACCTCAGCTAAAATTAAGGTTAGCCTCGCCTAATGTCAAGAGATGCAGGATGCTGACCTGTCTGCTCAAAACGAGATGCTGGATTGAATCCAAAGCCTTGGAATCTCTGATGGGCGGACTTCGCTCGACCAAATCAGAGGTAAATTTGAGGGCGAGGAAATTTTCGTCCCACCCGCCACCCACCTCCCACCACTTTCTCTTCCTTCCTTTTTCTCTCTCTTTCACCCCCATGATGCTGCAGTCGATGGCGCTGCCAGCTTCTCCCCACTCGCGCACCTCACAGGAGCAGCAGTAGCAGTCCCCGCTGGCGCTCGTCCCCGGCAGCCCCGGCGAGCGAGCGGTTGGCGAGTTGGCCACGGCGAGCGTGGCTAGGCGGCGCGCGCGAGCAAACGAGGGAGCGCGTGAGCAGGCACGGGTCAGCGAGGGCGAGCACGAGCTCTGTTGTGGTGCGGGCAGGGGCGGGTGCACGCGGGCAGGCGAAGGCGAGCGCGAGCTCTGCTGTAGCGGACGCGCAGCGGCTGGCGAGGTCGTGGCGCGGCGAGCTAGCACCAGGCGACTTGGCTACGACGAGTGCGGTTGGCACGAGCACGGCCAGGTGGGCGCGCGCGGGCACGCCTGGGGGCGGCGAGGGCGACCGAATGGGCGTGCACAGCGAGGGTTTGAAGGCTTTGATGGTAAGCTGCGCTCCTTTGGCGGCAAACATGGATGGCTTGGGTTTTGAAGACAGACAAGGCACGTTGTCAGCAGGTTGAGTTGATGGTAATGGAGAAGTCGAGCTGCAAGCATGTGAACACGATCAGGAGGAGCAGGGTTTGGGCAGTGTGAACGCACTGCAGGGGCTCGCGCCACCATGGAAGCAGAGGGGTGTGAGGCGGCCAATCGAACAGTCGTGAGAAAGCGCCGAACGAAGGATTAAGCAAGCGGACGAGATTCTGCAACATTGGTCGGAGACAACGAGACAAGAGAACCACCTGTCTGGAGCACGACGTCGCCCCAAAAAAGCCCAGGGAGGCAGAAAGTGTAAGAGCATCTCCACCCGAGCCCCCAACACGCCCCCAGGCGACTTCTTCGCGACGGCGCAAAAAAAAAGGGCCAGTCGCGCCCCCAGGAGCCCGTTTTTCGCTGGTTTGGGCCAAAATTAGCGTCGGCGGATCCAGGCCAAACCTGGCGCACTGGGGAGCACCTGGGGGCGCCGGGGGACGGATTTTGGCACGAATAGGGATTGGCCCGCCGAGTCAGCGGGACGGCGCTTCTTCGCCCTCGTCGCCTTGGTTCCCGCAGGAATCAATGCCAAGGCTGGCCAAGGCTGCCGCGCCGGTCAACCTCCATTGATGCCTCACGGGCGGCGCAGTGAAGGCGCCGCCGACGCGCGTCCCGCCTGCTCCCGCCACACGTCGCCCGACATGCAGCGTCTCGCCGCCCCGCTCTGGCTATAAAAGGCGACCCTCCCCACCGGTGAACACCACAACCTCCCCCTGCATCTGCCTCGCAAAAGCAGCCCTCTCCCCCTTTCCGCCGATGAGCAAAGATGGCCGAGAGGTTCCCAAGCGACGGCGCGGCGGCGAACGGCTTCGCCCGCCGCCACCTCCAAGAGCCGGAAGCGCGCCTCCTCTACGAGGCCGAGTACCCGGCGTCCCCAAACATGTGCGTGTCGGGGGCGTGGAGGCTGAGCGCCGGCGGCGTCCCGGTGCCACCGATTCCTGAAGGGCAATACGGCGGGCGGAGATCGCCCGCATCCGCTCGTCCCTGATGGAGGAACAGCGGAACGAGCCAAGGTACGCGCCCGACAAGGAAACGCTGTGGACGATGTACTTCGAGCGCCGCCGCTAAGAACAGATCGCCTCCGTCAACGGCGATCTGGTGGGCGATGACTAGAAACGGAGTCGCTCCCAAGCGCCAAACTTGTGCCTGTTCGCCTCCAGACGGCTTTTTTTTGCCGCCCTGGAAGTGGTAGAATGGCTGGAGATGCTATAAGAACCGTGGGGATGGAAGGACATTGGCGGAACACATGCACCAAGAGTCTTGCTGGTAACTTAGCAAACTTAGACGTGAACTGAATTTTAATTAGAACACTTACAGAAGTGTGTCTCTATAACTCTGGGCTATGCCTCTGTAACCGTCATGTTATGTCTTTCTCAACCAGCAATTGTGGTACTTGGTTTGTAATTTGCAAAAAACCTGTCATTTTCCTAAAGCTGTAAGGCATCTGTAGCTCGATTATGTGTTAGTGTTTAAGAAGTCCCTGGATTGTGGAATTTGCTTATCTCTGGCATATGCACTGAAACATTGGCCGGGACATACAACATGACTGACATGGTGTATCTTCAGGTTGGCTGAAGAGTTTTTGATGCGGATGAAGTTGGGTGCGCAGTTAGGCTGCTTAGACGCTGACGCGTCTGAAGAATAAGAGGTGCTGGTCGTGCTTCGTGGGCATCCTCAAGAGGTGGAGAGCGAGCAAATTTGGCAACAGGTAGTATCATGGTGCCCAGCGAGTTCGGTGAGGAGGCGAGTGATGTGACGAAGAGGCATGGCAACAATGGTTGTCTAATGGAGAATGTGTTAGACGTGCGTATGGTTTCCTATATCTTAGTTCAACATATAAGCTACTGATGTGGTTGACTAATGCTTGAACCTGACGAGTGGACAACAGGAATATCAACTGATTCAACTGAGGCAGCGTTGGATGCCAGCAGCAGAATCGGTTGAGGGGATGAACATGTCCCGTGGGGGGACAAGAAGGTGAGTCTTGGGACGGCGGAGGAGGAAGAAGCTGAGGCTGCCATGGCGGCACAGGTTGAACCGGAGGCTGGTTTGGAGCTGCGATTATCTGGGAGAATTGGGTGTGGGGGACGAACTGACCGATGGAAGATAAGGACGGGCCATCGGAACTGTTTTAATGACCACCGTCACATTAAATGCGCCATCTCTCCCGCGTTTTTCAGGATGGGTACAGCCAGGAATACTGCGTTGAACACGTCAAAGGGCGCTGATCCACATGCGAGCGAACGGGTGAGATATCAGGACCATCTGAGCTCAGGCTTAGAATCGAATTTTCGAAGGGTTAGTGGCTACTACTAATGTTAAAAGTCAAACTTGTTTCCAGGTTTCTTGCCTGTGGATGAAGGCACACGGAATCTGTGAATAAAACATGTTGGTGTTTATGCAAAAACAACCACGTTACAAACTAACTAGGCAGTAATCATGCTCACACGTTTACACAGACAAAAATTATTATTTCCAAACTTCATGAATCCTCTGTGTAAATGAACCTCGTAATGTGATGCTGCATTGTCTCCCTACTCATCACAGACGTCGCAGACACAATAGACTTTTGTGAAGGGGTAAACGCCAGTACAATAAGCATTCTTGACATAATGACCATGATAGTCTCTCGCGCAGTCTTTCCAACAACCTTCATTTATGCACGCTGCGCCCTTGTTAGCACGGTGCTCTGTGCAGGTCTCTGGAAGGAAACAAAAAATTAGTCGTCAAACGTGTGTATACATACATACATAAATACATACATACATATACATATGTGTGTGTGTACATCTCACCAAGACCAAATATGTTAAGGCCTTGAAGGAAGATACAAACGGCCTGTAATTTATGTGACGTATACTAGCGTATTCTATCAGCGTGTACATTTTGAAACTGGGCTACAACAGACGGTGGAAACACATTTCCACATTACAGTATTTTCAAAGAAATTCCCGAAGTTGCTTGTGGAAATACGTGCAGTTGCACTTTCTAGTGTAATTAAGAAGACTGTATAATATACTTTCTTCTTTGCAAATTGAAAAATAGGCCGGTGTGAAAACAGCAATTTCGCCAATAACAATACGCATCTTTGCGAGAAAATGGTAAAATACGGATACAAAAAGTTCATGCTTGTAATTGCATGATTTGTTTCCACTTGGAACCGTGAGTATATGAAGATGTTTTGATGCGCTTTTCTGCAAGAACTCTAAAATTAGCGCTGCTATTTGGCTTGGCAAAAACAGAGAGCACCCAAAGAGAGTCAAGAGGGAGAGGCAACGAGCAAATACCAGCATGAGCGCAATTTCCTAGCAGCAGAAGCACCATGAGAAAACATAGAGTGGTTTTCCCCTCCATACTCGGTGCCCTTGTTTGTGTATTCTCTCTACTTTGAATTTGGGTCCGAGGTAGCATATGTAACGGCGTCCCTATATAGGTCTCTACAAAATCTAGTTTGAAATTTTCTCAAGATCATCCAGATTTTTCACATAAATTCCATATATACGGATTTCTATTGCAGTTACTCCCTCCGTTCGGAATTACTTGTCGCGAAAATGGATGTATCTAGACGTATTTTAGTTGTAGATACATCCATTTCCGAGACAAGTAATTCCGAACGGAGGGAGTATTATTTACGCACTCAATTTTCGCAAGACCAAACAGATTTGTCCACATTAATATTCTCATTAGCTGTCTCCTCAAGGTAGTAGAGTCTTTTTGTGAGTGATCAAGGTAGTACATTTAGCCAGATTATTTTTCTTTATTCTCATTAGCTGTCTCCTAGAGGTAGTATATTTGGCCAGGCTTTTTATTTATTCTCATTAGCTGTCGCATTATTACCAATATCCATTTATGTAAGAGAATGTTATGCAACGACCATTCGCTGAGGGGCAGACTCCAGCGAGCGCCCTGTTTGTGGTCCGATCACGCGGCACGGATCTAGGTTCAGGGCTAGTGCCATGTTGGTTTTATGGAACCGTTCTCTGGAACTGCTGCTAGGGGCGTACTACGGGGGGGGGCGTTCTCGAACTCGTAAACTGCCGCATGCGTGCCATCCCGCTTACCACTTTGATTGAAGTGGTTTTTATGAACACATATGCTTTTTTGATCGGTTCTGGCTTTATTTCTTTTTTGTTATTTCCATTATCGTTTTACTAGTAAAAGAGCCCGTGCATTGTAACAAAAGGAAAAAAACTCCACACCCATAACCCCATAACCACGACTTAAGACCTCAACATGTCCACGTCCTTTATTTCAACATGGTATTTTATTTTGTTGCCGCTTATCTCCTTTACACCCTCGCCGATGGTGACCTCAGTGCTCACAAGACCACAACATGTTTTAATGAGGTAAATCCTAAGGCGTCTCTCTCTCTCTCTCTCTCTCTCTCTCTCTCTCTCTCTCTCTCTCTCTCTCTCTCTCTCTCTCTCCATAAGATTAGCAATCTGCTTTCTTATGTGAGCTTTTGCCGATCGGCGTCGGTACGAAAGAAAGACGGATCGTGCGTTGTTGATTAAGGTTGCACCGTAAATAGCATATAAAAATGTTTAACAAGCAGATTAACATCATATTCAAATTATACACATTTTTGTAATCAAGTTTCATATATAACATGTTAAAATTGGAGTTAAGATTTAAAAGATATTATTATTATTATTAAAGCATTTGATATGGACAGCGGGTTCATTAGCAGAAACAACATTGAATTTTCTACAAAAGTGAAACATCATTTAAAACTGGACTACTGGTCGATTACCATGAACCGAAGGGCGATTTCAGCATAAAAGATAACATTTTCTCTGTCTCACTTAAAATCAGATAGTGGGTTGATTAGCAGAAACATCAACGAGTTTTCTACAAAATGCGCACGGATGGGCATAAACAATCCTCCATTTATTAATAGGTATAGATTTGTCTTATTTGATTTTTTTCACAAATTTAAGGAAAAATGAAAATTTGTAAAAACGTCCAACTTTTGAAAATATTCATGTATTAATATAATCACATATTTCTATTTTTTTCAGATTTTTAAAAATATTCAGGTTTAAAAAATGTTTAAAACTTCTGAAATTCTGGAAATTTTAAAAGTATTCAGAACTTATTTTATTTCTGTAAAATGTTCACTTCTTAAAATAAATATGGTTTTCATCCTTTTTTAAAATGAATGAAAACTACCTATATTAGGAAAAAAGTGTAAGTAGCAAAATAGGATAAAATATGTTTTTTCGAGAGTGGCTAAACGCCTCCCGAGCTCATCTGCTCCTGCGCATGAACAATAAAAATAAAAGGAAATATCAGAAAAATGCAAATAATCGAATTTTTTACATGGAAGATGTTTTAGTGCGTGAAGTTCGTGCCAAATTTCAGCTCATTTGGATATCCGAGCAGCTCTCTGCAGAAAAATTTTACAAAATTGGGGTCTGTAGAAAAGTTTACTGTTCCTGATAGATTTCTTTTTTTCTGATAGTTGCTCCGATGTCCAAATACGCTGAAATTTGGCATGGACCTCATGCACTAAAATATATCCCACGAATAGAATTTTGTTGAATTTGTCTAGTATTTATTTTAATTTGTCTGTTCACCCATATCAAATGAGCTCTGGACCCAAAACAACGGACATTTGGTTTCTTTCCTTTATTAATTATAAGCAGACAGTCGCTCGCTGATCACTATTAATCTACGTTTTTTAATCTGAACACACTCCACTCTATTGATCATTAAACAAATTCATGAAAATAGCACTTAGGTCTCGAGTATTAAGGAGCCACACATGGTGTCCCAAAGAAAGCCTAAAGTGTGTTTAGCTAGGTTATGTGCCTCAATATTTGTTTTTCTTCCTTCGAAGATGGAGGAACGTGAGGTATCTGTGTAGATGTAAGGTTGATCTCCTTGATGATACTAGCATGCATACCCCTGTGCTTCTTAGAATGTCATTCACCACATCGTTGCAATCGGAGGCAACTTATACATTTGTTAAATAAAGGTTTAGGGCAAAAGCTAGCGCTTCCCGACATGCCAACGCCTCCAGGTAGAGGGACTGGTGACATCAGAGCACTTAATCGCTGAAGCACCCAGATACTTGCAAGTGGAGTCTCTGCCAACAACATTAAAGGACCCTTCAGACGATTCACGTGCCACAACACCATCCACTCTAATTTTAGCTACTCCATCAGCCGGCGGAATCCATCTTTGGCATTGAATAGGAGCTACATGAGGCTGTCCCAACTGTTTCTTCGGTTTACTGAACTCAATATCTATTATATACCTTTTGATAAAACCGCTCATGACCAAAGGCCCCTGAAATATTTGTTCATGTAGAGCCTTTCTGCATGTGTGCCAAATTGTCCAAAGTGTCACAAGTTGCGTGGTGAAATCTGCACGTCGTAAGTCCTCCATGAGAGAAAATATAAATCGCTTTGCATCAGGTTCTCTGTTCTGCATCATTACTTCCACCAAGTCTTCATCCTGAAACGTCCCCAAACGCAGCGTGCCATGTAACACTTAATTAAAGAGTGTCGCCAACAATCCGGTGTCCCAAATAGTCCGCACACCGCTTGAGTCGCCATGTTTCGGCGGTGTAACAAATTTGCCATAGGCAGGGCTTGCTGAGCTAGGCTCCGGAGAAAGATTTTTATGTTGGAAGGGACATCAATTTTGCACATATTTGTCCATGCTTTCATCTCACCATCAGCATTAGAGTTGTCAGCGCATCTTTCCAACCATGTGCAATCATATCACTCAATTCCCTCAGGCCATGAGCTGTCCGAACCTACAGTTTCTGTCACTACAGCAGAACTTTCGGCTGAAGGTGATACCACCATCTTTTTTAAACAGCATATTATCTGTGAACTACTTGGATTTGTCTTGGGTTCCCATCAAGGATCTTCCAGAAGAAATTGGCAGACTGACTGAATTGCAGTGTCTCAAACTGAAGCAAACACACATTAAACTATTGCCTGTAGCTATTGGGCAATTAAGAAAGTTGAGTTTCTTGGACTTGAGCTATATGGATTTCTTGGAGAAGATACCTTATGGTGTTCTTACAAATTTGTCAATGCTACAAGTCTTAAACCTATATGGCAGCAGGTATGCCGGACACGAATCAGATTTTGATTCAGAGAACCACATGGGTTATGATGAGTTTAGAATCGAAGAGTTATCAGGATTTACTAGAGAACTAAAAGTTCTAGGAATAACAACAAAGAAAATGAGTAACCTGCAGAGGCTTTTTGGAATACCTGGAATCCGCTTGAGATGCCTTGGTTTATATGAATTGAATGGAGAAAGGTCTCTTGCTCTTAATTTACCGGAGATTATCGTTGTTCTGAATGTAATGGGCAGTTCTGATTTGAAGGACTTATGCATTGTTAACAAGCCACGAAGTTATGAAGAATGCCTTCCGAGGCTGGAGTTTCTCACCTTTTGGGATCTTCCTGGACTTGAGAAGATTAGTATGGGACATTTTCAGAACCTTTTCAAAAAAAAAAATTCAGAACCTTCGTGAGCTTACTGTGGGGAGAACTTATCAACTGGTAGACGACCTGTCCTTCATTTTAAAACTACCATATCTCAACCATTTAAATATGTCTTGGTGCGATAAAATGAAGCATCTAGTTGATCTAGAGAATGTTATTAACATGGAAGAAAGATACGAAATACCTATTCAGGGATTTCGTCAACTAAGAATTTTGCAGTTAAAATTCGCTGCGAAGCTTGCGCAGATTATGTAATCCTAAATTGGATTTTCAATCTTTGGAATACATTGATGTGTTTGCTTGCCCGAAGATGAAGAAACTACCTTTGAAGAAAATGGGTAAACTGAAGGGATCAGAGGGGAGCAAACATGGTGGGATAATCTCAAGTGGGACGATGAAAGCAGTTCCTTGTGACCGTTGCCGGGTTTTTTTTTTTAAATCATCAGAAATTTTTGAAACAGAGGAGTTCGATGGGCATATGACGATGGAATAGCTTCACCAATATCGTCTCTCAGTACTTCTCCAGAACATCAAAGGTAGTTTGGATGGGGCTCGGGTTTATGCATGCTAGAACTGGATAGATCCTATACATTACTTTTTCGTCATCTGACGGCTGATGGTGTACACTGTGAAACAAAATAAGTGTATTTTTTCAATGTCAGGCTGTTAGCAAGTTGTGTGCTGTTCACCTTGCTTAGCCCAGTAAGTGGTTGCGTACTAAGACAAGGCAAGCTGCTGTCGACTCTGAAGAAACTGAAAATGACGTGCGCCGGCGGAGATGGGAACCCGAAGGGCGTCATCAACTCAGGCTTATTCACCCACCACTTGGCGGGAGCTGGCGGCATCATGCGGACCCCAGCTTACATGTTGAACTGTTCATTTGGTCGCTGGTGCATTATATGCACAAACGGGTCAATCCATTCTGATTACACATGTCATATATACGACCAGGCACCCCCTCACTTCTAAACCAAAATTGTGCCAGCGGCCGAGGAGAGCTCTCTCTCGCGGAAGGCGATAGGCTAGGCGAAGGCTAGGCGACCGCTCGCTCTCGCGCCGCTGGCCACTCCGGCCACGGCGGCCACCGGCTGTCGGCTCTATGCCCCCCGCCTCTCCACCACCCGCCGATGGCGGCATGGATCTGTCCGTCGCATACCGCGGTGGTGCGCGCACGGCTCGCTCTTCGGCCGGTGCGCTGGCCCCGGGTCATGCGGCGCTCCTCTCCCTCGCGTCGGCCGACGACGTCCGCCGAGCAGTACGACTGCGACCGGGCTTCCTCTCGGCCTCAACCCCGGCCATGCTGCGCCGGCGTTCGCTCGACAACGACGGGCCGCCATTGATGCGCCCAGGTGATGCTGTACTGCAGTACTGCCTCACCTTCTTCGCATCCACGGTATGTCATCCTCTTGCCCCTGCCTTGTCGGCTGGCTCCCGCGCGAGGGTCTGGATCAAGGTCTTGCTACCCTCGCCGCCCCCGTCGCCGGCAGCGGTATTCTCCTTGCTCAAGACCTGGTTAGGCTCTTCCTTTGAATCTCCTGTGATTACCCAGTTAAGTGCCTGTTTATTCTCGTTTAACGTGGCGAATGACTCGGTGGCTAAGTTCGTAGTCTCGCTTGAAGGCATCAACTTCAAAAACATTGTCGTTTCTTTCCATGCTAGCTTACTAGCCGCCAAGCTTTCGCAAACTGCTCTCTTCTCTGCCCCTGCCGCCTCGCTGCTAGCTGCTGCCACATCCGCCATATTACCTCCACCTCCACATCCCGCCATTTTTCAAAACCCTCTCGCTGTGACTTCTGCTACGCGTGCTCTGCATCCGGTGCATGCATGCGCCACCTCTGCCTCCCTCCCCATTGGCTCCTGGGATATGGTGACGCACGCCCATGCCACTCCGCCCTCTGTGCCGGATCCCTCTGCGCCTATCCCCTTGCAGCTCGACATGGAACTCAGGTACCCACGAGAGAATCCGAAATCCACAAGTCAACTTCGCGCGTCCCCCAATGCCGTCTCTCGTCCTCATGCCAGAAAAGCTCGACCGCGGCCTCTCCTCCTGGACTATACTGCGCCTGGTCTCCTGCCTCTACCTGACCCACCGCTACTGTCTCCCTCATGGGACTTGCATTTTCTTCCGCTTAGTCTAGGCCCCAGCCAACCACTATCCGCTCCTCCCAGGACGTGGGCTAGCCGGAGGCGTAGACCAGCTATGCCTATAGACTGCCAAGCCCCTGGCATTCTGCCGTTGCCCCAGTCCGCTCAAGCTTGGCCATTTCCCCCCGTCCCATCCCATCCCATGCGCTACATGCCACCGCCCCAAACCCCGAGCTCCTATTCACGGATCGTGATTCCGCGCCTCCCGAGAGACCTGCGACACTGTCCCCTCGCCTGCCGCGCTCCCACGCCGGCTGCGTGCCTGGCAAATCTTTTGCCCATGCCCTCCTCTCTCCCCCTTATAGCATGCAGAACCCTTGCTCGTCACCCAAGCGTTCCATCAGGCCGCCAAAATCTCCAGACTTCACGAGGCGCTGCCATCGCTGCCTAGCGCTTGACCACATGGTAGCTAAGTGTAGGGATCCTATCCGTTGCCGTCGGTGCTGGCTCACGGGGCACACCCAGAGGTTTTG
This sequence comes from Aegilops speltoides, assembly GCA_021437245.1. Classification (NCBI taxonomy): domain Eukaryota; kingdom Viridiplantae; phylum Streptophyta; class Magnoliopsida; order Poales; family Poaceae; genus Aegilops; species Aegilops speltoides. The sequence continues at coordinate 553,235,818 of CM038143.1, forward strand.
CCGCGCTATATTTCAGCCCTCAAGCCCTCCCTCCTCTCCCACAATCTCTTCCCCACCCTCCTCCCCTAGCCACTCCAACTCTAGCCCGCCAATCTCTCCACCACCACCACCACCTCCCCCCGCTCCCATGGCGGATTTCATCCCGCTAGACCTCAACTCGCCCGCATCCGACCCCGCGCCCAACCAACAACTCTCCCCCATGCCAACCAACACCACCACCCCACCTGCTAGCGCCTCTCCCGTTCCAGTAGCCAGGCTACTGGAGGATCCCACGGGGGCGGACGAGGAATCTGAGGAAGACCCGGAGGAAGTTGAGTTCGAGTCTGGGGAGGAATCCTCAGAGTCGGACGCCATCCCGCATCTGTTTCCCCCCTCTCCTCCGCGCCTCCGCCGTGACTACTCCAATGTTTTCATGCCTTTTGTCCCCATCGAACACTTTCAAAATCTGGCCTATGCCTATGTCAACCCTCCCCACCCATCTCCTCATGCTTGCGTTCGCCGGGCCCTGCAATCTGGCGCTGGCGACCCTCGTGTTGCTCTGCGTGCTTCCTCTCATGGTGCTGGCCTAGTGATCTTCGGGTCCGCCTATGAACGCGAGCTCTCCATTCTCAATGGCCCCTTCAACTGCCCGGTGAACTCTGTTGAGCTTATCCGCCATGAGGACACTGATAACCGCTTCCTCTTTCGCCTTGGTACGGTAGCAGCTCTGAACATCGAAGATTTTCCTCTTGAATACTGGTTTGCCCCAAACATCGTTAACTCCGTTGTCCCCTTTGCGAGCCCCATTGAGATCGATCCCGTGTGCCTCACCGGGATTGACTACTCTGCGGTTCTCATCTCTGTCAAAGCCCGGAGTCTCACCGACGTGCCGCACTCGATCCCGGTCCATGGCTTCTCCGGCCTTGGGGCCATCGCCACCGTTCTTGTCATCCGCTCGGAGGAGCTCCCTCCCGACCCTGCTTTCCCTGTCTTCGACTCCGGCGATGAGTTCTTTGGTGGCGGGGGCGACGGTGACGACGGAGACGGCGGCGACGGCGACTTCCCTGCTAGGATGGATCCAGCCCTCGCGCCCCCTCCTCCTCCTCCAACTGATGCGGGGCACTGCGACAAGGTTGTCCAACTGCCGGGCGGCCTCACCATGATGGCTAACCACAAGCCCATGGTCCGGGCTGTCCCCCTGGACTCTCGCCCGAAGAAGGTCGAGATCAAGCTGTACGCTGGCTTCTATGACGTCCACGTCACCGGCGTGAACGACGAGTGCGTCTTCTACCGCATCCCAATGCGTCCTGCAGGCTCGCCTAAACTCATCGTCGCCAACCTTGCCTCCTGCTCCATTGGCTACCTGGATCGGGTGGCCACGGTGGGCGGCTCCCGCATGCCGCTCACCGACGTCTCGGTGTTCTGCCAAGACATCCGCGGCCGCGGCTTCGGAAACATCCTCACCGGCGCCGACAAGGTCACCGCTGCCATCGACCACTTCGACAGCGGCAGCCTGGACTCCCTGTCGGTGGGCAGTGCTGCGGCGGCTCCTGACGGCCTCGCCCCCTTGGTGCCCTTGCCCCTGAGCGCGGCGTCCCCGCCCTTGCCGCCACGCGCTGCTTCTCCAACCATCGTCTACTTCAGGCGCAGCGCCCGTCTCAAAAAAGTGGAGAACCCTAATCGCTTGACCATGCTGGAGAAGGCAAAGCTGCGAAAGAAACTTCGGCGTGAGGGGTCCAGCTCGGCCTCTGACGCGCTGATCCCAGCTGTGGAACTGATGGAGCTGGCCAAGGACGGTGGGGCCCCGCTGCCTCGCAAGGATGTGCTTCAGTTCGCCGACGCATGCGGGGTCAGCGAGATCGACCTCAACAAGGCGGCCCCGAACGTCGATGATGTGTGACACCATGACGGTCACCCGCGGCTCAACCCCCAGATGCTCTCGTCCTCTCGCTAATCATGAACTAGGCTCCCTCTTAGTTTTAGCCTTAGTTTCTTTCGAGGGCCTCCTGCGGGCTACCCGCTCTCCCTAGTTATTTGTTTTCTCGGCTTTTTCTTAGATCTCTATTCTGTGCGTTCCTCAGGCTTGTGGGCCGCTAGGACCAGCCTGCTCTTGGTGTCTATCCTTGCTTTTTGTCTCGGGATCTCGATCCTTGCTCTGTTGTATCCTTGTGATCCCAATGAATAGACACCTACGTATTGTATCTTGGAATGTGCGTGGGCTAGGACGACCGAACAAATGCACTGATGTTAAATCTGCCTTGTTGAGCAACCCAGCTTCTGTTATTTGTTTGCAAGAGACCAAACTTCAGGACGTTAACACCTTTAAAGCCTCCTCCTTTCTGCCACCTATGTCCAGAAATTTTCACTTTTCCCCCGCCCAGGGAGCCTCGGGTGGGCTGCTCACTTCTTGGGACGACAGCAACTTCATTTGCACTAACACCCATTCCGACATCTACTCCCTAACGTGCTGGTTCGAGTGCCGGGCTACGGATCTCTCATTTGTTGTCACTAATGTGTATGGACCATGCGACCACACGCTAAAGCCTGATTTTCTTAACTCCCTTACCAATCTCAAGACTATGATCTCCGGCCCCTGGACTATCATCGGCGACTTCAACTTAATTCTCCGCCCTTCCGAGAGATCAAACGCCAACTTCAACCGCGCCGAGGCAACTTTGTTTTCCTCCATGATTCACTCGCTGCAGCTGCAAGATCTTCCTCTCCTCGATCGCCTGTACACTTGGTCCAATCAGCAAGACGAACCCATTTTGGTGAAGTTAGACCGGGCTCTTATCAACGTAGAATGGACCCAGTCTTTCCCGGACTCGTCGATTCTCTCTTGCACTCGGACTACTTCCGACCATGTGCCCATCTGCCTGTCGGCGTCCACATCAATTCCTAAGCCCAAGGTGTTCCGCCTGAACAACAACCTACTTCACCACGCTCAGTTCCTAGACCTGGTGGAAAAGAACTGGTTGAGCGTTTCCCACAGCCATCTTGATCCGGCAGGCAAGCTTTGCCTCAGAATTAAGAGGACCCGATGCATGGCCAAGCAATGGGCTTTCAACGCTAAATCTCCCAAGATCATTGCAAAAAACTGTTCAACCACCATCAGTTTTCTAGACAAAATGGAGGAGTCTAGAAGCCTTTTCCCGTTAGAGCTCCAGCTTCGCGTGGCGGTCAAACTTTCCCTACACCGTCACAATAAAATTTTGTCCATTTACTGGAATCAGCGTGCTAAAATTAGAGAGTGCACTCTTGGGGACGAAAACTCCGCTTACCTCCACACATGCGCCTCTGTCAGATTCCGCAAAAATCAGATCAAGTCCCTGATGTTCGAAGGGTCAAGCTTCACTTCCCATAATCACAAGGAAAAAATTTTACTTCAGTTCTTCAAAAATTTAGTAGGCACCTCTGCAGCCTCTACCTTCAACTTTGATCTTCAGGGCCTCGTCGCTTCCTCGGCGCTCAATGCCGCTGATGCGGCCAGCCTTATCCGGCCTTTCACACTCTGTGATATTAAAACCGCCCTTTGGGGCATGAACGACAACGCCAGCCCTGGCCCGGACGGTTTTGGCCCTGCCTTCTTTAAAAAGAACTGGGATCTGGTCAAGAATGACCTCCTAACTCTGTTACACGGATTCCACAGTTGTTCAGCCGATCTCAAACGGATCAACAAAGCCTTCATTGTTCTAATCCCCAAGAAAATTGGTGCCAATGATCCCGGGAGCTACCGCCCTGTGTCTCTGCAGAATTGTGCTATCAAAATAACCTCCAAGTGCCTCTCTAACCGGACTCAACCTTTCATCAATCATTTGATCCATCATGATCAGTCTGGTTTTGTCAGGGGAAGAGGGATCGCTGCCAACTTCACGTACGCTGCGGATATTGTCCAGACGTGTTACAAGCGTAAAAAGGCTGCCATTGTTCTTAAACTAGATTTCCAAAAAGCTTTCGACTCTGTTGCTTGGGATGCCATAGCTGCCGTCTTGCAGGCGAAAGGTTTCCCCCCTCTCTGGTGCTCTTGGATCGACCAACTAAATAGGTCAAGCCAATCCTCTGTGCTCCTAAATGGGACCCCTGGGCCATGGTTTCACTGCAAAAAAGGTTTGCGCCAGGGAGACTCCATGTCTCCGTATCTTTTCATCCTCATCGCCGACATTCTTCAGAGACTTATCCGGCACGCCTCGGCATCGGGTCTTCTACATCACCCGCTCGATATTTCTCTACCGTGCCCTGTCCTACAGTATGCAGATGATACTCTAATCATTCTTGAGGCTAGCTTGGAGCAATTAACCCATCTTAAGTCCATACTTCTAGAATTCTCGGCTGCCACCGGTCTGCAGATTAATTTCCACAAGAGCACCTTTGCACCTATCCATGTGGATGAGGCTCTAGCTTCGACTATGGCTGCTGTGCTGGGATGCCCAGTGGCCTCATTCCCTCAAAGCTACCTAGGTCTACCTCTATCCACTCATAAGCTCAACCTCTCGGCGTTCTTCTTCATCATTGACAAGGTAGATCGACGGTTGGCTGGCTGGAGGGGCCTTCTCCTATCCTTAGCTGGCAGGGCCATTCTAGTGCGCGCGGTCCTTCGTGCACTCCCCCTCTACGCGATGTCTGCTCTCCTCATTCCTCTAGGTACTATTCAGGCCATTGATAGTCGCTGTCGGGCCTTCTTCTGGGCAGGACAAGATACGGTTACTGGGGGACAATGTAAAGTTGCGTGGGATGCAGTTTGTGCTCCCTTCTCTCGTGGGGGTCTTGGGTTTCTGTCGTTGCACCAATTCAATCAGTGTCTTCTCCTCAAACAACTGCTCAAAGTTCACGCCCACGGCCTTACCTCCGAACCGAACCACCTGGCCTCCACCTACGGATGGAACCATTGTCGTGACCTGGGCGACACTTCTAGGCTTGACACTGCTGTCTGGCGCGACATTGCTAAGGGTCTTCCTCTGCTTCGTACCATCACCAGGGTTATCCCTGGCGATGGCCGCTCCTCAGCGTTCTGGCTAGATGTATGGATACCCAACCACACAACGACCCTAGCGGAACAGTTCCCGGCCATCTTCTCCCACACTCTTAAACCTAATGCTTCTGTTGCGGCTGTTCTAGCGCACCCGCGCCTGAACGCCTCCCTCGCTCCTCGTCTCTCTCATGCTGCCGAAAGCGATCTTCATGCCATCCGCTCTATGCTTGCCTCGTTTTCCTTGAATGAACAGGTACCTGACCGGCGGATCAGCAGACTCGAAGGAAAACCTCTGACCACGTCCTTGGCATACGGGGCACTATGGATGGACAGGCCGATGGACCCGATGGCCCCGGCGATCTGGAAGAACTATGCCCCAAACAAGTGCCGGCTGTTCCTATGGCTAGCACACAACGACAGGCTCTACACCAACGAACGAAGATGCCGGAGGGGCATTGCGACTACGGACATGTGCCCTTTCTGCAACGACTCCGAGTCCATCAACCACCGCTTTTCTCGTGTGCTCAAACCCGCCCATCTGGGCGGAGCTCAACTCCCTCTGCCGACCACGCCAGACTCCATTACCACCTGCTGGGGTTCAGCGACGACAGACAAAATTCGATCAACGGTGATCATCGCTATCCTCTGGAATATGTGGAAGAGACGAAATGCCAAAGTCTTGAGTGACACTCGGGACACGTACAAGCTACTTTGTGCTCTGCGGACGACCTCATGCTATGGTCTAATAGATGCTCCACTGAGATAAAGAAGTCTCGTCTCCAAGAGTGGAGTTCAATGTTGTTGCTTTTAGCTGGGAGAATGTAACTCTCCTTTTCTTTTTTCTCCTTCCCCTCCCCTCCCCCCTGTATATCTTCCTAACCTGGTTGTAAGTTCCATGTTGGTTAATATATTCGTTCAGGCCGGCGTAAGCCCGCCGTTGCAGCGTCAAAAAAAAATATATACGACCAGGCGAGCGATACAGTGGCCTTACAGTTACAGGTGTACCCCGTCCCCCGTGTCGCCCACCCCGCCCGCGGGCGACCTGAGCGGAACCCTAGCCGCCGGGCGAGCTCCCTCCTCGCCAGATCTCCCGCCCCTCGCCGCCGCCAGCAGGCACCGCTGGGCAAAGCCCGCGCAGCGGCGGCGATGCTCGGCCGTTGCGGGGCATCCACCGTGGGAGTGCATGGTCGCCGTGGCGAGCTCGCACTGAGACTACGCGTCGAGTGTGTACGGTGCACGTAAGCGCGTGCGGCACGCGGACGCAGGCGTGGGGATCTAGCTCTCATGGCGCGGCGGCGACTGGCGGATCGGATCTCGGGGCAGCGGCCTCGATCGGTGGCGCGTAGTGCGGCCTGCTTCACGGACGGCACCCGCGGGTGTAGATGGGGGGCCTTCCACGGCTGCGTGGGCGACGTGGAGGCGGTGGTGCTACGGCGGCTCCTTGATGGCCGACCGGAGTTCCATGGGAGGCGTCGTCTCCGACTCGATCTACTCCGGTTCGTGCTGGCTGCTACCTACGGTCGACGTCAATACTGCGCGGACGGATCTGACGGGTGGGCATGGATCTGGGGAGAAACTCCAGGCCAGCGTGGCGGCCGCACCAAAGTCGACGCCCTCGGCGTCGATTCCCTTCCTGAAGGCTTCACTGTGGATCCTACGCCTCCCACCTCTGCCATGAGCGTAGGCGAAAGCCTCTGTTCCTCTGTTTGGGCCACGATGGCACTTTGGTGTCGTGTTCCTTCCTGAAGGCGTTGGTCGGGGACTGCTCAGGGTGGTGGAGTTGCTGATAGTTCGGAGTCGACGCGAGATGGCATGTAGTTGGAGCGGTGTGACATCAACCATATCGTCGACGGTTGGTCTCGGTAGCATGGGCAGTGGAGACTCGGCGTCTGATGCGCGAAGATGGACTCGCGTAGGAGGAGGAAGCTGTATGGCATCATGGTGGCTTTGATGGCAGAGAGGCCTGGCAAGGTCGGAGCATCAGTTCTGCTCTGAGGATGGACTGATGGGAGATGAAGGTGAGGGCCCTTGCAGCGTGCGGTGTTCATTGGGAGTGTGCTGGACCGGTGTGGGACCCAATCCAGGTAGTGGCTTGGATGAGACACCCGACTTTAGATGTTAGGCTTTGATGTGATGTCTGTTTGGTATTAGGCCCGGACATTCGGCACACCTTCATAAAGGGGATAGGAGTAGCAACAACATTGTCAAGATGGTGACTACAGACTTATAATGTATCACCTTATATGGTCTTTGTGAATAATTAATAATTAATATGGTTGCATGCATCGTCCAGATGCAAAGGCCGGAGTACATCCTCCTTTCTAAAAAATAATAGGACCAGACAATTTTTCAGACTTTTACAGGACTAAGGTATATAGTTTTCATAAAAGAATAGTGACTGAATTCTTGTTAGGCATCTGAAGCTACATGTACGTTTGCAGGACGATTGTGAGTTGTGAATAGTGGTTGCATACTTGGATTGGATGGAGCTCTGGTTTATGCTGGATTTCAACAAATCCTATGCATTACTTTTCATCGCCTGATGAGTGATGATGAACACATTCAAACAAAATAACAAACGGTTGTGCTGGAGCTCAGCGGGCAGGGTGCGTGCGCCCATTTGCACGGAGAGGGCGCCGAATGGGATTTGCCCTCCCGCAGGCCGCAAGCACGACGAGCGCAAATAAACATCCATGGGCCGAGGAAGGCTCAAAGCCCAAGTGGGGATGGTGATAGTCGTCGGCTTTCCCCCTTCTAAATTGCCTTTATTTTTCCGTCCTCCCACCCTCTTTTTCCCGGAGTCTAACCCTCTCTCGACCATCTATTTCATTCGTACGGAGCCTCTTCAGTATTTTCTCAATTATTTCAACCGGTGAATTCTCTTTTATTCGACTGTCTTCATCTCTTTTTCTTTTCCGGTGGACTCAATTCAAGTATTCAGTGTTGGTCATATTCTTTTCCCTCGGCTCAAGTGTTTTCCCTTTGCTCGTTCGCCTCTCGCCAGTTTATCCTTCCGGAGTGCTCAAGACATCTCAGGAGATTCGTCTATATTCCAATTAATTCGAGGGTGTGACCTCATTCAAATATTCAATTGTTCCGGTGCATCATCTATTCCGCATTCCTTTCCAACCACTAGTAGAAAAAGGGTCATACGTGAAGCCCAATAGTGCCGGTTTGTATTAGAGCCGGCACTAACGTGTACAATAGCACCGGTTCGTGGCGGCGATCAATAGCACCGGTTCGTGGCTAACCTTTAGTACCGGTTCATGCCACGAACCGGTACTAAAGGGGATGTGTCAGCCTGCGGTCAGGGTATGGCGCCACCATCACCATTTAGTGCTGGTTCGTACCACGAACCGGTACTAATGAGGTTATGGCAAGCTATGTTTAGTCACACCTCGCCAAGAGAGAGGGAGTAAGAGCGGTTTATAAGCCCTGAGTGCAGAGACAATGAAGAAGAGGCTCAGTGCTCACATTGCTTAGCTTCAATCCTGTGGGAATACGGTAGATTGCACGGAGCTACACGCAGTGCAGTTTACACTATCCCAAAAGGGTTGAAGCAAATTAATGAGCATTGCACCTCTTTTTTATTTTTAATAACTTATTACAACTCCGGACTTCTTCTTTTTTATTTTTAATAACTTATTACAACTCCGGACTTCTTCTGTTATGGCAAAAGGAAGGAGGAGAAGAAGAAGAAGGAGGAGGAGGAGAAGAAGAAGAAGAAGAGGAAGAGGAAGAAGGAGAAGAGGAAGAAGAAGAAGAAGAAGAAGAAGAAGAAGAAGAAGAAGAAGAGGAGAAGAAGGAGGAGGAAGAAGAAGGAGAAAAAGAAGAATAAGAAGAGGAAGAAGAAGGAGAAGAAGAAGAAGGAGAAGGAGAAGGAGAAGAAGAATAAGAAGAGTTAGAAGAAGAAGAAGAAGAAGAAGAAGGAGGAGAAGGAGAAGGAGAAGAGGAATAAGAAGAGGAAGAGGAAGAAGAAGAAAAAGAAGAAGGAGAAGAAGAAGAAGAAGAAGAGAAGAAGGAGGAGGAAGAAGAAGGAGAAGAAGAAGAATAAGAAGAGGAAGAAGAAGGAGAAGAAGAAGAAGGAGAAGGAGAAGGAGAAGAAGAATAAGAAGAGGAAGAAGAAGAAGAAGAAGGAGGAGGAGAAGGAGAAGGAGAAGAGGAATAAGAAGAGGAAGAGGAAGAAGAAGATAAATAACTATATAAAAAAATTACTCAAAAATAAATAAAAGAAAATAAATAATGCGGAAAAGAAAAAAACTAATATAAAGCAAAAATATTCACAAAGAAACTAAATACGGCAAAAAAACTACTCAGAAATAAATAGAAGATAAAAATAAAGCAGAAAATAAATAACTATATAAAAAAATTACTCAAAAATAAATAGAAGAAAATAAATAATGCGGAAAAGAAAAAAAATTAAAAAAAATGTTGGGGCGCTGCCGGGTGAGCCTACCAGTCCTAGGGTGTGCAAATGCAGGCCCAGAAGGGCCAGGAGGCTCACCGGGCAGCGCGCCTTAGTTTGGCCCAGAAGCCTGCTATTTAGAGAAGTTCGAATGGGCAGCCGCGGCTGGGTTTATAAACCAGTGCGGCTGCCCTTCGCTCGGCGAGGTGGGACTAAACATAGCGCACTGGGGTATAAGATGGCCTTTAGTACCGGTTTGTGGCACAAACCGGTACTAAAGGCCCGCCTTTAGTACCGGTTTGTGCCACCAACCGGTACTAAAGGGCCTCGTTTCCCGCCGCTTGGGCTGGCCAAAATTGGCCTTTAGTACCGGTTCGTGGCTCCAACCGGTACTAAAGGCTACCCCTATATATACTACACTCACGAAAAACCAGTTATCGTCGCCACTTCTCGTTCCACGAATCGCTCTCTGCCGACGACGACGCCACCGCGCCGCCGTGCCGTCGCCCTCGCCGCCCGTCGTTATCGTCGCCGCCGCCCCGCCGCCCGTCGTCGTCGCCGCCCGCCCGCCCCGCCGCGCCCGTCTCGTCGATCGTCGCCGCCCCCCGCGCCCCCTTGCGCCCGTCTTGTCATCGCCGTCGATCCCGCCGCCGCCCGTCTCGTCGCCGTCCCGCCCCCGCCGCCGTCGTCGCCGTCCCCGCCCCGCCGCCGTCGCCGCCCCGCCCGCCCATCGCGCCCGGCCCGTATGTCCATACACACACACACACGCATCCACACATACACACACACACACACACTACAAACACACACACACACACACACACACACACACACACACACACACACACACACACACACACACACACACACACACACACACACTACACGTACACTACACATGTTAATTTATTTTTAGAATGTTAGATTAATTAGAACTATATCTACTAGTCATCAACCCGTGCATCAGCACGGTCTAGCATGATACATAGTTATACTTATAGGACTTCATGAAAAATATTGTTTGCACCTGCATTTTTCGGAACGTGAAATATTGATAGAAAAAATGGGATGTACTCAAAATTCTTAATATCAAGCAATAGGTTTTTTTTGCGAGGGTCATGCAATAGGTTTCAAAATATAGCAAACATAAACAATATGTATTCAACCTTTTATAATTATGCTATAAAATGCATACAAAGTATTTGAAGAAATGTTGTGCTAAGTTACCCTTGGTTTACATTTGATAAACTGTGTTGTGATGTGGTTATTTTATAATTGACCATGAAAAACTAACAATAAAAGGATGAACAGAGTGGGGCGAACAAACACTGAATAGACAAAAGTGGCTATGGTACATAATCATGTTTGGTTTACTATTAGATCGGATGTTTATTTTTATCAAAATAATATAATCAACCTTTCGACAAAAAATATAATATTTTTTATTGATATATAATACACCCACCAATGAACATACCCGACTACAGCATTTGTTTGCTTTCACTTATTTTTATGATACGAAAATAAAGATGCCACAAAAATAACAGAATTGTGTTATAATATGTAATGATGAACACTACTACTCATCATTCATGTTCTTACACATGTGGCACCCTATCTGCAAGTATTTCTTTTGCTTGATATTGTACATATATATCTTTTTCCTATACATACAGTTAACCATACACATATAACAATGGAGGGAACATAAAGGAATCCAATATGAGAAAATAAAGACCATACTTTGAATTTGCAAGGCTGCTTCCAGTGCACCGCAAGCACATCCTAGGCCGTGGCCGACGGCTCGTCCGTCCGGGCGGCCCGGCCGGAGCCGGCATGCTACCCAGCATGTCGTCATCCCACATGTAATGCTTCACACGGGTGCGTTTTGCTGCAGAACAAAAGCCATTGATGATGCCAATTGGTTGTAGTATGTACGTGTGTTTTGGGCTGATTGAAAGCTAGATAGCTTGGTGTAGCATGTACATGTGTTTGTGGCCGATCGAAAGCTAGCTAGCTTTGCACCGGATCAATCCAGCAGCCTGGCCAAAATCTAGATCGTTTTTATCTCTAATTGGAATCTAGCCAAGTCGTGTCCATGCGCCAATCAATCAAGACAATTCATGTTCCTGCATCCGTGCTGTGCGAACGCTGCCGCGGATTCAGTCCTGATTGGAGGTTGTCCGATCCGACGCCGCATCATGAAACTCGCTCGCTCACGTTGGGAGAAGACAGTGTGCAGTCCCACGTGAAAGGCCATCTAGTCCAGCCTGCACATCGACCCCGTGGACCTTCAAAGTTGACGATTGCAAGGAGAAAAATGGCGCTAGGATTTTTGGAGGACGCTTCTATGCCTTGATGGAACCAATCTTCAAGAGAGATATTTTCTTCTTGCCGCATGCATCCGCTGTCGTTGCCGCATGCATCCGCCGGCACGCGATACATGCCGATGCCTCCGCCTACAATTTGTCGCCTCCACCATGGAGGAGCACCAATGATACAATATCATCTGCCAGTATCTGCAGATCAATCTCGAAATTCCTGGGCTATATACATACGCACGTGCAATTCTTAGATCTTTCCTTAGTTAGCCCTCATGCAGCATCCTCCTCCGCTGGCTCCCATGCAGCATCAATGGAAAGTCAACTATTAGGGCATCTCCAGGCATGCGAGGAGGATGGGGAAGATAGGAGGAGAGAGCCGGCGTGCAAGCTATATTTTTTTGAACATGAAGGAGTTTGCTAAGGAATAGATTCTTGTGTGGGATATTCGGCAAGGACTCTTTGATATACTTCATCCGACGGTTGAAAATTAATAATGAGGAGATCTAACGGATAACTTTGCTTAATTATCAGGATTAACGTGGGAGCTCGTTTGGTGCCTCCAATTAGTAAATATAAGATAGTTAATTTATTTTCAGAATGTTAGAAATGTTATGTTAGATGAATTAGAAATATGTTAGATGAATTACTAAATGCTTAGTTGAACTAGTTGAATTAATATATAGAACTAGTTTTTTTAGTAAATGCTTAGTTGAACTAGTTGAATTAATTAATATAATTACTAGTTTATTTTTAGTAAATGCTTAGTTGAACTAGTTTATTTTCTGTTAATATATTTTTAGAATGTTATGTTAGATGAATTACTAAATGCTTAGTTGAACTAGTTGAATTAATATATAGAACTAGTTTTTTAGTAAATGCTTAGTTGAACTAGTTGAATTAATTAATATAATTACTAGTTTATTTTTAGTAAATGCTTAGTCGAACTAGTTTATTTTCTGTTAATATATTTTTAGAATGCTATGTTAGATGAATTACTAAATGCTTAGTTGAACTAGTTGAATTAATATATAGAACTAGTTTTTTAGTAAATGCTTAGTTGAACTAGTTGAATTAATTAATATAATTACTAGTTTATTTTTAGTAAATGCTTAGTTGAACTAGTTTATTTTCTGTTAATATATTTTTAGAATGTTATGTTAGATGAATTACTAAATGCTTAGTTGAACTAGTTGAATTAATATATAGAACTAGTTTTTTAGTAAATGCTTAGTTGAACTAGTTGAATTAATTAATATAATTACTAGTTTATTTTCAGTAAATGCTTAGTTGAACTAGTTTATTTTCTGTTAATATTTTTGTTCTGTTAATAGATTTTTTTTGGGTGATATTTAGATTGTGTAATTAATTTTGTTCATAGAATTTTAATGATTTTTTTGTTCATAGTATTTAGAAAAAGGAAAAAAAGAAGAAGTAGTTTATTTATAGTTGAACTAGCTAGCTAGTTGATTTAATAAACTAATTTATTTTACTATATGTAGAAGTAGTTTGTTTTTAGTAAGTACTACTTATTTATTTATAGTAAGTGCTTAGTAGTTGAACTAGATAGTTGACTAATAAAACTAAATTATGAACGTAGGCCGGAAATGTCGTACTCATCGGACGACGATAACCGCCCGGGGGAGTGCGACTGGTGCCACGACAACCGAGGTATCTGCGACAGGTTCATTGAGCTGGATGAAGATCGGCGCTTCAGCATTAACCTCGAGGAGACTTGCGATGTTCATACGGTACGCAACGACGACAATAGTTTTTTTTGTAATTAAGCACGACTTCAACTATTTTAACGTGTATTTTTCAACTTTCCAATTCGACTAGCTTATCCCATGCTTTGCAAGACGCTATGTCTTGGAGAGGATGGGTATTGAAGACCATGAAAATTTTGAAACAATTTTTTTTTTCCTAAGTACCGAACATGGTGTGGATTTTCAAGTAAAGCTGTACAATGCTCAGAGTGTAACCCATTTTGGTTGCAAAAATTGGGATGCATTTTGCAAGATGTATGGTCTTGATGAGGGTATGACTGTCACCATGGATCTTGGTGATCCTACAATCGAGCAACAGACACCTACGATTTGGGTCTTTGTGGATACACCTCCAGTTCTTCCCTCATGTGAGCTAAACATAGTTATTAAGTAATTTATATTGTTTATTTCAAAATATATAGTTGACAACTTATCTCCATTGACAGCTTATTTTAATTCTTCAAAGAATGTGCGGAAGATGGTAGACAAAAGGTAGTACACCGAAGGCTGCGAATTAACTTATCAGGAGAAACGACATCTGGTCGGATTTTGTACTGATCTTGAGAATTACAATATCTACAATCAAACTCCTCAACATTATGGTCAATACGTGCCACTAGTGCACGTGTTGAACTATGGTAACTACCATGGAGATACCTTGGTAAGATTATTTTTTACTATTACAACATCCGTGCATCTTTTTGCACACTTCTAAAACTAGTACATCATTGCTAACTACAAAGTTATTATTATGTTTTTCAACAGATAATCCCGAATGAATGTGTGCCTCATCTGATGTATACGCGTGGTAGCCTTCATGTTTTGAACATACTACCAGGTCGTCCTACGAATCTCAACTGTCCATACCGGGCTTCTAAAAGAAGTGGAGACATAACAATCAAAGAATGGAAAAAATGTATGGACTGTCGTAAGGAGCTTCTTGGAAGCAATAAGCAGCGAAAGGCAAGAATTGGAGACAGGATGATCGCCATTCTTCATAATGGAGAGTCGGGGTCTATATTGTTTTATGCTATTTTACCTTAAGGGTGTTTATGTCCTACCTGATACTGATGATCATGTGCTAAGAACAATTATATATGTACGTAGGGTTTGGTTCGATGACTATATATGAGGATGATGATCGTATGACTTATTATTAATAACGAGTAGAAGTTGTATGATGATGCATGATTAGTAGGACTTGTTATTATATATATATATATGATGATGTAATGATGCAAAAGCATGCATGAGCATGTTATATCTGCGGGTGCAATGAACATAGCAGCAGCGTTGATAAACAATTAAAGCATGCATGATGTATATATGATGCATAACGTGTACAATGTGTAGTATCGTAAAATACCAGCAAACGAAAAAGAATTAAAATGTAAACACAAAATTAAATGAAAAAGAAATCATAAAACTAAAAACCCACCACACCTTATAGTACCGGTTGGTGTTACCAACCGGTACTAAAGGGCTCGAGCCCCGGCTGGCTAGTGCCGCGTGGAATGCCCTTTAGCACCGGTTCGTGCTGAACCGGTGCTAAAGGGGGGGGGGCTTTAGTGACGACTAATTAGTGCTGGTTATGTAACCGGCACTATAGGGCCCTACGAACCGGTGCTAATGCCCGGTTCTGCACTAGTGAACGGTGTTTTTTCTTTTAGTGGGCCCTAACCCACAGGTCTTTTCCCAGGATCTTACCTGACTCTTCTAATTCCCCCGGAGTTATTTCTCATTTCTTTTCAAGTTTGACGTAAGAATGGATCCCATCAGTCACTTGCCTTCTCCAAGATCTCATTCAAATTCTTTTCATTGTTTGCTCAACCTCTTCGCTTTTCATTCTCCCGGAGTATCTCAGTAATTTTGGTGGTGTTCCTCGTCGTCATTTCAAGATAGAAGAAGCGTTTTTCCTCTAAATCTTGTCTGTTCTCTCGAAGATTCACGGTTCTAGCTTCATGTTATCCTCTCGAATTATTCCATTTGTCAGATATTCTTTTCACCCGTCGGGAGCATTTCAGGAGTTATTTTTCCATTTCTTTCACCAGAGGCCATCATTCCAGTTATCGTTCTCTATTTATCCCGGTGATTCATTCTCTTTCACCAGTCATTTCCGAATTCTTACGGTGGATCATTCAACATTCTTTTTCTTTGATTGTCATATTAATCCATTCATTCTATACAATCCTACCGGTGGTTCATGAAGACCTTCTCAAGTTTGCGATATGTCACTTCTCAACCCTTTTCAAGAAGAATAAGTAGTATGCAAAATCCATTGCTTGTCATCAGTTTAATTTGATGAAGGATAACCATACAATAAATCTTATTCTTATTTCATCCAAGCGAGTAATCCCTTCCTTCGGAGTTTGTTCTTGATGAATAAAGTCTAGTTCCAAGTGTTTTCATCTTTTCTTTTCCGGAGTTCAAATTTCCTCGGCCATTTTCGTCGGAACCTCCATCTAAATCATCGCAACGCTCATCTATTCTTTCATCCTTCATTTTTTCTCGTCATCCTTTTGTCACCTGAGTTCTTCATGGTGGTTCTTCATGATTTAATTCATTCGTCAAGAGTTAGTATCATTCCGTCCTTTCAAGCTCGTGTTCTATTCCTTCCATGTTCAGCCGGAGTGCTACCTAAATCCTTTCAGTATTATCCGTTTCTTTTCTCATTCTAACCACTCCGGTTCGAACGAGTGGTTTCAGTGTCTATCTTGATTCCGTGAGCTTTCGATTCTCGTCATTCTCGTCGTTCCTCTCTTCTTCTCGAGTGCTCTCGACTCGTTGCTTCTTCTCTTGAGTTTTCTTTCACCTCATTCCCTTTTCCCTTCCATCTCGTTCCTAAGATCTCGGGATGAGATCTCTTGTTAGTGGAGGAGTGTTGTAACGCCACGGATTCGATGCACCAGGTGTCTGCCAGTTATTCGCCGTCATTGCCATGTCATTTGCTTGCGTGTTGCACTTTGCCACGTCATCATATGCATTTCATATCATGTCATCATGTGCATCTCATTTCGCATACGTGTTCGTTTCATGCATCCGAGCATTTTCCCCGTTGTCCGTTTTGCAATCCGGCACTCCTATGTCCTCCGGCGTCCCCCTTTTTGCCTCTTCTCTTGTGCGGGTGTTAAATGTTCTCGGAATGGCCCGAGGTTTTCCAAGCGGCCTTGGTATAGCACCGGTAGACCGCCTGTCAAGTTTCGTGCCATTAGGAGTTCGTTTGGTACTCCAACGGTTAACCAGGTAACCGTAAAGGCCTCTTTCGTGTGCAGCCCAACACCCCTTCCAAAGTGGCCGAAAACCCAGCAAACTCCCCACCATGCTCTCGGTCGTTCGATCACGATCGCGTGGCCAAAAACCGCTCCTCATTTGGACTCTCCTATCTCCCTCTACCTATAAATATGTGCACTCCCCCGAATTTTTTGGATCCCCAAACCCTAGCCCGCTCCGCGCCCTCCGGCGTCCTCCGCCACCGGACCGGCCTCCGCCGTCCGCCGGACCTAGCCGGCCGCCGCAGCTCTGAGCTCCGCGCGCTGCTCAGCTCCTCCGGATCCGCCCGCGCCCGCGTCCGGCCTCGCCGGATCCTGCCCGCCTCCGGTTCCCTCCGCCGCCGTCTTCCACGCCTCCGGCGACCTCGCCGCCGCCGGCAGCCGCCCCGTCCAAGATCCGGCCGGGTGGGATGAGATCCACCCGGTCCCGACCCAAACGTGCCCCGAGCCCCTGGATTCCCTCCGTCCCGGGTCCTCCCCGTCCACGTTTTCGCGAGGTGAAAATTCCACTAAGTCCCAGATTTCTTGCATTATCATGCCATGTTCATCATGCCGTATCTCTGCATCCATAGCTCCGTTTCGTGCGTGTAATATGTCAAATTGTTCGTCTCAACGAGTACTTCATTCCATTCCATTGCATCATATTCATTTGAGCTCATCTTGGTCCCCGAAATGCTGTTGGAAGAGTGCATGTTGATGTTAATCTGCTGAAACTGTTATAACTTGCTCATTTGTCATTTTTGCCATGTTTGATGTGTGCATCCTATGAGGTTGATGTCTACATGTGTTTTGATCTACGCCATGCCATTTTTCCAGGGGTGTATGCCATGTATTTTTGTGATCAATGTGGTGACTAGCACAACCATGCAAACTAGGCTTCGTGATATTGCTGATTTTAGTCCCTGTTCTGCTGTTATTTTTATGCCATGTAAACGTGTTGCTATAGAGAGATCCATGAATATTTTGAGATACTTCAGTAAGGGTGTTGTGAACATATGGTTATTGTCTATCCATTCATGCCCTTGTTTGCAATTATGGAGTAGTCTAGCATGTCATTTGAGTGCTCTACTTTTGCTTCAAAATGTTTCCTGGCAGATTGTTTACATGTTATTCAATATTGCCAAGCTTGCTATAGTTGATCCTTGCATGCTATGGACTTGTTCTTGCCTTGGTTTGTTTCACAAACATGTCTTCTTGATAATTCTATGCTTATCTTTTCATGCAATGACTTGTGATGAGTGAATCGAGCTTGTTAAGTAGTGTACTTGCTGTTGCTGTTTTGCTAGGCTGATTCTGTTATATTTTGTTGCTATATAAACATGTTGCTACTAATCATTCTATGCATAGTCTGGAGATGTTCTATAAACATGTTTTGATCTACATGTTATGCTCTAACCATCCATGCCTCTAGTTGCATTTATAGCTTGCTGTAGATTGTTCATATCTTGCTCCAAAGTTGCATCATAATGTTGCTGTCCGCCTGTTAACATTAAGTTCACTAGTTCCCATGTGTTTTGCTAGTGTTACATGCATCCTATGAAATTGCTCTTGACATGCTTAGCTTCATAAACATGCCTTCTTACTGTTGGTTGCCTTGCCATGCCATGTATTGCTCTGTGGTGAGTGGTTTAAGCTCACCAACATGCCTACTTATTGTTGTTTCTGCCATGTTTGAATCTGTCATATAACTTGCCATGTTTACATGGGTGCCATCATATTTTCTGATCCTTTTTGGCTCATGGTAAGTAAGGGACTTTTGATCTATGCAATTAGTAGATTCATGCCATGCCTTTGTTTGCCATGATAAGTTCTGTAACATGTTGTTTGCTTGCTCTAAACATTGCAACCTGGTGTTAGTTCTGCAAAGTCTAAAACTGTTATTATTTGCAATCTTACCATGTGTTTTGGAGCATGTTCTAGTGATTTCTGGAGATAGCTCAGTGTTCATGTTTTGTTATGCTTTACCAGTACTTCATGCCCATGCCTTTTGTTATCATGTTGGGGTGCTGTAGCTTATTGTTTTGAGGCTTGCAAGATGCCTAGTTGCTGTTATGGACAGATTGTTGTTATGTCTTGTATAGTGTGTGTGTGTGTGTGTGTTGCACCGTTGCTCCGTTTTGAGTGTGCTCTATATGAAACTTGCTTGATTTTGCATGTAGTTTCATATTATCATGTTGCATCCTTATTTTGAGGTGTTTGCTTGATGTTTGTATGCATTTTGCATCGATGCCATGTTTAACTTGTTTTGCTCATATCTTCTAGGCCGTAGCTCCGAATCTAATGAACTTTATATGTAACCTGACTAGAATTTCGTGTAGATCATCGTGGTGAACCTTAACTTGTTGTTTAACAACTTGAACATAAGGTTTATTCAGTTCTGGACCCATTTCGAAATTTGCATATGAGGACTTACCGGAATTGTTATATGTTGTTCCCGGCCTCATTTAAACTTGCCTTGATGTGTTGTTCTTGTTTGCATCATCTCTTGCCATGAGTAGCTTCATGTAGCTTGGTCATGCATCATGCTTGTTGTGCATCATGCCTTATTCATGTGTGGTGTGTTTACCTATGTTGTGTGCTTCTTCTTGTTAGTTCATGTTTCGTTGCGATCGTGAGGATTCGTTCGTCTACAGTTGGTTCGGCTTCATCCGTTCGTCTTCTTCATGGACTCGTTCTTCTTCCTTGCGGGATTTCAGGCAAGATGACCGCTACCCTGGATCTCACTACTATCATTGCTATGCTAGTTGCTTCGTTCTTTCGCTATGCTGCGCTACCTATTACCTGTTTATCAAGCCATCCCATATTGCCATGAACCTCTAACCTTTGACACCATTCCTAGCAAACCGTTGTTTGGATATGTTACCGCTTTGCTCAGCCCCTCTTATAGCGTTGCTAGTTGCAGGTGAAGTTGAAGATTTCTCCATGGTGGACAGGGTTTATATTGGGATATCACAATATATCTTATATTATTAATGCATCTATATATTTGGTAAAGGGTGGAAGGCTCGACCTTATGCCTGGTGTTTTGTTCCACTCTTGCCGCCCTAGTTTCCGTCATACCGGTGTTATGTTCCTGAATTTTGCGTTCCTAACGCGGTCGGGTGATTTATGGGACCCCCCTGACAGTTCGCTTTGAATAAAACTTGTCCAGCAAGGCCCAACCTTGGTTTTACCATTTGCCTCACCACCACCTACTTTTTACCTTGGGATTCGCTCTCTCGAGGGTCATCTTTATTTTAGCCCCCCCGGGCCAATGCTTGTCTAAGTGTTGGTCCAAACTGAGCGATGTCCGGCGCCCCCGGGCAACCAGGGTCTATGCCAACCCGTCGTCTTGCTCATCCGGTGTGCCCTGAGAACGAGATATGTGCAGCTCCTATCGGGATTGTCGGCACAGCGGGCGGCTTTGCTGGTCTTGTTTTACCATTGTTGAAATGTCTTGTAAACCGGGATTCCGAGACTGATCGGGTCTTACTGGGAGAAGGTCTATTCCTTCATTGATCGCGAGAGTTTGTCATGGGCTAAGTTGGGACACCCCTGCAGGGTTTAAACTTTTGAGAGCCGTGCCCGCGATTATGTGGTAGATGGGAATTTGTTAATGTCCGGTTGTAGATAACTTGACGCCAGATCCGAATTAAAACGCATCAACCGCGTGTGTAGCCGTGATGGTCTCTTCTCGGCAGAGTCCGGGAAGTGAACACGGTTTCTGTGTTATGTTTGATGTAAGTAGGAGTTCAGGATCACCTCTTGATCATTGCTAGCTTCACGACCGTTCCGCTTGCTCTCTTCTCGCTCTTCTTTGCGTATGTTAGCCACCATACATTGCTTAGCCGCTGCTGCAACCTCACGACTTTACCCCTTCCTTTCCATTAAGCTTTGCTAGTCTTGATACCCATGGTAATGGGATTGCTGAGTCCTCGTGGCTCACAGATTACTACAACAACAGTTGCAGGTACAGATTTATGCGATGATCATGACGCGAGAGCGATGTTGCTTGTTTTGGAGTTTCTTCTTCTGCTTCTTCGATCAGGGGATAGGTTCCAGGTCTGCAGCCTGGGCTAGCAGGGTGGATATTGTTTGAGTTTCTGTTTATGATTCATCCATAGTCGGATGTTGTTCTTGTATGTTGAATAGTTGTATTCATGTGACATTGCATGTATTGGATGTATCCCCACTATTATGTAATGTTTATGTAATGATATCCACCTTGCAAAAGCGTCTTCAAGATGCGGTTCTATCCTTGGTGGGACCTTCGAGTTCCTTTAGGATAGGGTCGCATCTTGGGCCTGACAAGCCGATCAGTCTCGGAATCCCGGTTTACAAGACATTTCGACAATGGTAAAACAAGACCAGCAAAGCCGCCCGATGCGCCGACAATCCCGATAGGAGCTGCGCATATCTCGTTCTCAGGGCACACCGGATGAGCAAGACGACGGGTTGGCATAGACCCTGGTTGCCCAGGGGGCGCCGGACATCGCTCGGTTTGGGCCAACACTTAGACAAGCATTGGCCCGGGGGGGCTAAAATAAAGATGACCCTCGAGAGAGCGACTCCCAAGGGAAAAGTAGGTGGTGGTGAGGCAAATGGTAAAACCAATGTTGGGCCTTGCTGGACAAGTTTTATTCAAAGCGAACTGTCAGGGGGGTCCCATAAATCACCCGACCACGTTAGGAACGCAAAATCCGGGAACATAACACCGGTATGATGGAAACTAGGGCGGCAAGAGTGGAACAAAACACCAGGCATAAGGCCGAGCCTTCCACCCTTTACCAAAATATATTGATGCATTAATAATATAAAAGAGATATTGTGATATCCCAACATAACACTGTCCACCATGGAGCAATCTTCAACTTCACCTGCAACTAGCAACGCTATAAGAGGGGCTGAGTAAAAGCGGTAACATAGCCAAACAAAGGTTTGCTAGGAATGGTGTCAAAGGTTAGAGGTTCATGGCAATTTGGGAGGCTTGAAGAGCAAATGATAGGTAACGCAGCATAGCGATAGAACGAAGCAACTAGCATAGCAATGATAGTAGTGAGATCCAGGGTAGCGGTCATCTTGCCTGAAATCGCAAGGAAGAAGAACGAGTCCATGAAGAAGATGAAGCCACGAAGACGAACCAAGCGTAGACGAACGAATCCTCACGATCGCAACGAAACGGGAACTATCGAGAAGAAGCACACAACATGGTAAACACACCACACATAGGTAAGACATGATGCACAACAAGCATGATGCATGACAAGGCTACATGAAGCTACTCATGGCAAGAGATGATGCAAACAAGAACAACACATCAAGGCAAGTTTAAATGAGGCCGGAAACAACATATAACAATTCCGGTAAGTCCTCATATGCAAATTTCGAAATTGGTCCAGAACTGAATAAACCTTATGTTCAAGTTGTTAAACAGCAACTTAAGATGCACCAAGACGATCTACACGAAATTCTAGTCAAGTTACATATAAAGTTCATTTAGTTCGGAGCTACGGCCTAGAAGATATGAGCAAAACAAGTTAAACATGGCATTGATGCAAAATGCATACAAACATCAAGCAAACACCTCAAAACAAGGATGCAACATGATAATATGAATCTACATGCAAAAACAAGCAAGTTTCATATAGAGCACACTCAAAACGGAGCAACGGTGCAACACACACACACTATACAAGTCATAACAACAATCTGTCCATAACAGCAACTAGGCATCTTGCAAGCATCAAAACAACAAGCTATAGCACCCCAACATAATAACAAAAGGCATGGGCGTGAAGTACAAGTAAAGCACTACAAAACATGAACACTGAGCTATCTCCAGAAACAACTAGAACATGCTCAAAAACACATGGTAAGATTGCAAATAATAACAGTTTCAGGCTTTGCAGAAATAACATCAGGTTGTAATGTTTAGAGCTATCAAACAGCATGCTACAGGAACTTATCATGGCAAACAAAGGCATGGCATGAATCTACTAAAAGCATAGATCAAAAGTCCCTTACTGACCATAAGCCAAAAAGGATCAGAAAATATGATGGCACCCATGTGAACATGGCAAGTTATATTACAGATTCATACATGGCAGGAACAACAATAAGTAGGCATGTTGGTGAGCTTGAACCACTGGATGCTGATCTCCTCGTCGCCGTTGCCTTGATCCTCTGGATGCTGATCTCCTCGTCGCTCCGGGGTTAAGTAGAGCGTGGCTGGGCCGTGGCCCATTCGGGGCCCGTGTACCTTGAGTTGGGCTTCTTGGTGCGGCTGGGCCGTGCCCCTTCCTGATGTGGCCGGCTGACTTGTGGGTCTGCACCGTCAGGGTTGCTAACATCCCCTCCTCCCTGAGTTGCGGCTTGACCCCAAGCCGCTGCATGGGGAAAGCGAGCCTGCAGAGCTTGCCGGTCTTCCCATGTGTCGTCCAAGTTGGAGGCGCCAGTCCATCGGACCTTGACTTGCTCGATCATGTCGCCATTCTTGCGACGCCATTTAGACTGTAGGATCTCACCAGGTATAGCCAAATCATTAGTATTGTAAGGAAGCTCGGGCTGAACTGTCGTACCAGGTGACAAAGCTCGGCGTAGCTGGGACACATGAAACACGGGGTGGACCGTGGCCTGCGGTGGCAGCTGAAGTTTGTAGGCCATCGTGTTGATCTTCTGGATGACGGGGAACGGTCCGTAGAACTTGAAAGAGAGCTTGTGATTTGCCCGGGGTGCAATGGATGTTTGGATGTAAGGTTGAAGTTTCAGATAAACCTGATCGCCCACCTCGAATTCGCGGAAAGAGCGCTTTTGATCAGCATGTATCTTCATGTAGTTCTTGGCTCGATGTAGATGTTGCTGCACCAGGTCCTGCATAACTGCGCGTTCCTCCAGCCAGGCAGCTAAGGACGGTACTGAGCATGATGTGGCTGCTGAGATGCCCCAGTACTTGGGCTCGTGGCCAAACATGGCGTTGAAAGGTGACATGCCGATAGCCGAATGATGCGACGAATTGTACCAAAACTGAGCCAGTGGGATCCAATAACTCCAGCGCCTCGGACATGCATGTGTGAAGCAGCACAAGAAGGTTTCAACGCACTGGTTCACACGCTCCGTTTGGCCATCCGTCTGAGGGTGATTCGCTGTGCTCAGGCAAAGTTCAGTGCTGGCGTACTTGAACAGTTCCTGCCAAAAGTGACTGGTGAAGACTGGATCTCTGTCCGATACAATTGCTCCTGGCAATCCATGTATCTTGTAGATGTGAGTCATGTAGAGTTGGGCTACTTTGGATGCAGTATACGGATGAGCCAGGGGCAAGAAATGAGCGTATCTGGTTCGCTTATCCACGATGACCCAAAGGCAGTTGTGTTACCCAGATTGTGGCAGTCCATCCACAAAATCCATGGTGATAAGATCCCAGGGTTCTTTCAGCACTGGTAAAGGCTGCAGAAGACCTGGAGAAGCTGTTTTGTCTGGTTTTGCTTGTTGGCATACTGGGCAGCATTGCACATACTGTTGCACGTGAGTTTTCATTTTAGGCCACGCGAACAGGCGGCGAATCTTGCGATATGTAACCGGGTAGCCTGAGTGTCCTCCGAGCGGGCTATCATGGAATGCGCCAATGATCTGTTGCTGCATTGACGTTGATCCACCCAGCCATATGCGTCCTCGGAAGCGGAGGATGCCCTGTTGCAGCGTGAATATGCCCTTTGGGTCTGGGCGTACCGCGAGCTGCTCGAGCAAGCGTTGGGCTTGGGGGTTGCTGTTATAGCTGTTGTTGATGTCTTCCAACCAGGCAGGCTGACAGCCGATTAGTGCAGATAGCATCGCCGAAGGGTTAGCACGAGACGGAGCATCTGCGGCTGTGTTCTCCGAGCCCTTTTTGTATCTGATCTTGTACTGAAGGCCCAGGAGCTTAGTAAAAGCTTTTTGTTGCCAAGGAGTGGTGAGTCTTTGCTGCTCCAGATGAACCAGACTCTTCTGATCCGTATAGATCACAAACTCTGCATGTTGTAACTACAGTCTCCACTGGTCCACTGCGACGATTACTGCCAAGAACTCCTTTTCATAAGTTGACAACCCCTGATAACATGGCGAGAGAGCTTTGCTCATGAAAGCGATAGGGTGCCCTTTCTGTTGCAGGACAGCTCCGATTCCTTTGTCACTAGCATCTGTTTCCACAACGAACTGCTCTTGAAAGTTGGGTAGGGCAAGAACCGGCGCTGAGATTAGCTGTTGTTTGAGTAACTGGAAGGCTGTGTCGGTATTGCTTGTCCAGACAAAGGGGACCCCTTCTTCAGCAGGTTAAAGAGGGGTCGAGCGATCACACCAAAGTTCTTCACGAAACGCCTGTAATAGCCAGCCAAGCCCAAGAAACTTTGCACCCCTTTCGTGTCCGTTGGAGTCGCCCATGTGCTGACCGCTTGAATTTTACTGGGTTCTGTGGCCACGCCTTTCTCACTGATGACATGTCCGAGATAGGACAGCTGCTTTTGACCAAACTCGCACTTGGAGAGCTTCACTTTCCACTGATCTCGCTGAAGCAGTTGGAATACCTGTCGCAGGTGACTGGCATGATCTTCCAGAGTCTTACTGAAGACGAGAATGTCGTCGAAAAAGAGCAACACACAGTGTCGGAGTAGGGGCTGGAGTGTGGTATGGAGGCCTCCGTTGAACGTGGTCGGACCCCCAGCCAACCCAAAAGAGACCACTTTGAATTCATAGTGACCTGAATGAGTTTGGAATGTCGTCTTGTACTCCTCGCCTGGTGCCAGCCGAATTTGATGGTATCCCGACCGTAGGTCCAGTTTCGAGAACCAAACTGCCCATGTAATTCATCCAGCAGTTCTTCAATTACGGGCACCAGAAACTTGGCCACTATTGTGATTGCATTCAGGTGCCTGTAGTCGACGCACATTCGCCACGTGCCATCCTTCTTTTTTACCAAAATCACTGGAGAGGAAAATGGGTTGGAGCTTTTCTGTATGATTCCTTCACGCAACAGTTCTGCAACCTGCGCGTCGATCTCATCTTTATGATCAGGCTTATGGCGATAAGGTCGTATGTTGACAGGCTGAGCTCTTGGGATCAGTGGAATCTTGTGATCACAGTCACGCCGCGGCGGCAATCCCACTGGTTCACCAAATATTGTGGAGAAATCATCGACTGCTTGTTGTATGCTGATTGGCACTGCATCTAAGTTGTCCTCCTCCGCGGAAGGTGCACACACATACACCATATGTGTGATAGCTCCTGTTCTGCACAGGTTCTGTAATTGCAACGCGTTGATCACTGAACACTCGGAAGACTGGGCTTCATGGCCTTGCAAACGGGTGATGCCATTGGGAGTTTTGATCTCAATGAGCTTGGCACGCCAATACACTATCATAGGGCTGTTTGCTTCCAACCAATCCATTCCCAAGATTGCATCGTATGTCCCAGTGCCAGAATCTTCATATCGGTGATGAATTCACTGCCCTGGGTGTGCCAAGCACAAGCTGGCAATTCGGAGACGCATGCCAGCTTGCCTCCATCTACAACACGGACCTTGCAAGCGCGTGGAAGAAGTCGTTCTCCTGACAACTTCGCGGCCAATGTGTGGTTGATGAAGGAGGTGGAGCTACCAGAGTCCACCAACATGAGTACTTCCTGACCTTGGATCCATGCGCGAAGCTGAAATGCCTTTGCTGAGACACCACCGGAAAGAGCCTGGCGGGAGATCGCCATCACAGTCTCAGTTGTTGGGGCCGCAGTGGAGGAGTCGCTACTGTCGTCGATGCCGAAGAGTTCCAGGAGTTCCTCCACAACGTGGAGCTGCACTGATGTGGGGCACACATGGTCGTGTCCCCAGCGCTCGCCGCACTTGAAGCATAACCCGCGTGCTCGTCGGTAGTCGCGCAGGGTCTTGAGTTTCGCCATATCGGCGCTGCTTCGGTTCCTCGTCGATCTGCTGCGGGGGCAGCAGGTACAAGGCGTGCTGGAGTTGTTGGTGGCGGCGGAAGTGGCAGGGCCGTCCGCACGCCCGGCTCTGGTGGCCGCGAGAGGGACCCGAACGCGCCTTCAGCTACTTCTTCTTGCAAAAGCGCGAGCGCGCATGCCGTGTCCAGATCAGGTGGCCGCTGGACCAGCACCACAGCGCGAATATCCTTCCGCAAGCCCTCGACAAAACGGGTGAGAAAATAAAATGGATGAATAGAATCCGAATATGAACTCAAATGGTTAATAATCAATTCAAACTGTTCAATGTAATTCGCGACAGTGGTGGTCTGGCGGACAGTGTAAAACTGTCGGATCAACGTTTGATGTCGATCTCGCCCGAAGCGGGTGCACAAGAGGGAAGTGAAGGACTCCCAGTCCAGCTCATCGAGCCGTTTCTAAATTGACTGAAGCCAAATCGAAGCCGATCCGGAAAAATTGAGGGATGCCATAGGCACCCAAAACGATGGCAGAATTTTAAGCATGTGAAAGTATTGTTCGCACAATGTTTTCCATAGGTTCGGATTTTCACCAGAGAATTGAGGAAAAGTGATCGATGGGTGTGCTTGACCCAGCCCCGAGAGAAACTGACTTGCATGAGCAAAAGGCGATAGCATGACAGACGAGGGAATCAGGGAGTCGTACTGACCAGATGCCGGGGGCGGTGGCGGCACCAGATGTGATGGTGATGTCGTGGCCATGGGGCCCCTGATTGTTGCCGGCCGCGCCTGCCGAGGTGCCGATGTGGTCACTCGGTGGCTGCAGTGTGATTGCGGGCGGCTGCTGGACCTTCGGCTCCGCCAGTGGTGGTTGCGGCGCCACCTGAAGAGCCGCGACCGCATCACTGAGATCCGCGATGCGTCGCTCGAGATCTGGGCGCCAGCTGAGCAGATCGTCGATCTTCGTCGCCGTGTTTTGCTGCGCCTTGGTGAGGTCGTCGATGGCGGCCTCGATCTTGGTCTCGAAGCGGGAGAGGAAGGCAGAGACGCCGGGATCCATGGCTTCGCAAGCTTGACGAAGACCGCGCGTCTCGATGAGATGCGCACGGAACGAGCCTTGTCTTCCCTCCAACGACTAGCTCCCTTTTCTTGTTCGGTCACCCTTCTCTTGCCGTGGAAGGACTTTTGCACGTGGTGTGGTCCAACCCGTGGGAGTCGCCCTCATCCCCCATTGCTCGGTGCTCCTGCAGCCCATTTGGGCTTTACCAGCGTGGTAGCGGGCTTCTATAAGAGAATGAAAAGCTCTCTTTTTACAATAAAACGCGAACCGCTGGAGCCCACCTTTTTGTTTTCTGCCGCCTTTGGGTGGCCGCAGGGAAACACAGCCCGGCCGCCTCTCGGGAAAGGGGGTGGGCCTACCTATCCCGAGGGAGCAGTGAGAGGTTCCATATGCCGAGCCGAAGGGCAGAACTTCAGTGCGTGATCGTAGTATGTCACC
>CM038143.1:553264242-553416027 GCA_021437245.1 Aegilops speltoides
GCGGGGAGGGTGGTGGTTGGTGTCTCTGATACCAGATGATAGGATCTACTAGTCTTCTCGATCAATAGCAATATTGGTAGCGATTATAGAGGCGAGTTACAAGAATTGTGGCTAGAGTTCGTTGCGGGGAAGAAGGGGAAAGGGGAAAGAGCCGAGCCGCCGTTGCCTTGATCCTCTGGATGCTGATCTCCTCGTCGCTCCGGGGTTAAGTAGAGCGTGGCTGGGCCGTGGCCCATTCGGGGCCCGTGTACCTTGAGTTGGGCTTCTTGGTGCGGCCGGGCCGTGCCACTTCCTAATGTGGCCGGCTGACTTGTGGGTCCGCACCGCCAGGGTCGCTAACACTCAAGGAAGCTGAGATATTGCATGAGAAGGGATCCTTCAAACAGGTGTCAATTGAGGTGCCACCATGTTCCGTGCAAGAAATGTAGGACACGTAGTAATTTCAAAAAATTTCCTACGCACACGCAAGATCATGGTGATGATATAGGAACGAGAGGGGAGAGTGTTCATCCACGCCCTCGAGACCGTGAAGCGAGCGTTAACACAACGCTGTTGATGTAGTCGACGTCTTCACGATCCGACCGATCCAAGCACCGAACGTCACGGGCCTCCGAGTTCAGCACACGTTCAGCTCGATGGCGATCTCCGCCCTCCGATCCATCAAAGGCTCGAGATGAGTTCCTTGACCGACGGCGTGGTGATGATGATGATGTTCTACGGTGCAGCGCTTCGCCTAAACTCATGACGATATGACCGAGGTGGAATATGGTGGAAGGGGCACCGCACACGGCTAAGGAACGATACGTAGATCAACTTGTGTGTCTTTGGGGTGCCCCCGCCCCGTATATAAAGGAGCTAGGGGAGGAGGCGGCCGCCTAGAGGCGCGCCAAAGGGGGGAGTCCTACTCCTACCGGGAGTAGGACTCCCTTTTTCCAAGTAGGAGTAGGAGAAAGGGGGAAAGAGGAGGAAGAGGGGAAAAAGGGGGGGCGCCGCCCCCCTTCCCTTGTCCTATTCGGACTAGGAGGGGGAGGGGCGCGCAGCCCCCTCCTGGCTCCTTCCCTCTTCTCCCTCATGGCCCATGTAGGCCCATTAACCCCCCGGGGGGGTTCCGGTAACCTCCTGGTACTCCGGTAAAATGCCGATTTCACCCGGAACTATTCCGATGTCCAAACATAGGCTTCCAATATATCAATCTTTATGTCTCCACCATTCTGAGACTCCTCGTCATGTCCGTGATCACATCTGGGACTCCGAACAAACTTCGGTACATCAAAACTTATAAACTCATAATAAAACTGTCATCGAAACGTTAAGCGTGCGGACCCTACGGGTTCGAGAACTATGTAGACATGACCTAAAACCATTCTCGGTCAATAACCAATAGCAGGACCTGGATGCCCATATTGGTTCCTACATATTCTACAAAGATCTTTAACGGTCAAACCGCATACCAACATACATTGTCCCCTTTGTCATCGGTATGTTACTTTCCCGAGATTTGATCGTCGGTATCCAATACCTAGTTCAATCTCGTTACCGGCAAGTCTCTTTACTCGTTCTGTAATATGTCATCTCATAACTAACTCATTAGCTATAATGTTTGCAAGGCTTAAGTGATGAGTATTACCGAGAGGGCCCAGAGATACCTCTCCGACAATCGGAGTGACAAAAACCTAATCTCGAAATACGCCAACTCAACATGTACCTTCGGAGACACCTGTAGTACTCCTTTATAATCACCCAGTTACGTTGTGACGTTTGGTAGTACCCAAAGTGTTCCTCCGGTAAACGGGTGTTGCATAATTTCTCATAGTTACAGGAATATGTATAAGTCATGAAGAAAGCAATAGCAGAATACTAAACGATGATGTGCTAAGCTAATGGGATGGGTCATGTCAATCACATCATTCTCCTAATGATGTGATCCCATTAATCAAATGACATCACATGTCTATGGTTAGGAAACATAACCATCTTTGATTAATGAGCTAGTCAAGTAGAGGCATACTAGTGACTATATGTTTGTCTATGTATTCACACATGTATCATGTTTCCGGTTAATACAATTCTAGCATGAATAATAAACATTTATCAATATATGAGGAAATAAATAATAACTTTATTATTGCCTCTAGGTCATATTTCCTTCAGTCTCCCACTTGCACTAGAGTCAATAATCTAGATTACATAGTAATGATTCTAACACCCATGGAGTCTTGGTGCTGATCATGTTTTGCTCGTGAGAGAGGCTTAGTCAACGAGTCTGCAACATTCAGATCGTATGTATCTTGCAAATCTCTATGTCTCCCACTTGGACTTGGTCCCAAATGGAATTGAAGCGTCTTTTGATGTGCTCGGTCCTCTTGTGAAATCTGGATTCCTTTGCCAAGGCAATTGCACCAGTATTGTCACAGAAGATCTTCATTGGTCCCGATGCACTAGGCATGACACCTAGATCGGAAATGAACTCCTTCATCCAGACTCCTTCATTCGCTGCTTCAGAAGCAGCTATGTACTCCGCTTCACATGTAGATCCCACCACGACGCTTTGTTTAGAACTGCACCAACTTACAGCTCCACCGTTTAATATAAACACGTATCCGGTTTGAGATTTAGAATCGTCCGGATCAGTGTCAAAGCTTACATCGGCGTAACCTTTACGACTAGCTCTTTGTCACCTCCATATCGAGAAACATATCCTTAGTCCTTTTCAGGTATTTCAGGATGTTCTTGACCACTGTCCAGTGATCTACTCCTGGATTACTTTGGTACCTTCCTGCCAAGCTTATTGCAAAGCATACGTCAGGTCTGGTACACAGCATTGCATACATGATAAAGCCTATGGCTCAAGCATAGGGAACATCTTTCATTTTCTCTCTATCTTGTGCTGTGGTCGGGCATTGAGTTTGACTCAACTTCACACCTTGTAGCACATGCAAGAATCCTTTCTTTGCCTGATCCATTTTGAACTTTTCCAAAATTTTGTCAAGGTAAGTGCTTTGTGAAAGTCCTATTAAGCGTCTTGATCTATCTCTATAAATCTTGATGCCCAATATATAAGCAGCTTCACCGAGGTCTTTCATTGAAAAACTTTTATTCAAGTATCCCTTTATGCTATCCAGAAATTCTATATCATTTCCAATTAACAATATGTCATCTACATATAAAACTAGAAATGCTCTGAGCTCCCACTCACTTTCTTGTAAATCTGAGGCTTCTCCAAAAGTCAGTATAAAACCATATGCTTTGATCACACTATCAAAGCGTTTATTCCAACTCGAGATGCTTGCACCAGTCCATAAATGGAACGCTGGAGCTTGCACACTTTGTTAGCACCTTTTGGATCAACAAAACCTTCCGGCTGCATCATATACAACTCTTCTTCTAGAAATCCATTCAAGAATGCAGTCTTGACATCCATTTGCCAAATTTCATAATCATGAAATGCAGCAATGGCTAACATGATTCGGACAGACTTAAGCATCGCTACGGGTGAGAAAGTCTCATCGTAGTCAACCCCTTGAACTTGTCGAAAACCTTTAGCAACAAGTCGAGCTTTATAGACAGTTACATTACCATCAGCGTCAGTATTCTTCTTAAAAATCCATTTATTCTCAATAGCTTGCCGATCATCGGGCAAGTCAACCAAAGTCCATACTTTGTTTTCATACATGGATCCCATCTCAGATTTCATGGCCTCTAGCCATTTTGCGGAATCTGGGCTCATCATCGCTTCCTCATAGTTCGTAGGTTCATCATGGTCAAGTAACATGACTTCGAATAGGATTACCATACCACTCAGTGCGGATCTTACTCGATAGACCTCACGAGGTTCTGTAGAAACTTGATCTGAAGTTTCATGATCAATATCATTAGCTTCCTCACTAATTGGTGTAGTTGTCACAGAGGCTGGTTCTTGTGATGAACTACTTTCAATAAGGGAGTAGATCTGATTATCTCATCAAGTTCTACTTTCCTCCCACTCACTTCTTTCGAGAGAAACTCCTTCTCTAGAAAGGACCCGAATTAGCAACGAAAATCTTGCCCTCAGATCTGTGATAGAAGGTGTACCCAATAGTCTCCTTTGGGTATCCTATGAAGACACATTTCTCCGATTTGGGTTCGAGCTTATCTGGTTGAAGTTTCTTCACATAAGCATCGCAGCCCCAAACTTTAAGAAACGACAACTTTGGTTTCTTGCCAAACCACAGTTCATAAGGTGTCGTCTCAACGGATTTTGATGGTGCCCTATTGAACGTGAATGCGGCCGTCTCTAAAGCATAACCCCAAAACGATAGCGGTAAATCAGTAAGAGACATCATAGACCGTACCATATCAAGTAAAGTACGATTACGACGTTCGGACACACCATTTCGTTGTGGTGTTCTAGGTGGCGTGAGTTGCGAGACTATCTTGCATTGTTTCAAGTGTAGACCAAACTCGTAACTCAAATATTCTCCTCCACGATCAGATCGTAGAAACTTTATTTTCTTGTTACGATGATTTTCCACTTCACTCTGAAATTCTTTGAACTTTTCAAATGTTTCAGACTTGTGTTTCATTAAGTAGATATACCCATATCTGCTTAGATCATCTGTGAAGGTGAGAAAATAACGATATCCGCCACTCAACATTCATTGGACCACATACATCTGTATGTATGATTTCCAACAAATCTGTTGCTCTCTCCATAGTACCGGAGAACGGCGTTTTAGTCATCTTGCCCATAAGGCACGGTTCACAAGTACCAAGTGATTCATAATCAAGTGATTCCAAAAGCCCATCAGTATGGAGTTTCTTCATGCGCTTTACACCGATATGACCTAAACGGCAGTGCCACAAATAAGTTGCACTATCATTATCAACTCTGCATCTTTTGGTTTCAACACTATGAATATGTGTATCACTACTATCGAGATTCAATAAAAATAGACCACTCTTCAAGGGTGCATGACCATAAAAGATATTACTCATATAAATAGAACAACCATTATTCTCTGATTTAAATGAATAACCGTCTCGCATCAAACAAGATCCAGACATAATGTTCATGCTCAACGCTGACACCAAATAACAATTATTTAGGTCTAATACTAATCCCGATGGTAAATGTAGAGGTAGCGTGCCGACCGCGATCACATCGACTTTGGAACCATTTCCCACGCGCATCGTCACCTCGTCCTTAGCTAATCTTTGCTTAATCCATAGTCCCTGTTTCGAGTTGCAAATATTAGCAACAGAACCAGTATCAAATACCCAGGTGCTACTGCGAGCATTAGTAAGGTACACATCAATAACATGTATATCACATATACGTTTGTTCACTTTGCCATCCTTCTTATCCGCTAAATACTTAGGGCAGTTCCGCTTCCAGTGTCCAGTCGCTTGCAGTAGAAGCACTCAGTTTCAGGCTTAGGTCCAGACTTGGGTTTCTTCTCTTGAGCAGCAACTTGCTTGCCGTTCTTTTTGAAGTTCTCCTTCTTCTTGAAACTAGTGGTCTTGTTAACCATCAACACTTGATGCTCCTTGATTTCTACCTCCGCTGCTTTCAAAGCATCGCGAAGAGCTCGAGAATAGTCTTGTTCATCCCTTGCATATTATAGTTCATCACGAAGCTCTTGTAGCTTGGTGGCGATGATTGGAGAATTCATCAATGACACTATCATCGGAAGATTAACTCCCGGTTGAATCAAGTGATTATTATACCCAGACATTTTGAGTATGTGTTCCTTGTGAGAACTATTCTCCTCCATCTTGCAGCTATAGAACTTATTGGAGACTTCATATCTCTCAATCCGGGCATTTGCTTGAAATATTAACTTCAACTCTGGAACATCTCATATGCTCCATGACGTTCAAAACGTCGTTGAAGGCCGGTTCTAAGCCGTAAAGCATGGCACACTAAACTATAGAGTAGTCATCAGCTTTGCTCGCGAGACGTTCTTAACGTCGTCGGTTGCATCAGCAGCGAGCACTGGCACCTAGCGGTGCTTCCGGGGCGTAACTTTTACGTGCAGCAATGAGGATAATCCTCAGGTTACGGACCCAGTCCGTGTAATTGCTACCATCATCTTTCAACTTTGCTTTCTCAAGGAACGCATTAAAATTCAACAGAACAACAGCGCGAGCCATCTATCTACAAACAAACATAGACAAGCAAGATACTATCAGGTACTAAGTTCATGATAAATTTAAGTTCAATTAATCATATTACTTAAGAACTCCCACTTAGACAGACATCTCTCTAGTCATCTAAGTGATCATGTGATCCAAATCAACCAAACCATGTCCGATCATCACGTGAGATGGAGTAGTTTCAATGGTGAACATCGCTATGTTGATCATATCTACTATATGATTCACGCTCGACCTTTCGGTCTCCGTGTTCCGAGGCCATATCTGTATATGCTAGGCTCGTCAAGTATAACCTGAGTATTCCACGTGTGCAACTGTTTTGCACCCGTTGTATTTGAACGTAGAGCCTATCACACCCGATCATCACTTGGTGTCTCAGCACGAAGAACTTTCTGTAACGCCCCGGATTCGATGCGCCAGGTGTCTGCCAGTTATTCGCCGTCTTTGCCATGTCATTTGCTTGCGTGTTGCATGTTATCATGTCATCATGTGCATCTGATTTTGCATACGTGTTCGTCTCATGCATCCGAGCATTTTCCCCGTTGTCCGTTTTGCAATCCGGCACTCCTATGTCATTCGGCGTCCCCTTTTGGCCTCTTCTCTTGTGGGGGTGTTAAACTTTCTCGGAATGGCCCGAGGTTTGCCAAGCGGCCTTGGTATAGCACCGGTAGACCGCCTGTCAAGTTTCGTGCCATTTGGAGGTCGTTTGATACTCCAACGGTTAACCGGGTAACCGTAAAGCCTCTTTTGTGTGCAGCCCAACACCCCTTCCAAAGTGGCCCAAAACCCAGCAAACTTCCCTCCATGCTCTCGGTCGTTCGATCACGATCGCGTGGCCGAAAACCGCTCTCCATTTGGACTCTCCTAGCTCCCTCTATCTATAAACTAGCCCCTCCCCCGAAATTCGCAGATGATTCCACCCTAACCCTAGCAGTTTTCCTCCTCGCGCCGCCGGACGCGTCCGCCCACGCCGGACACGTCCGCCGACCACGTCGTCCCGGCCAATCCCGTGACGCCACGTCAGCCCCCCGCCGCCCTCGTCAACAGGCGCCGCCCGCCACGGCGCCCGCGCCCCGCCGCCGCAGCCCGCCGTGCCGGTAGCGGCCGCCCGAGCCAGCAGCATCGCCCGCGCCCCACCACCTCGCGCGTCACTGCTGCGACCTCGCCTCGCCGCCCGGCGAAGCTCCGCGCCGGCCGCCGTCCAGCCTCGCCGACCCACGATCTCCGCCGCCGTCCTCGGCTCCCGCGCCGCCACAGGCCGCCTTGCCCCGAACCTCAGCGCCTCTGCCGTCGAGTCCGCCCGCCCGCCGCCACGCCGCCGGGAGCTCCTCGCCGGGCGCCACGCGGCCTTAGCGCGCCGCCTCGCGCCCTCCGCCCGCCGGCGACCAAGCCGCCGGCCCCGGCGTCCTTCTCCTCTCTCCCGCGCCGGCCTCTCCTTCCTCTCCGGCCACCTTCGCGCGAATCCCTGACATAATCCCCGAATCCCTGACATAATCATGCCATGTTCATCACATCGTATCTTTGCATCCGTAGCTCCGTTTCGTGCGTATAATATGTCAAATTGTTCGCCTCGACGAGTACTTCACTTCATTCCATTGCATCATTTTCATTTGAGCTCATCTTGATGCCCGAAATGCTATTGGAAGAGTGCATGTTGATGTTAATCTGCTGAAACTGTTATAACTTGCTCATTTGTAATTTTTGTGATGATTGATGTGTGCATCCTATGAGGTTGATGTCTTCATGTGTTTTGATCTATGCAATGCCATATTTTCAGGGGCGTATGCCATGTATTTTTGTGATCAATGTGGTGACTAGCACAAGCATGCAAACTAGGCTTCGTGATATTGCTGGTTTTGGTCCCTGTTCTGCTGTTATTTTGATGCCATGTAAACTTGATGCTACAGAGAGATCCATGCATATTTTGAGATACTTCAGTAAGGGTGTTTTGAACATATGGTTATTGTCTCTCCATTCATGCCCTTGTTTGCAATTATGGAGTAGTCTAGCCTGTAATTTTCGTGCTCTACTTTTGCTTCAAAAATATTTCCTGGCAGATTGTTTACATGTTATTCATTTTGGCCAAGGTTGCTATATTTGATCCTTGCATGCTATGGACTTGTTATTGCCTTGGTTGGTTACATAAACATGTCTTCTTGATGATGCTATGCTTATATTGTCATGCAATGACTTGTGGTGAGTGAATCGAGCTTGTTAAGTAGTGTACTTGCTGTTGCTGTTTTGCTAGGCAGATTCTGTTATTTCGTGATGCTATATAAACATGCTTCTACTAGTCATTTCGTGCATAATCTGGAGATGCTCTATAAACATGTTTTGATCTACATGTCTTGCTCTATCCATTCATGCCCCTGGTTGCATTTATAGGTTGTTGTAGCTTGTTGTAACCTTGCTCTAAAGTTGCTTGATAATGTTGCTATCAGCGTGTTAACATTAAGTCCATTGTTTCCATGATTGTTTGGTAGTGATCCATGCACCCTATGAACTTGCTCTTGCCATGCTTAGCTTCAGAAACATGCCTTCTTACTGTTGGTTGCCTTGCCATGCCATGTATTGCTCTGTGGTGAGTGGTTCAAACTCACGAACATGCCTACTTACTGTTGTTCCTGCCATGTTTGAATCTGTAATATAACTTGCCATGTTTACATGGGTGCCATCATATTTTCTATGCCTTCTTGGCTCATGGTCAGTAAGGGACTTTTGATCTATGCTATTAGTAGATTCATGCCATGCCTTTGTTTGCCATGATATGTTCCTGTAACATGTTGTTTGATAGCTCTAAACATTGCAACCTGATGTTATTTCTGCAAAGTCTGAAACTGTTATTATTTGCAATCTTTCCAAGTCCTTTTGAGCATGTTCTAGTGATTTCTGGAGATATCTCAGTGTTCATGTTTTGTTATGCTTTACCAGTACTTCATGCCCATGCCTTTTGTTATTATGTTGAGTTGTTGTAGCATGTTGTTTTGATGCTTGCAATATGCCTGGTTGCTGTTTTGAACCGTTGCTCCGTTTTGAGTGTGCTCTATATGAAACTTTCTTGATTTTGCATGTGGCTTCATATTATCATGTTGCATCCTTGTTTTGATGTGTTTGCTTGATGTTTGGGTGCATTTTGCATCAATGCCATGCTTAACTTGTTTTGCTCATATCTTCTAGGCCGTAGCTCCGAACTTAATGAACTTTATATGTAACTTGACTAGAATTTCGTGTAGATCATCTTGGAGCATCTTAAGTTGCTGTTTAACAACTTGAACATAAGGTTTATTCAGTTCTGGACCAATTTCGAAATTTGCATATGAGGACTTACCGGAATTGTTACATGTTGTTTCCGGCCTCATTTAAACTTGCCTTGATGTGTTGTTCTTGTTTGCATCATCTCTTGCCATGATTAGCTTCATGTAGCCTTGTCATGCATCATGCTTGTTGTGCATCATGTCTTACATATGTGTGGTGTGTTTACCATGTTGTGTGCTTCTTCTAGATAGTTCCCGTTTCGTTGCGATCGTGAGGATTCGTTCATCTACGTTTGGTTCGTCTTCGTGGCTTCATCTTCTTCATGGACTCGTTCTTCTTCCTTGCGGGATTTCAGGCAAGATGACCGCTACCCTGGATCTCACTACTATCATTGCTATGCTAGTTGCTTCGTTCTATCGCTATGCTGCGTTACCTATCATTTGCTCTTCAAGCCTCCCAAATTGCCCTGAACGTCTAACCTTTGACACCCTTCCTAGCAAACCGTTGTTTGGCTATGTTACCGCTTTGCTCAGCCCCTCTTATAGCGTTGCTAGTTGCAGGTGAAGCTGAAGATTGCTCCATGGTGGACAGGGTTTATGTTGGGATATCACAATATCTCTTATATTATTAATGCATCTATATACTTGGTAATGGGTGGAAGGCTCGGCCTTATGCCTGGTGTTTTGTTCCACTCTTGCCGCCCTAGTTTCCGTCATACCGGTGTTATGTTCCCGGATTTTGCGTTCCTTACGCGGTCGGGTGATTTATGGGACCCCCCTGACAGTTCGCTTTGAATAAAACTTGTCCAGCAAGGCCCAACCTTGGTTTTACCATTTGCCTCACCACCACCTACTTTTTCCCTTGGGAGTCGCTCTCTCGAGGGTCATCTTTATTTTAGCCCCCCCCCCGGCCAATGCTTGTCTAAGTGTTGGTCCAAACCTACGATGTCCGGCGCCCCCTGGGCAACCAGGGTCTATGCCAACCCGACGTCTTGCTCATCCGGTGTGCCCTGAGAACGAGATATGCGCAGCTCCTATCGGGATTGTCGGCGCATCGGGCGGCTTTGCTGGTCTTGTTTTACCATTGTCGAAATGTCTTGTAAACCGAGATTCCGAGACTGATCGGATCTTCCTGGGAGAAGGTCTATTCCTTCGTTGATCGCGAGAGCTTGTCATGGGCTAAGTTGGGACACCCCTGCAGGGTTTAAACTTTCGAGAGCCGTGCCCGCGGTTATGTGGCAGATGGGAATTTGTTAATTTCCGGTTGTAGATAACTTGACACCAGATCCGAATTAAAACGCATCAAGCTGCGTGTGTAGCCGTGATGGTCTCTTCTCGCGGAGTCCGGAAGTGAACACGGTTTCGTGTTATGTTTGGCGTAAGTAGGTGTTCGGGATCACCTCTTGATCATTGCTAGCTTCACGACCGTTCCGCTTGTTTCTCTTCTCGCTCTCATTTGCGTATGTTAGCCACCATATCATGCTTAGTCGCTGCTGCAACCTCACCACTTTACCCCTTCCTTTCCCATTAAGCTTTGCTAGTATTGATACCCATGGTAATGGGATTGCTGAGTCCTCGTGGCTCACATATTACTACAACAACAGTTGCAGGTACAGGTTTTGCGATGATCCTGACGCGAGAGCGATGCTTGCTTGCGTTGAGTTCTTCTTCTGCTTCTTCGATCAGGGGATAGATTCCAGGTCGGCAGCCTGGGCTAGCAGGGTGGATATTGTTTGAGTTTCTGTTTATGTATCATCCGTAGTCGGATGTTGATCTCTTGTATGATGATGTTGTGTTCGTGTGGCTTTGTATGCCTTTTGTATGTATCCCCATCTATTATGTAATGTTGATGTAATGATATCCACCTTGCAAAAGCGTTCCAATATGCGGGTCTATCCTTGGTGGGGCCTTCGAGTTCCTTTTGGATAGGGTCGCATATTGGGCGTGACAAGTTGGTATCAGAGCCTCAACCGACTCTAGGAGCCCCCCTTGATTGATCGTGTAGTTTGGCCGTTGTTGAGTCTAGAAGAAAACTGATTTCGGAGTCTAGTTATATCGGAGAGTAGGAATTCTTTTTACTCCTTAGCCCCTTCGTCGCTCTGGTGAGGAATCTTGACGTAGGTGTTTTGAATTACTTCTCTTCCCCTTCAAATTTTTCTTTAGGTTCACGCAGTTAGTTTTCCGATCGTTGTTCCCCAGCTCTTTTATCCGGTGCATTTCTCGTCAAGTTGACTCGAGCATCTTCATCTTTGAGTTCAATCCTCAGTTGTTTTCTTTCCCACCCGTCACCCAGTTCTTCTTCTCGGAGCCGGAGTCCGTAATCGAGTATCCATCCTACTCGTGCGAAGTCTTTGATTTCTTTCCTCAATGATTTCAAACGGTGTTTTCCCTTCAAGTTATTCGTCGGTTCTACCTTCCTAGTCGCCTTTGTTTTCCCGCCCTCCCACCCTCTTCTTCTCGGAGTCTGACTCTCTCTCGACCATCTATTTCATTCATACGGAGTCTCTTCAGTCTTTCCTCAATTATTTCTACCGGTGAATTCTCATCTCGTTTGGCGTTCTTCATCTCTTTTTCTTTTTCCGGTGCACTCAATTCAAGTTTTTCGGGTTGATCACATCCTTTGCCTTGGATCAAGTGTTCTCCTTGCTCGTTTGCCTCTCGTCATTCAATCATTCCGGAGTTCGGAAGACATCGCAGGAGATTCGCCTGTGGTCGAATTAATTCGAGGTTGTCACCTCATTCAAATATTTTAATCATTCCGGTGTTCATCTACCTGTTCAACAATCCTTTTCTACGGTGTTTCTTTTAGTGGGCCCTAACCCACAGGTCTTTTCCCAGGATCTTACCTGACTCTTCTGATTTTCCAGAGCTATTCTAAAATTCTTTTTCGAGTTTGACGTAAGAATGGATTCCTTCAGTCACATGTCTTCTCCAAGATCATTTCAAATTCTTTTCATTGTTGGCTCAAACTCTTTGCTTTTTATTCTTCCGTCTCGATTCTTTGATTCTTCTCTTGAGGTCTTGTTTCACCTCATCCCTTTTTCCCTTCCGTCTCGGTCCTAAGATCTCGGGACGAGATCTCTTGTTAGTGGAGGAGTGTTGTAACGCCCCGGATTCGATGCGCCAGGTGTCTGCCAGTTATTCGCCGTCTTTGCCATGTCATTTGCTTGCATGTTGCATTTTATCATGTCATCGTGTGCATCTCATTCTGCATACGTGTTCGTCTCGTGCATCCGAGCATTTTCCCCGTTGTCCGTTTTGCAATCTGGCACTCCTATGTCATTCGGCGTCCCCTTTTTGCCTCTTCTCTTGTGCGGGTGTTAAACTTTCTCGGAATGGCCCAAGGTTTTCCAAGCGGCCTTGGTATAGCACCGGTAGACCGCCTGTCAAGTTTCGTGCCATTTGGAGGTCGTTTGATACTCCAACGGTTAACTGGGTAACAGTAAAGCCTCTTTTGTGTGCAGCCCAACACCCCTTCCAAAGTGGCCCAAAACCAAGCAAACTCCCCTCCATGCTCTCGGTCGTTCGATCACGATCGCGTGGCCGAAAACCGCTCCTCATTTGGACTCTCCTAGCTCCCTCTACCTATAAAACTAGCCCCTCCCCCGAAATTCGCGGATGATTCCACCCTAACCCTAGCAGTTTTCCTCCTCGCGCCGCCGGACGCGTCCGCCCGCGCCGGACACGTCCGCCGACCACGTCGTCCGGCCAATCCGTGGCGCCACGTCAGCCCGCCGCCGCCCTCGTCCAACTAGGGCGCCTCCCGCGTCGGCGCCCGCTCCCCGCCGCCGCAGCCGCGCGGGCGGCAGCGCCGCCCGCCAGCGCGCGCATCGCCCTCGCCCGCCACCTCGCGCGTCCGCTGGCGACCGCCTCGCCGCCCGGCGAGCTCCGCGCCGCCGCCTTCCCGCCTCGCCGACCCACGATCTCGCCGCCGCCCTCGCTCCGCGCCGCCACTGGGCACGCCTTGCCCCGAGCCCCGCCCGCCTCCGCCGTCGGGTCCCGCCCGCCGCCCGCCACGCGCCGGGGAGCTCTCGCCGAGCTCCACGCGGCCATGGCGCGCCGCCTCCGCGCCCGCCTCTGCGCCCTCCGCCCGCCGGCGACCAAGCCACCGGCCCCGGCGTCCTTCTCCTCTCCCCCGCGCCGGCCTCTCCTTCCTCTCCGGCCACCTTCGCACGAAGTCCGGCGAAATTCCGGCGAGATCCGCCGCCGCATCAATATCCGTGCAGATCCGGAGGTATATTTTCCACTAAGTCCTCGAATCCCTAACATAATCATGCCATGTTTATCGCATCGTATCTCTGCATCCGTAGCTCCGTTTCGTGCGTATAATATGTCAAATTGTTCGCCTCGACGAGTAATTCATTTCATTCCATTGCATCATTTTAATTTGAGCTCATCTTGATGCCCGAAATGCTGTTGCAATGGTGTATGTTGAT
Organism: Aegilops speltoides; assembly: GCA_021437245.1. Lineage (NCBI taxonomy): Eukaryota > Viridiplantae > Streptophyta > Magnoliopsida > Poales > Poaceae > Aegilops > Aegilops speltoides. Next base: position 553,278,068 of record CM038143.1, read on the forward strand.
GTTAATCTGCTGAAACTGTTATAACTTGCTCATTTGTCATTTTTGCCATGATTGATGTGTGCATCCTATGAGGTTGATGTCTTCATGTGTTTTGATCTATGCAATGCCATCTTTCAAGGGGTGTATGCCATGCATTTTTGTGATCAATGTGGTGACTAGCACAAGCATGCAAACTAGGCTTCGTGATATTGCTGGTTTTGGTCCCTGTTCTGCTGTTATTTTGATGCCATTTAAACTTGATGCTACAGAGAGATCCATGCATATTTTGAGATACTTCAGTAAGGGTGTTTTGAACATATGGTTATTGTCTCTCCAGTCATGCCCTTGTTTGCAATTATGGAGTAGTCTAGCATGTCATTTTCGTGCTCTACTTTTGCTTCAAAATGTTTCCTGGCAGATTGTTTACATGTTATTCATTTTGGCCAAGGTTGCTATTTGATCCTTGCATGCTATGGACTTGTTCTTGCCTTGGTTGGTTACATAAACATGTCTTCTTGATGATGCTATGCTTATCTTGTCATGCAATGACTTGTGGTGAGTGAATCGAGCTTGTTAAGTAGTGTACTTGCTGTTGCTGTTTTGCTAGGCAGATTCTGTTATTTCGTGATGCTATATAAACATGCTTCTACTAGTCATTTCGTGCATAATCTGGAGATTCTCTATAAACATGTTTCGATCTACATGTCTTCCTCTATCCATTCATGCCCCTGGTTGCATTTATAGGTTGTTGTAGCTTGTTGTAACCTTGCTCTAAAGTTGCTTGATAATGTTGCTATCAGCCTGTTAACATTAAGTCCAATGTTTCCATGATTGTTTGCTAGTGATCCATGCACCCTATGAACTTGCTATTGCCATGCTTAGCTTCACAAACATACCTTCTTACTGTTGGTTGCCTTGCCATGCCATGTATTGCTCTGTGGTGAGTGGTTCAAGCTCACGAACATGCCTACTTATTGTTGTTCCTGCCATGTTTGAATCTGTAATATAACTTGCCATGTTTACATGGGTGCCATCATATTTTCTATGCCTTCTTGGCTCATGGTCAGTAAGGGACTTTTGATCTATGCTATTAGTAGATTCATGCCATGCCTTTTTTGCCATGATATGTTCTTGTAAAATGTTGTTTGATAGCTCTAAACATTGCAACCTGATGTTATTTCTGCAAAGTCTGAAACCGTTATTATTTGCAATCTTTCCATGTCCTTTTGAGCATGTTCTAGTGATTTCTGGAGATAGCTCAGTGCTCATGTTTTGTTATCGTTTACCAGTACTTCATGCCCATGCCTTTTGTTATTATGTTGAGTTGCTCTAGCATGTTGTTTTGATGCTTGCAATATGCCTAGTTGCTGTTTTGGACAGATTGTTGTTAGGCCTTGTATAGTGTGTGTGTGTGTGTTGAACCGTTGCTCCGTTTTGAGTGTGCTCTATATGAAACTTGCTTGATTTTGCATGTAGCTTCATATTATCATGTTGCATCCTTGTTTTGATGTGTTTGCTTGATGTTTGGGTGCATTTTGCATCAATGCCATGCTTAACTTGTTTTGCTCATATCTTCTAGGCCGTAGCTCCGAATCTAATGAACTTTATATGTAACTTGACTAGAATTTCGTGTAGATCATCTTGGTGCATCTTAAGTTGCTGTTTAACAACTTGAACATAAGGTTTATTCAGTTCTGGACCAATTTCGAAATTTGCATATGAGGACTTACCGGAATTGTTACATGTTGTTTCCGGCCTCATTTAAACTTGCCTTGATGTGTTGTTCTTGTTTGCATCATCTCTTGCCATGATTAGCTTCATGTAGCCTTGTCATGCATCATGCTTGTTGTGCATCATGTCTTACATATGTGTGGTGTGTTTACCATGTTGTGTGCTTCTTCTCGATAGTTCCCGTTTCGTTGCGATCGTGAGGATTCGTTCGTCTACGTTTGGTTCGTCTTCGTGGCTTCATCTTCTTCATGGACTCGTTCTTCTTCCTTGCGGGATTTCAGGCAAGATGACCGCTACCCTGGATCTCACTACTATCATTGCTATGCTAGTTGCTTCGTTCTATAGCTATGTTGTGTTACCTATCATTTGCTCTTCAAGCCTCCCAAATTGCCATGAACCTCTAACCTTTGACACCCTTCCTAGCAAACCGTTGTTTGGCTATGTTACCGCTTTGCTCAGCCCCTCTTATAGCGTTGCTAGTTGCAGGTGAAGTTTAAGATTGCTCCATGGTGGACAGGGTTTATGTTGGGATATCACAATATCTCTTATATTATTAATGCATCTATATACTTGGTAAAGGGTGGAAGGCTCGGCCTTATGCCTGGTGTTTTGTTCCACTCTTGCCGCCCTAGTTTCCGTCATACCAGTGTTATGTTCCCGGATTTTGCGTTCCTTACGCGGTCGGGTGATTTATGGGACCCCCCTGACAGTTCGCTTTGAATAAAACTTGTCCAGCAAGGCCCAACCTTGGTTTTACCATTTGCCTCACCACCACCTACTTTTCCCCTTGGTAGTCGCTCTCTCGAGGGTCATCTTTATTTTAGCCCCCCCGGGCCAATGCTTGTCTAAGTGTTGGTCCAAACAGAGCGATGTCCGGCGCCCCCTGGGCAACCAGGGTCTATGCCAACCCAACGTCTTGCTCATCCGGTGTGCCCTGAGAACGAGATATGCGCAGCTCCTATCGGGATTGTCGGCGCATCGGGCGGCTTTGCTGGTCTTGTTTTACCATTGTCGAAATGTCTTGTAAACCGGGATTCCGAGACTGATCGTGTCTTCCTGGGAGAAGGTCTATTCCTTCGTTGATCGCGAGAGCTTGTCATGGGCTAAGTTGGGACACCCCTGCAGGGTTTAAACTTTCGAGAGCCGTGCCCGCGGTTATGTGGCAGATGGGAATTTGTTAATGTCCGGTTGTAGATAACTTGACACTAGATCCGAATTAAAACGCATCAACCGCGTGTGTAGCCGTGATGGTCTCTTCTCGGCGGAGTCCGGGAAGTGAACACGGTTTTTTTGTTATGTTTGATGTAAGTAGGTGTTCAGGATCACCTCTTGATCATTGCTAGCTTCACGACCGTTCCGCTTGTTTCTCTTCTCGCTCTCATTTGCGTATGTTAGCCTCCATATCATGCTTAGTCGCTGCTGCAACCTCACCACTTTACCCCTTCCTTTCCCATTAAGCTTTGCTAGTCTTGATACCCATGCTAATGGGATTGCTGAGTCCTCGTGGCTCACAGATTACTACAACAACAGCTGCAGGTACAGGTTTTGCGATGAACCTGACGCGAGAGCGATGCTTGCTTGCATTGAGTTCTTATTCTGCTTCTTCGATCAGGGGATAGGTTCCAGGTCGGCAGCCTAGGCTAGCAGGGTGGATATTGTTTGAGTTTCTATTTATGATTCATCCGTAGTTGGATGTTGTTCTGGTATGTTGTGTTGTTGTAATTCAGGTGACAATGTATGTTTTGTATGTATCCCCATCTATTATGTAATGTTGATGTAATGATATCCACCTTGCAAAAGCGTCTTCAAGATGCGCTTCTATCCTTGGTGGGACCTTCGAGTTCCTTTAGGATAGGGTCGCATATTGGGCGTGACACTTTCGCAACGGTGCATACTCAGGGAGAACACTTCTTGATAATTAGTGAGAGATCATCTTAAAATGCTACTGTCAATCAAAGCAAGATAAGATGCATAAAGGATAAACATCACATGCAACCAATATAAGTGATATGATATGGCCATCATCATCTTGTGATTGTGATCTCCATCTTCGAAGCACCGTCATGATCACCATCGTCACAGGTGCGACACCTTGATCTCCATCGTAGCATCGTTGTCGTTACGCCATCTATTTATTCTACGACTATCGCTACCGCTTAGTGATAAAGTAAAGCAATTACATGGCGTTTGCATTTCATACAATAAAGCGACAACCATATGGCTCCTGCCATTTGCCGATAACTTGGGTTACAAAACATGACCATCTCATACAATAAAATATAGCATCACGTCTTGACCATATCACATCACAACATGCCCTGCAAAAACAAGTTAGATGTCCTCTACTTTGTTGTTGCAAATTTTACGTGGCTGCTACGGGCTTAGCAAGAACCGTTCTTACCTCGCATCAAAAACCACAGCGATAGTTCGTCAAGTTGGTGCTGTTTTAACCTTCGCAAGGACCGGGCGTAGCTACACTCGATTCAGCTAAAGTGAGAGAGCAGACACCCGCCGATCACCTTTAAGCACGAGTGCTCGTAGCAGTGAAACCAGTCTCGCGTAAGCGTCTGGCGTAATGTCGGTCCGGGCGCTTCATCTCACAATACCGCCGAACCAAAGTATGACATGCTGGTAAGCAGTATGACTTGTATCGCCCACAACTCACTTGTGTTCTACTCGTGCATATAACATCAACGCATAAAACCTAGGCTCTGATACCACTGTAGTGCACATAGTAATTTCAAAAAAATTCCTACGCACACGCAAGATCATGGTGATGATATGGCAACAAGAGGGGAGAGTGTTCGTCCACATACCCTCGTAGACCGTAAGCGGAAGCGTTAGCACAACGCGGTTGATGTAGTCGTACGTCTTCACGATTCGACCGATTCAAGCACCGAACGTACGGGGCCTCTGAGTTCAGCACACGTTCAGCTCGATGACGATCTCCGGCCCTCCGATCCAGCAAAGGCTCCGGAGATGAGTTCCGTCAGCACGATGGTGTGGTGACAATGATGATGTTCTACCGGCGCAGAGCTTCGCCTAAACTCCGCGACGATATGACCGAGGTGGAATATGGTGGAAGGGGGCACCGCACACGGCTAAGGAACGATCCGTAGATCAACTTGTGTGTCTTTGGGGTGCCCCCCGCCCCCGTATATAAAGGTGCCAAGGGGGAGGAGGCGGCCGGCCTAGAGGGTGCGCCAAAGGGGGGAGTCCTACTCCCACCGGGAGTAGGACTCCCTCTTTCCAAGTAGGAGTAGGAGAAAGGGGGAAAGAGGAGGAAGAGGGAAGGAAAGGGGCCGCCCCTTCCCTTGTCCTATTCGGACTAGGAGGGGAGGCGCGGCCCCTCCTGGCTCCTTCCTCTTCTCCCTCATGGCCCATGTAGGCCCATTAACCCCCGGGGTTCCAGTAACCTCCGGTACTCGGTAAAATGCGGTTTCACGGAACTATTCCGATGTCCAAACATAGGCTTCGGTATATCAATCTTTATGTCTCGACCATTCCGAGACTCCTCGTCATGTCCGTGATCACATCCGGGACTCCGAACAAACTTCGGTACATCAAAACTTATAAACTCATAATAAACTGTCATCGAAACGTTAAGCGTGCGGACCCTACGGGTTCGAGAACTATGTAGACATGACCTAAAACCATTCTCGGTCAATAACCAATAGCGGGACCTGGATGCCCATATTGGTTCCTACATATTCTCGAAGATCTTTATCGGTCAAACCGCATAACAACATCGTTGTTCCTTCGTCATCGGTATGTTACTTGCCGAGATTTGATCGTCGGTATCAATACCTAGTTCAATCTCGTTACCGGCAAGTCTCTTTACTCGTTCTGTAATATGTCATCTCATAACTAACTCATTAGTTATAATGCTTGCAAGGCTTAAGTGATGAGTATTACCGAGAGGGCCCAGAGATACCTCTCCGACAATTGGAGTGACAAAAACCTAATCTCGAAATACGCCAACTCAACATGTACCTTCGGAGACACTGTAGTACTCCTTTATAATCACCCGATTCACGTTGTGACGTTTTGTAGTACCAAAGTGTTCCTCCGTAAGCAGGAGTTGCATAATTTCTCATAGTTACAGGAATATGTATAAGTCATGAAGAAAGCAATAGCAGAATACTAAATGATCATGTGCTAAGCTAACGGGATGGGTCATGTCAACCACATCATTCTCCTAATGATGTGATCCCATTAATCAACTGACATCACATGTCTATGGTTAGGAAACATAACCATCTTTGATTAATGAGCTAGTCAAGTAGAGGCATACTAGTGACTATATGTTTGTCTATGTATTCACACATGTATCATGTTTCCGGTTAATACAATTCTAGCATGAATAATAAACATTTATCATGATATGAGGAAATAAATAATAACTTTATTATTGCCTCTAGGGCATATTTCCTTCAAGAAATGCCCACTGTACCTTCAACAATCACTTTGCTCAGGAAAATCAACAATCACTTCTTGGGTGTAATCGAAGAAGACTATGGATACAACCTTGTTATATATGCTGTGGCTTCTAAGGCGTGTGGAATAGGTCAGCTTCAAGTAGACATCTCTGAAAAGATTGGCTCTTTCTGAAACCAGGCTCTAGCATTGAAACACGAGCTTCAGTCATGTTAAGTTTCTTAAGGCAGAAGAAGTTCTTGCTCCTGCTAGATGATTTATGGAATTATTTGGATCTAGCAGAAGCTGGTATTCCATATCCTAGTGGCCTGAATAAATAGAAGGTAGTTCTGGCAACACGATATGAGAGTGTTTGTGGACATATGGATGCTCACAGCAGGGTTTTCCTGGAATGCTTGGACCAAGAAAAAGCTTGGAAATTCTTCAAAGAAAAAGCAACAGAAGAAACAATTAATTCAGATCCTAGGATTGAAAAGTTAGCACATGTAGTTGCAGAAGAATGTGGGGGCTTGCCCCTTGCTCTCACAACTATCGGCCGTGCAATGTCTTCAAAGAAGTCTTATCATGAATGGGCACTTGCTTTGTCATTTCTGTAGAAGTCTCGCATTCATGAGATCCCAAATATGGGGAATGTTAGCCACCTATACACTGGGTTAAAGATAAGTTATGATTATCTGTAGGATAAACAGATCAAAGAATGCTTCTTATGTTGTTCTTTGTGGCCTGAAGATTACTCAATTTGGAAAGTTAAACTCATAGACTGTTGGATGGGGATGGGTTTGATAGAGTATGATACCATGGAGGAAGGATACAACAAGGGTTACTCCATTATTGAGTACTTGAAGGATGTGTGCTTGCTGGAAACTGGCTACTTGGAAGATAGTGAGGTGAGAGTACATGACATTATCCGGGACATGTCACTGTGGATATCATCTGATTGTAGTAAAGAGCACATGAAATGGTTTGTTCAAGCCGGGGTAGGACTTTATAACATTTCTAATAGGGACATCGAAACATTCAGGTCAGGCAGAAAGATATCACTAATGTGCAATTACATCACCGAACTTCCTCGGGCCTTGAACTGTCCAAACCTCCAGTTTCTTTCACTACAACAGAATTTTCGGCTAAAGGTCATACCACATTCTTTTTTAGAGAGCATATCATCTGTGACCTACTTGGATTTGTCTTGGGTTCCCATCAAGGAACTTCCGGAAGAAATTGGCATACTGGTTGGACTCCAGTATCTCACACTGAAGCAAACACACATTAGATTATTGCCTATAGCTATTGGGCTATTAAGAAAGTTGAAGTTCTTGGACATGAGCTATATGGATTTCTTGGAGAAGATACCTGTCGGTGTCAAAACCGGCGGATCTCGGGTAGGGGGTCCCGAACTGTGCGTCTAGGCGGATGGTAACAGGAGACGAGGGACACGATGTTTTACCCAGGTTTGGGCCCTCTCGATGGAGGTAAAACCCTACGTCCTGCTTGATTAATATTGATGATATGGGTAGTACAAGAGTGGATCTACCACGAGATCAAGGAGGCTAAACCCTAGAAGCCAGCCTATGGTATGATTGTTGTAATGGAGGTTATGTCCTACGGACTAAAGCCCTCCGGTTTATATAGACACCGGAGAGGGCTAGGGTTACACAGTCGGTTACAATGGTAGGAGATCTACATATCCGTGTCGCCAAGCTTGCCTTCCATGCCAAGGAAAGTCCCATCCGGACATGGGGCGGAGTCTTCAATCTTGTATCTTCGTAGTCTTGGAGTCCGGGACGATGATAGTCCGCTGTCCGGACACCCCTAGTCTAGGACTCCCTCGGTAGCCCCTGAACACGGCTTCAATGGCGATGAGTCCGCGCGCATAATGTTCGGCATTGCAAGGTGGGTTCCTCCTTAAATAATCGAGAGAAGATCATGAGCACCAGGATAGTGTCCGCTCGCAAAATAAATTCCACATTCCACCGTAGAGAGAATAAAATGTACACAAGTTCAATCTGGCGGCGTATTTTGTGGCATGGCGTCACACCACTACCAAGCCTTTACTTGAATCGTTTTTATTATACCGCCTCGGTAGCGTTTAGCGGCGGTTTCCTTGGCACGTCTTGTCGAGCGAGATCGTGTTCCCCTTATTCCGGGATTCTCATCAATACAGGCGTGGGTAACCCAACCGCACCATTGATGGTGGCGCTTGGGAGATAAGCGAGTTTTACCGGGCTAGTGGGGACGCATAGTCTTCGTCCGCCTATATATAAGGGATAAGGATTCACCTTTTCGCCTACGCCTTCTTCCTCCTTTGCTTATCCATCTCCGCGCACTCGAGCTCCAGCGCCCAAGTTCGCGCATCTCATCTCGACCTTCTCCGACCATGTCCGGAGCGGGAGGTAAATGGTTGGCCTCCACCGTCAAGGAGGAGCACATCACAAAGCTGCGCAGCGCCGGATACCTTTCCGTCGATGTCGCGCACCGGCTGCCCGACGAGGGGCAGCTCATCCCCACCCCCAGGCCCCATGAGAGGGTCGTTTTCCTTCCCCACTTTCTCCGCGGACTGGGCTTTCCACTTTACCCCTTTGTCCGGGGGCTCATGTTCTACTACGGCCTGGATTTCCATGATCTGGCACCGAACTTCATCCTCAACATCTCGGCGTTTATCGTGGTATGCGAAACCTTCCTCGCATCAGCCCCACTTCGCTTGTGGCTCAAGACCTTGATGTCAAGCGAAGGTAGTGAAGGGCACTCAAGCGGAGTCTTGGGCGCCATGTTGGGCAAGATGCCCGCGTCCTTTGGTTGAAGGGGCCTTCGTGGAATCCGTCAAGGGGTATCGATCGGGGTGGTTCTATATCACCAAGCCGCGACCCTCGTGGCGGCGGCCCCAGTTCAGATCTGGAATCCCTCGCAGCTCACCTCCGGAAAGAAGGGCTTCTTTGTGGGGTAATCGAAGGCAGCGGGACTGCAAGCTTGTATCCGTAAGCTGGTGAATAAAAAGCTTAGGCTGGTTAACGTGGTCCAAGTCATGCTCGTCCGCCGGATTCTCCCATGCTAAGAACGGGCATTCAATCTGTGGGAGTTCAATCCGGAACAGCACTAGGCGTTGAGCGGGCTCTTCGACACAACGTACGAAGGCACCTGGAGGGTGCTGTTTAAGGGCGCCGAAGCCCCCGCATCCGCAACGGAAGATCGTGGATTTCACTCGCAGCGTCCAGCTGACGAGGTAAGTGATTCTACCCCTTTACGGGACACTTGTTGTTAATAGTTCGACCCTAAGCGGGTTTTAATCTCCCTTTTCCTTTGACAGGAATGGATGAAGAAGGCCGAGCAGCTCATCTGCCCGGCTCCCATGCCAGAAGACCCAGTGGACGCCCATCTAGCGAGGTTGCTGGTTCCGGCACCGCATGTGGTGCCGGAGAAGAAGGCCAAGAAGGTGGCCACGGGCACTCGAAAGATTTCCCGTTTTCAGGTCTTCGACGACTCCGAGGCGGACTCCTCCCCCGAAGATGAGGAGGAGGAAGAAGACCCTCTCCCAGAGGAGGGAGAGAGGAAGAGGAAGGCTTCCCAACAGGGGAAGCCGAAGGGTCCAAGAGGGGAAGAACCATTCCCCCGGACAGCTCCGCCAACACCAACGTTGGCGGTGAAGAGTGGCCCTCAAGGGCCAGGCCTCAGGCGAGATCGTAAGTATCCAGATCCCTGAATGATCTGCAATTTCTTTTGTGTCACATAGTGTCCTTCTAATGCTGCATACTGCCTGCAGTCCGGCCGATGATGATCTCCCTGCTTCGTTGAGCGGGTCGTTGGCTGCGTCAGATGTGGAATCCATTCCGACTGCCTCCACCCCTCGTGGAGGAGGCTCCGGAGGTGCCGCAAGGCAGCCTCCCGGACTTTGCGCCGGACTCTACGCCGGAACCAGCAGTGGTTCGAGTCCGTGGCGGCCCTTCGCAAGAAGGGCAAGACCGTGACACCGGCGGCCCCGCCCAACCGGAGGCGCCGGACAACTTGTTGGGCGCTCAAAGGCGCTTCCATCGGGGAAGAACACCGCACTATCATGAGTGCGGTGATTGAAAAGTTCAGCTTCGCCAAGAGCGGGCTGACCGAAAGCTCTGCAGCACCTTCTAACAGGCTTTGAGGTAAGAAGTTAAAATTATGTAATGTAATACCGCATAGACGGTAGCCTCGATGCTCGATTCGGTGTTTGAAAAGAAAAGCGATCGAGGATCTAAAAAGATATCGTGAGGGTTGCTAAAAATATGTCAATATGGGTTTGCGGGCTGCGCTGCTGACCTCTGCCGCACTGACTGCGGAGGTCGGTGCGTTGAAGCAGGATCTCGAGCGGTCCGAGCAAGAGCTCGGCCGTGCCAAAAAGCAGCTCGAGGACAAAGAAGGAGAGTAACACCACTTTGAAAGTTTACCTTACAGAAAAGGATTTAGGTTGCAATAAAAATGACAAGGATAACATGGGTACTGCAGGGGCCACTAACGAGATGGCAACCCTGAAGGAGTCTGTGTCATGATCGAGCATAATCTTGACATGAGCAGGCAGAGCGAGAGAAGCAGGAGGCGCGGGTGGCGGAAGTGCGGCAAGAGCTCCAGGCTCTCATGGAGAAGCATGAGAGTTTGGAGCGCGACTCCAAGACTCGAGAGTCCGAGATTGCCTCGGCTCTCGAAAGTGCCAAGTCCGCCAAGGCCGAGGCCCGTAAGGCCCTTCAGGAGGTTGAAGATGTCAAGAAGATAGCGGCGGGTAAGGCATTTTTCATGCAAAGCAAGGATGTTAATGTAAACTACCTGACACTTACCCGAATTCGGAGCTCTCCAGGGGCGTTTGCAGATCTGCCAGACAGTGTATCCAATGCCGCCGCATTCTATCGTGGCGAGGAGGGGAGCTCAATGGAGAAGGTCTTACGGTCTCGATCTGTGAGGCCGGCCATCCGTGCCCCCTAGCGACCAGGTGAAGCGGTGGTCGAGCTCACAAGGCGGTGAGGAGGCCATGAAGGGCCTCATAGTCCGGTGTGGCTGGACAAGCCATGCACAGGAGCTACTTGACCTCGTCGGCGGCTGGTGGATGCGCCCACAGGTGGAGGTCATCAAGCGCTTTGCCTGTATTGAAGGTGCTCGTCGGGACCTTGCCCGTGCAAAGGTGCACTAGGGCAGGCTGGAGTATCTTACTGACCTGCCGCCAGCGGGCAAGGAATATCGTACCCCCGAAATGTACTATAAGACTGTCCTGAAGGGTGCCCGCAATACTGGGGATGAGTGCCCAGAGATGTAATTCTTGAGTAAACTCGCTATGTATTATCCTGTGCGCTGAAGACTTTGTTCATATGCGCTAAGCAACGCTTGTTTAATTTAAAATATTACCTTCTGTGCACCCGTTTATAAAATCTGAGAGATGGAGAGTTGTTGGCTTCAGCCCCCATGGCACTAGTGCTGGGGTGTTCGGGATAAACTTGAGCACTCTTGTTCCCATTTTTGGGTCCATCTAGGGAGGCGCTCAACACAACGAACAAGGCAACCGGACTTATAATGCTTGAACACTCTCACTTAGCCATAGAATTCTATAATTTTAAATTTGGTGAAGCCCCGGTACTCGGAAGACCGAATTGGGCGCTATCCACGCCTTAAATCGGACATCATCCGGTGCTTCGCTCAAGCGGCATAAGTCTTTAGGGACCCAAAAGACCTCTCGAACAGCGACCAGTCTCTCGCCTTATCATGCCGTCAGTTTAGCTTTCTCCCGAGGGCTCGCCCAGCTCAACCGAGGCGCAATCGAGTGGTTCTCCCAGTGCCACCTTAGCCGGCGAGCGGGCGTAAGGCACCAAAGCGTGGGAGCAGGGCAAACCCAACTATTGACCCAAGACATGATTCGGAGCTGATTCATATAATGCTATAAGTTCGGGGTGCCGCACTTGTGAAAGTGTTCGGACTTATCACACCATAATGCGGGGAACATAAGCCCCTGGTGTATTCGGCCGTACCAAAATATACGGGTGCAAGATGTCGTTAATGAACATATGTGTAAAGTAATGCAATAACAGGCAAAGAATGCTGCGTTATTTATTCAAGGAATTCTGCTATGAGTGCGGAATGATACAAATAGTGCGGTAAGCAAGGGATTGGACTAATTAAACATGTCCCCCTCCAGGGGTGGGCTGCGGATTGGTGTGTATAATCAAATTTAATGCTCGTAATGGAGACCACCTGAGTATTCGTCGTAGCCTTCTTCCCTTCCTGGCTGTTGCATCGTGAGTTCGGCGGGTTCACCGCCGAACAGGGCCTCTGGTGAACGGAGTCATGTGTATATAAAGAGAAAAAATGATAAAAAAGAGCGACACACTTGGGAGCCCCCGGTGTGGTCGAGCCGCACTCTGGGTCTGTTGTGGTCATGCCCCTCCCCTAGGCCCATGGTATCTCAGGCGTAATGATGTCGCGGAGGGTTGGTCTTACAATTATCACGAGGGCTGGGGTTGGGGCCGCATTACTCTGGCGTGCTCGGAGCGTGCGGTGGTCTTGGTTGATGTTGCTCGGGCCCGTTTGGCCGTGTCCGGCCGTTTAACGGCCAGACTCGAAAATTGCCTTAGAAGGCTGCTTTGTACTTCGCGAGAGCATTGTATGTTCCTCCGTTCGGAGGCGTTCCGTATTTCCGTTGACCGTGATGACTCCACGAGGACTGGCATCTTGAGCTTGAGGTATGCGTGTCTGGCACGCGTTGAACTTTGCAAACGCGGTTCGTCCGAGCAGAGCATGATAGCCGCTGCGGAATGGGACTATGTCGAAGATTAACTCCTCGCTCCGGAAATTGTCCGGGGATCCGAAGACCACTTCCAGTGTGACTGAGCCTGTACAATTGGCCTCAACACCTGGTATGACGCCTTTGAAGGTCGTCTTTGTAGGTTTAATCCTTGAGGGGTCTATGCCCATCTTGCGCACTGTATCCTGATAAAGCAGGTTCAGGCTACTGCCGCCGTCCATCAGGACTCTCATGAGGTGAAACCCATCGATGATTGGGTCTAAAACCAATGCGGCGAATCCGCCATGGCGGATACTGGTCGGATGGTCTCTTCGATCGAAAGTGATCGGGCAAGAGGACCATGGATTGAACTTCGGGGCGACTGGCTCCATCGCATATACGTCCCTTAGTGCACGCTTCTGCTCCCTCTTGGGTATATGGGTTGCGTATATCATATTCACCGTCCGCACTAGTGGGGGGAAATCCTTCTGTCCTCTATTGTTTGGCGGTCGGGTCTCTTCCTTGTCGTCGCTGTGCAGCCCCTTGTCATTGTTTTCGGCAATTAACTTGCCTGCCTGCTTGAATACCCAACAATCACTGTTGGTGTGATTAGCTGGCTTTTCGGGGGTGCCATGTATCTGGCATAAGCGGTCGAGTATTCGGTCCAAATTGGACGGACCCGGAGTGGTTCTTTTGAATGGCTTCTTCCGCTGACCGGGTTTAGAGCCTCAGAATCCGGTGTTGACTGCCGTATCCTCCTTGTTGTCGTTGTTAATGCGGCGTTTATTTTTGCTTCGACGCGACCTGCCATTGTGGTCCTTGGTATCCGGACTGCCAGAATTTTTACTGAGGTTGTTGCTGCGAGCTAGCCAGCTGTCCTCTCCCGCACAGAAGCGGGTCATTAGAGATGTGAGGGCTGCCATGGATTTCGGCTTTTCCTGTCCTAGGTGCCGGGCTAGCCACTCGTCGCGGATGTTATGTTTGAAGGCTGCGAGGGCCTCTGCATCCGGACAGTCGACGATTTGATTTTTCTTTGTTAAGAACGCGTCTAGAACTATCGGCGATTCGTCGGCTGCTGAATTATGTGGCTTAGGTCATCGGCGTCTGGTGGTCGCACATATGTGCCCTGGAAGTTGTCGAGGAATGCGGCTTCCAGGTCTTCCCAACACCCAATTGACTCTGCGAGCAAGCTGTTAAGCCAATGCCGAGCTGGTCCTTTAAGCTTGAGTGGGAGATACTTGATGCGTGGAGATCGTTGCCGCGGGCCATATGGATGTGAAGGAGATAATCTTCGATCCAAACCGCGGGGTCTGTTGTGCCATCATAGGATTCAATGTTTACGGGTTTAAACCCCTCAGGGATTTGATGATCCATTACTTCGTCAGTGAAGCATAGCGGGTGTCGCGGCGCCTCTATATTGAGCAATATCACGGCGTGGGTCGAGTGGCGTTATGCTGCTGTGTTCGGCCCGGCGGAGTTGTTGTATCCGCGCGACGGTATTAAATGCGTGGGTCGTGGGGCGCCCGCGTGATCCATAGATGGATCTGGATTGTCTTACCTTATCCTCCAATATGTCCAGCAAGTCCGGCGCGTTCCCTCGTGGCTTCGTACTTTTCGAGCGATGCCGGGGTACGGTCTTGATGGAAGGCCTGGATGCTTCTCTGTCACGACCACGGGGTGGTCGGTCAGCCGTATTGTGCGCTGGTGATGATGGTCTGTATGCTTCCTCCTCTAATCGGCGGAGTAACTTGCGTTTTGGGTAGCTCTTGGAGGAGCGTTCGAGTTCATACTCTTCGGCCGCAAGGACCTCGGTCCATCTGTCGGCCAGCAGGTCTTGATCAGCTTGAAGCTGCTGCTGCTTTTTCTTTAGGCTATTTGCCGTGGCCATTAGCCTACGTCTGAAACACTCTTGTTCGACGGGATCTTCGGGCACGACGAATTTGGCGTCATTGAGGCTTGCCTCGTCTTCGGAGAGAGGTATGTAATTATCATCCTCGACCTCTTCATCTGCCGCTCTCTCGTGAGGGCTTGCTTCTGCATCCTCCTGCGCTGAATCTTTCTGGAGGGGATTGTCTTCGGCACTTTCTGGGGTATTATTATCTCCTGTGCCGGAATCTCCATTCTTGCTGTGGCGGGATTTAGAGCGGCGCCGCTGACGTCGGCGCTTGGACTGTTTCTTTAAGGAATCTGCCTCCACTGCTTCTTCGCCATCCCCCTCTTTTGGGGTGTCCACCATGTATATGTCGTATGACGAGGTGGTCTTCCAGTGCCCTGTAGGCGCTGGTTCTTGTTCATCTCCGGCATCGTCGTCCATACCGTCGATGTCTTCCGAGTCATAGTCTAGCATGTCGGTTAGATCGTCGACAGTGGCTACAAAGTGGGAGGTGGGTGGGCTTTGAATTTCTTCATCGTCTGTATCCCAACCGTCCTGGCCATAGTCTGGCCAGGTCTCTCCGGATAGCGAGAGATGTTTTTAGCGAATTTAGGATGTCGCCAAAGGGCGAGTGTTGGAAGATGTCTGCGGCGGTGAACTCCATGACCGGCGCCCAATCAGATTTGATTGGCGGGGGCGCGGGAGGTTCGGAGTCCGGCAGGGAGTCCGGCACCCCGGAGTCACGAGCTTTGCAAGGGACAAGGTTAGTGTTCGGCTCCATCGCCGTGGAAGTTGCAGCCCCCGAGGCGGTGTCCAGCCACCGGTCCTCGATCTGGGTGATCGGCTCCGGACTAAGGGCCGGAGCGGATTTGTGTGCGGCCACCAAGGCACTGTCCGACGGCAGAGCTAGATCATATCCATCGTGATAGTGCGGCACGCTCGGCTGTGGCTCGGGCCCGTCGAAGATCAAGTCCCCGCGGATGTCAGCCGTGAAGTTTAGGCTTCTGAACCTGACTTGACGGCCAGGGGCGTAGCTTTCGATCTGCTCCAGATGGCCAAGTGAATTAGCCCGCAGTGCGAAGCCTCCGAATACGAAGATCTGTCCGGGGAGAAAAGTCTCACCCTGGACCGCGTTGTTGATTGAAGAAGCCATCGAGCCTATCGGTGACGACACAGAGGAACTCTCAATGAAAGCACCAATGTCGGTGTCAAAACCGGCGGATCTCGGTACGGGGTCCCGAGCTGTGCGTCTAGGCGGATGGTAACAGGAGACGAGGGACACGATGTTTTACCCAGGTTCGGGTCCTCTCGATGGAGGTAAAACCCTACGTCATGCTTGATTAATATTGATGATATGGGTAGTACAAGAGTGGATCTACCACGAGATCAAGGAGGCTAAACCCTAGAAGCTAGCCTATGGTATGATTGTTGTAATGGAGGTTATGTCCTACGGACTAAAGCCCTCCGGTTTATATAGACACCGGAGAGGGCTAGGGTTACACAGAGTCGGTTACAATGGTAGGAGATCTACATATCCGTATCGCCAAGCTTGCCTTGCATGCCAAGGAAAGTCCCATCCGGACCGGGACGGAGTCTTCAATCTTGTATCTTCGTAGTCTTGGAGTCCGTGGACGATGATAGTCGGCTGTCCGAACACCCCCTAGTCTAGGACTCCCTCAGTAGCCCCTGAACCTGGCTTCAATGACGATGAGTCCGGCGCGCATAATGTTCGGCATTGCAAGGCGGGTTCCTCCCTTAAATAATCCAGAGAAGATCATGAGCACCAGGATAGTGTCCGGCTCTGCAAAATAAATTCCACATTCCACCGTAGAGAGAATAAAATGTACACAAGTTCAATCTGCTGACGTATTTTGTGGCATGACGTCACACCACTACCAAGCCTTTACTTGAATCGTTTTTTATTATACCGCCTCAGCGCGTTTAGCGAAGCGGTTTCCTTGGCACGTCTTGTCGAAGCAGAGATCGTGTTCCCCTTATTCCGGGATTCTCATCAATACAGGCGTGGGTAACCCAACCGCACCATTGATGGTGGCGCTTGGGAGATAAGCGAGTTTTACCGGGCTAGTGGGGACGCATAGTCTTTGTCCGCCTATATATAAGGGATAAGGATTCACCGAGGACCATCGATCTACCGAGGACCAAGCAATCATACGAAGCACGACACCGAGATTTGTTAACGAGGTTCACCGATATGGCTACATCCCCGGGGCTTGACTACGGGCGCTCCTCCCCATGACACCGCTACAATACCGCACCCCGGCCGCCGGGCACCGGCGGCACACACCGCCGGCTCCCCCGCGTGCCTGTGCTATTATGTTGGCATAGGTTACATCGTGTGTCTACCTCCGATATATATGAGAGGTCTAGGATACAAGTGTCCTATTAGGACACAACTCCTACCCTGTCTACACACCGCACGACTCCATGTCCAACTGTAACCAAACTTGTACAATAATATTCGACACAACTCTAACAAACTCCACCTTGGCGAATATTCTCCACCACCTTGAATTTGTCGATGCGTCAAACTTCCATGTACATTGGACTTGAGATACGCCATGAGTACCGCTGCTACTCCCAGACTCCATGTGACTCCACCTGCAACTGTAGTCCCTTCTCGTCTTCTTCACAGTCCACACACTCGAGCAAAATTAAGTTCCTCATTACTCTACTTTGTGCTTCCAATTTCCGGAGAATCCGTTCAACGCCATCACACACCGATCACTGTCTGCGTGAAAATAAACAACTCGCATATTCGACGCCACATATAAGAGTTACCTGAACTCAATGCCACCACTCTTTCTTGACTGTCTATCTGAAACTTGACGAAATTTCACCGTCGCCCTGTGTCACCCTGAGTCAAATTCACAGTTGTCTCACCCTTCTTCCGGATAGTCTCTGACATGTCCCACTGCTATAGCACTCCGCCTCCTTCTGCCCTGTCATCCGCACTTTTCCATGTGCACTGAACACCACAGAATATATGGCCATGTACTCTCTCAGCTTTTGACAATTTTAGACTTTCCACCACTTTCTCAGATTCTCCACGGTCAACTCTTGTCCATCAACTAGCACCGATAAACCCAGTCACCAACTTGAATCTGGTACTCGTCAACACTGCTTCAGCACCCTTGCACACTTTATCTGACCACATGTCTAACCACCAGTGCCTTGGTCTGTCATTGTGTCCCGTGCTTACCGCACGCCTTGCCGCTATCACCGCATCGAGCCTCTGCTGTCTTGGTCGAGTCTCCCAGGTAACTAGCCCACACTTCCTCAACCCCCACTGTAGAGAACCACCGATCATCATCGACCGATGCCGAGTATCACGTCTCCATCAGACCACTGGTACCCAGTCCGATCCACGTGTCTCTCGCTATCCCGCTGAAATAGGCTTCAATTCTCCGATATCTTACACCATAGCCCCTCCATTAGCACAGAGTGAAATCTTCCGTCAGACTCGAGCTCCACCTTCAACATGACTCTATGTAGCTGGCCATGCTACCCTCGCGCCCTGTCGACTTCAAGCTCTCTTGTGTGCACCGTCTTGAATCAACCCTGCATCATAGTCTGTCGAAGCCGCACAAGCCCTCAGGCCTGCACCACATGTTTCCACGCCCCAGAAGTCGGCCACCATCAGCATCACGCTCATATGTCGTCATCGCTGAAATCACCGCCATCTTCTGCTTTGACCGACATCCACGTCAGTCCATCAGACTGTCCAGTCTGATCCAGCCGAAATAACCTGACTACAACCATGCTCTACCCTATATCGTGTTCGCCCATACTCCGTGCCTTGCTTGACGCCTGTAGAACATGATCCTCTTTGTGCAACACATTCCAGGCTTCCAAATCATCTTTGACGAATTCCCATCCATCACACAATACTTCCATCTTAACTGGCTTACATTCTTGCAATGACCTCAAGCATCCTTGTTGCACCAATAAATCTCGCATCCTTATCTGCCATACCCTGAAGCTTTCGGTCCCGATGAACTTCTGTGCTTCAAACCTAGTACCCTATTGGTGCTACAGTCATTGTATGGCTGACCCATGAAAGATAACCAAGTTGCAGTAACTCCCGCGATGCCTTTGATCAACAATGCTCCACGTACTCCTCCACTTCAAGCACAACTCCCGATGCTTTTTTCAATTGCTGCTGAAAGGATCGATATGGTTGACTAGAGGGGGGTGAATAGGCAACTAACAATTTTTAAGCTTCTCTTTACCAAATTAAACTTTGCAACAAAATAGGTTGTCTAGATGTGCAACTAAGTGAGCAACCTATATCATGCAATAACAACTAGCACATATGCAAGCAATGGATGTAACACAAGAAGGCTTGCAAAAGTAAAGGCACGAAATAACCAAGAGTAGAGCCGGTGGAGACGAAGATGTGTTACCGGAGTTCCTTCCTTTTAAGGGGAAGTGCGTCTCCGTTAGAGAGGTGTGGAGGCACAATGCTCCCCAAGAAGCCACTAGGGCCACCGTATTCTCCTCACGCCCTCACACAATGCGAGATGCCGTGATTCCACTATTGGTGCCCTTGAAGGCGGTGACCGAACCTTTACAAAGAAGGTTGGGGCAATCTTCACAACAATTGGAGGCTCCCAACAATACCACGAAGCTTCACCACAATGGAGTATGGCTTCGAGGTGACCTCAACCGTCTAGGGTGCTCAAACACCCAAAAGTAACAAGATCCGCTAGGGATAAGTGGGGGAAATCAAATATCCTGTGGTGGAAGTGGATCGGGCCCTTGTCACCCAATCCCGAGCAAATCAATGAGTTTGATTGGCTAGGGAGAGAGATCGGGCGAAAATGGAGCTTGGAGCAACAGTGGAGCTTAGAGGTGGAAGAGGTAGTCAACTAGAGGTAGAAGACACCCCTTATATAGTCATGGGAAAAATCCAACCGTTATCCACATGTTCAGCCCGCGACACGTGGTACTACCGCTCCAGGGGCGTGGTACTACCGCGAGGCTACGCGGTACTACCGTGGCGGACCATGGTACTTCCGCGACAGCAGCACAGGCCGGAACTTGCCTGACTAGGGGGCAGTACTACCGCTTGCGCGGTACTACCGCTCCCCCTTGCGGTACTACCGCAAGGCAGGAAAGTCACGGCCTGGGAAGGGCGCGGATGAAAAAAATTACATCTGCCCTTACTACCGCACCGGAGCGGCACTAGGCCTGCGAGTCGCGGTACTACGACTCTAGAGGAGCGGTACTACCGTGACACACAGCGGTACTACCGCGTGTACTTGCGGTACTACCGCAAGAACAGCAGTAGTCGTCAGATTTACGCACAACCAAGATAACGAAGGGAAGCTCCAAAATGCAGGGAAAGGAGGGACAAGTGTACATGTTGATTCCACCCAAACCTTTTCGACGTGGACCCCCTCTTAATAGTACGGCTCTCCTACGACTCAAATCCACCAACGAGAAATGTAGAACAACACCGACTTCAATAGTCTCCGAGGGGCACCGAATCGTCTCGTGCCTAGTGATGAAGTATCTGAGAAACTCAAGGCACATGATTAGTCCGCAAAAGCATTGTCATCAATCACCAAAACACCTAAGGGATAAATATGCCCTTACAATCTCCCCCTTTTTGGTGGATTGATGACAACACGGGATTTGCACATAGATAAGATAATTTAGAGCAAGAGCAAACCCCACCTTTCTAAAATATAGACGGGCTCCCCCTAGATGTGTGCACTTTAGATGAATGCTTTGGACTGCATAGCACACATACTAGGATCAACACTCCCCCTATATTTTAGAGACCAAGGCACGATAAATAACATAGAATAGCATAATGATAGCACAATATAACACAAGCTCGCTAGGATAGATAGAGTGCATATGTCTTACACCATACGAAGTAAAGCAACCGAGGTTCAAATGAGAAAGCAGCAAATAGTTCAACCGAGAAAGCAGCAAACACACGACACACACGACTCGCAAACTCGCAAATCCCTACACTCTCTCCCCCTTTGGCATTGAGACGCCAAAAAGGCAGAGAGGACACCTACACACACGAGGTGGCTCAAGCAGGGAACTTGTCCCAGCCCTCTCCGTCAGTCTCCTCGGCAGCTGGGATGGTCTCCTCGACATCCTCCTTAGACTCAGTCCACCTGTAGCCTTGCTTCTCCATCC
This sequence comes from Aegilops speltoides, assembly GCA_021437245.1. Taxonomy (NCBI): domain Eukaryota; kingdom Viridiplantae; phylum Streptophyta; class Magnoliopsida; order Poales; family Poaceae; genus Aegilops; species Aegilops speltoides. The sequence continues at coordinate 553,298,992 of CM038143.1, forward strand.
ACTCAGCCTCTTGAGTGATGCGCTCCTCAGACCCACCAGACACTTCCTCACCATAGAGCTGCATGATCTTGTTGTCCCGGCGACGACTCTCCTTGGACGCCACGTGAGCCCTGTACTGCCCCTTGGCTTGCATGAAGAAAAGAGTCTTCATCTTTTCCTTCAGCTTCTTGGCCCATGATGGCATAGTGGCACTCTGGGAAGGCCTAGCAGCACGGCCCTCAGCAACATCCTCGGCGCCAGCATCCTCCTCATCAACAGCAGCCCTAGCAGCAGTAGCCTCGGCACGAGTAGTGGTGTTGGCCCAGTTGGATTTGATACGCAGGCATATGGGCTCATGGCGAATCCAGTCTGGAGCAAGGAACTCCTCACCAGGGAACATCTTCTCCCAAGTCTTCGAGATCAGCAGAAACAGATAGGGCCCATAGATAGGCACCTTGCGGTTGAACAGTGCAAACCGAAGCTCACACCACATGATGTGTGAGACATCAAGTGGCTGAGACTGAGACGAGCGAGCCTCCTCGCAAATAAGCATCATGTACACCATATAGGCATGAACCTTGTCTTTGTCACCGATGCGAGGGAACAAGGAGTTGCGGAAGATGCGATACATGATATCCAGAAAGGAGTTGAGCACCAAACGTTGTCTTGCCATTGGCGAGCGCCTTCTCAACCATGAACGGAGTAAGCTTGTCCTTGTTGGAAGACTCAGCATTGCCATGGGGGCGAACACCCACTGGAGAGTTGAGCCCATCATCAGGAACATGAAGCAGATCCATGAACTCCTTCCAGGTAGCAGACAGTTGACGGCCATTGGTCATCCAGGTCATCCTCCTCTCTTCATTAGGGTGAAAATAAACTGAGGCAAAGAACTAACAGATAAGCTTAGGGTCATAGTCAAGATGGAAGGATATCACATGCTCAATGCCAAACTGCTCCACCAAGTCCAGAGCCTCTCCAAAGTAGTCACGGAACTTGTCCTTCCTCATGTGATGCATATCAATCCACTTCACCTCCATGTAGGTATTCTGCTTGTTCTTGATGACATCCAGATAGATGTTGGTGCATTGCTTGTTCCTGACAGCTCACAGCCTCGACGATTGGAGCAGGTGCACATAAGGGTGAAGCTGCCTGAGACGGACATACTCAGTTGGGGCTATCTCATCCATGCCCTTAGCGGGCTCCTTGTGCTTGCTAGCTAAGGTCTTGACATTGCGCTTGGAGGCAGACGAGCCCTCTGGTACTTCACCTGGGTTGCGCAGACGCTTGGAGCCAGTGTCACGACTGGGATTGGACCGGTGAGAGCCACCACCTGAGACACACATGCAAAACACCAAAGACGCGAAGAAGATCAATGCAAAGGCCACGATAGAGCACAAGAAACACATAGAAGGCATACGAGAAAATTGGCATGTGATAGATGTGAGCCATGGTAGAGCTGCCACTGCCTGTGGTACTAAAATGTTAGTACCCCTCCAAACGCGGTAGTACCATGCGAGGTCACGGCAGTACCGTGGTTGGGCGAAGTAAATTTTAGTATCCGCCACAGAGCAGCGGTAGTACCGCGCGAGGGCGGCGATAATACCGTGCAAGCGGTAGTACCGCGCCAGACGGGCGGTAGTACCGCATCGCGTCAGATCAGCCGGTGGTTTGAATCTGAAAAGAACCGCGAAAGAACGGTGGTGCTATGGTGATCAGATCTAGCGCAAGACAACAATACAAGTATAAATCCTATGCAATACCACGCTCCTTCATCCTACTCTTGCAGAAATTAAGCCTATGAATCTCAAGAACACACAAGCCTCCCCCAAAACCTAGAAACACCAAACACAATCAGCACGGAGAGGGAGTTGGGAAAAACCTTGGTCCATAGCAAGAGCACATGGTGGGGAACGATCCCACCGGTCGGAATCACGGGAGGGCAGCCGGTGGAGGAGATCCGGCGACGAACGCCGGCTCCGTTCCTGGCGAGGGAGAGAAGGAGACAACGTGGGAAAGGACTGCGAATGGGTATGGGGAGTTAGAACTCCCCTGCCCGTCCTTATCCCCACGCGCTCGAACCGGCGCGGTAGTACCGCGTATCATCCCGGTAGTACCGCTCGGGCGGAAGTACCGCACCGAGGCGGTAGTACCGCTCAACCAGGCGGCAGTAAAAAACTGTTGCCGCGTGGTAACGGTAGTACCGTGCTCCCGCAAGCGGTAGAACCGTGGCAGGCTGTGGTAGTACCGTGAACTCAAGTCACCGCAAGTTTCATCACGAGAAGAAGGCCTTTGCACGGAAACTTTTCACACACAAGAAACCACAAGAACACGCACAAACCAGAGGCAGAGAGACAACAAGAAACCACCAAGCGACAAGGCCTCTTGAGGAGAGAGGGCGGTGGCCGAAGCCACCTATGTTTGAGTTGGATGGTATGGCACCGCAAAGAATTATCCTTGGGCCCATGACCAAAACTCATCTTTGAAGCACAAGTACCATCAAAAATGGCTAATGTGAAAGAGGTGATCGATTTATGCATAATGGGGGGAGGGAGAGTTCATTGAGAGAACAACACTCCCCCTATGTCCATGCCTACACCTAAACTAGACAACAAGTTGAGTGTGGTGGGGGTGCACGGGTTCAAGTCACATTGCTCAAATCAATGATATTTAGCTCATGCCTTAACTCGCGAAATCTTGCTTCATCCAAGGGCTTCGTGAAAATATATGCAAGGTTATCATGAGTGTTGACATACTTGAGCTCGATCTCCCCTCGCCTAATGTGATCCCAGATGAAGTGATACCGAATCTCAATGTGCTTCGTCTTGAAGTGTTGCACCGGGTTGAGAGAAATCTTGATGGCACTTTCATTATCACACCAAAGAGGCACTTTGTCACAAATGACACCGTACTCCTTTAAAGTTTGCCTCATCCATAGGAGTTGAGCACAACAACTACCGGCCACCACATACTCCGCTTTGGTGGACGAGAGAGACACACAACTTTGCTTCTTGGAAGACCAACTTACCAAAGAGCAACCAAGAAATTGGCACCCTCCGGAAGTGGACTTCCTATCCACTTTGTCTCCCGCCCAATCGGAATCCGTGAAATCTTCAAGCTTGAAGTTTGCTCCTCTTGGGTACCATAAGCCAAAGTTTGGGGTATGAGCCAAATATCGAAAGATTCGCTTGACCGCCACATAGTGACTTTCCTTTTGTGCGGCTTGAAAATGTGCACCCATCCCCACACTCAACATGATATCCGGTCTAGATGCACAAAGGTAAAGCAAGGAGCCAATCATGGAGCGATATACCTTTTGATCCACCGCTTTACCATTGGGATCGATGTCTAGTTGGCACTTGGTAGGCATCGGTGTAGTAGTTGGCTTGACATCACTTAGCTTGAATCTTTTAAGCATGTCTTGAGTGTATTTGGCTTGGTTGATAAAGGTTCCTTCTCTTCTTTGTTTGATGTCAAAACCAAGGAAGAACTTCAACTCTCCCATCGAAGACATCTTGAACTTGGAGGTCATGAGAGCGGCAAATTCCTCATTGAAAGCTTTGTTAGGAGAACCAAAGATAATATCATCAACATATAGTTGGCATACAAACAACTCCCCTTTTACCTTCTTAGTAAAAAGAGTGGGATCGATTTGTCCTACTTTAAATCCACGATCTTGTAGCAACTCGGTAAGGTGGTCATATCACGCACGTGGGGCTTGTTTAAGGCCATAGAGTGCCTTATCGAGTTGATACACATGATCCGGGAAGTAGGGGTCCTCGAACCCGGGGGGTTGCTTGACATAGACCAACTCATTAATAGGACCATTAAGAAAAGCACTTTTCACATCCATTTGTTGCAACTTAAAGTTGTGATGGGAAGCATAAGCAATCAACAAATGAATGGATTCAAGGCGAAACAGCGGAACAGCGGTTTCACCGTAGTCGATACCCTCGACTTGGGAGTAGCCTTGTGCTACCAATCTCGCCTTGTTGCGAATGATGTTCCCATGAGCATCTTGCTTGTTCTTGAAGATCCACTTGGTTCCAATGAGGTTGTGGTTCCCCGAAGGTCTTGGCACCAATCTCCATACCTTGTTGTACTCGAAGTTGTTGAGTTCTTCATGCATGGCATTGAGCCAATCCGAGTCTTCGAGCGCCTCATAGACCTTTTGGGGTTCAACACAAGAGACAAACGCGTGATGTTCACAATAGTTTCCAATTGTCTACGAGTGCTTACCCCCTTTCTTAGGCTTCCAACCACGTTTTCCATGAGATGGCCTTGGGTGGTGAGCTTGGAAGCAATCTTCACGGCACGACGCTCTAATTCCTCCTCGGGTGTGGAAGGAGGAGGGTTAACTTGATCATCTTGAGCGCCGTCTTGAGCTTGTTCTTGATCATAAACTTGCTCAAGGGGGAGAACTTGACCTTGGGCGTCATTTAGAGGTTCACCACCATCTTGAGGTTGATCTTGCCCTTGGTCTTGTTCATGAGGGTGAGGGCCTTCACTTTGTTCTTCGGAAGCGTGTGGGTCTTGGGGAGGCGATGGCTCCACTTGAGTGGAGCATTGTCCTTATCCTTCGTCCACAAGGGGTTCCTCAATGGGTAGGATTTGACCAATACCCATTATTCTTATGGCTTGGGGAGGAATTTCATCACCTACATCACAAGTACCACTTTGCTCCACTTGGGAGCCGTTATTTTTGTCAAACTCCATGTTACACGTCTCCTCAATGAGTCTGGTGGACTTGTTGAGGACACGGTAAGCATGAGAGTTTGTAGCATAACCAACAAATATGCCCTCATGAGCTCTAGCCTCAAATTTAGACAAACGAACACCTTTCTTGAGAATGAAACACTTACAACCGAACACCGGAAGTACTTGAGGTTGGGCTTGTTGCGGTGAGTATCTCATAAGGAGTCTTGTTCAAGCCTTTGCGAAGATAGAGCCGATTGGATGCATGACATGCGGTGTTGATGGCTTCGGCCCAAAAGTTGTATGGAGACTTGAACTCCGCCATCATGGTCCTAGCCGCATCCATCAACGTCCGGTTCTTCCTCTCCGCAATACCATTTTGTTGAGGGGTGTATGGAGCAGCATATTGGTGCTTGATCCCCTCATCACTAAGGAACTCATCCAAGGTGTAGTTCTTGAACTCGATGCCGCTGTCACTTCTTATTGTCAAGATCTTAGCATTGTGTTGACATTGAGCTTCATTTGCAAAGTCGATGACGGTTTGTTGAGTCTCACTCTTCCTCTTGAAGAAGTATACCCAAGCGTATCTTGAATAGTCATCCACAATCACCAAGCAATACTTTCTTCCTCCAAGACTATCAAAAGATGGAGGCCCAAAGAGATCCATGTGAAGGAGCTCCAAGGGTCTCTTCGAGTAGATGATGGTTGATGGAGGGTGAGCCTTTTCATGAAGCTTTCCTTGATACAAGCCTTCGCAAGCACGATCTTTGGCAAAACTAATATTTGTTAGTCCACGGACATGGTCCCCCTTGAGAAGACTTTGCAAAGATCTCATATTGACGTGGGCTAAATGGCGATGCCAAAGCCACCCCACGTCAACTTTAGCAATTAGGCATGTCGCGGTCTTAGTGGGTCGCTCCGAAAAGTTAATCACATAGAGACCGTTCTCGACATGCCCAACAAAGGCTACTTTAAGAGTCTTGCTCCACAAGAGGGCCATGGTATCAATGTCAAAGAATGTAGCAAAACCCATGAGTGCAAGTTGACGAATGGAAAGCAAATTGTATGCAAGGGACTCAACAAGCATGACTTTCTCGATCGTTAGATCATGAGAAATGACAACCTTGCCGAGACCCAATACCTTAGAATGTGATGCATCACCCCACTCGACATTGGTGGGCATAGATGGAATCTCTTGCACGTCCACCACCAAGTCCTTGCTCCCGGTCATATGATTTGTTGCTCCACTATCGAGCAACCATGATCCCCCACCGGAAGCAAACACCTACAAGAGATCAAAGCTTGGTTTTAGGTACCCATTTAGTAATGGGTCCTTCGATGTTAGTAACAAGGGTCTTGGGAACCCAAATAGACCATTCAATGTACTCATAAGGAGAACCAACAAATTTAGCAAAGACATGTCCATCACTAGCACGACACAACACATATGACGGGTTAAAGTCGCCGGATTTGTTTGAGGAAATGCTTTTGCCCTTTTGAACATCAACTCCCTTCACTTTTTCCTTCTTCTCTTTAGGAGCACCCTCTCCCTCTTTCACAAACGTTTGCTTGAGAGGAGGAGGACGTTTGGTCTTGTTGTTCTTCTCTTCTTGCTCTTGGACTTGGGTGCAAACCCAATTCCTTCCTTGGCCACAACTTCCTTTTGGTTGCTCAAAAGGTCGTTGAGGTTCTTCTCACCTTGAATGCAAGTCACAAGGCCTTTCTCAAGTTGATCCTTCAACTTGGCATTCTCCTCCACAAGATGCACATGCTCACAACACGGGTTAGTAGCACATGCATTATCAACTAATACCATATGAGGAAAGGTGGCCTTTTACTTGATTAGCTTAACTTGGAGTTGAGCATGAGACTCTTTGAGGTTAGCATGAGTACCCTTCAAGACCTTGTGGGCCTTGTCAAGTATCTCAAACTCCTCTTTGAGTCTAGCATGATCAACCCCAAGTTTAGCCTTCTTGGAGGTTAGCACACGAGACACGACAAGAGCATGATGAAGATCTTTCTTTAACTTAGCATGGTCATCATTGTGTGACTCCTCAAGAGTCAAATGATGCAGACACTCTTCCTCAAGAGCATTAGAGAGATTCGATATCTCATCGGCATAGTCACGACTATGGCCTTCCATCTTGGAGATGGTTTCTTCGTGAGCCTCGATCATGTCTCACCAAGTTGTTCCAAGAGAGCAACAAAGTGCTTCTTGGACTTACCCTTGAGCTTACTCATAAAAGACTCAAATTCATTCACTTCCTCATTAGACTCAACATGTTCATCAATGCAATCCTCCAAGGAGGGATTAGTAATGATGGTGGTTGTGATGTTGGGGGTTACCTTGTTTGAAGCTTTAGCCATGAGGCACTTGGCGGTGATGTTTTCATTGGGTGCATCAAAGAGAGACACTGGGGAAGTAGTAGCAATGGCAACGGATGCCATGGCCATTGCTTCTCCACTTTCATCATCGTCGTCATCCTCTTGGTATTCTTCTTGAACCACCAACCCACGAGTTGGAGTCTTCTTGGCGAAGTTGTTCTTGTTGGGGAAAGACTTGGCTTTGTCCTTTCGAATGAATTTGCCACCATTGTCTTCCCGCTTCTCGTAAGGACAATCTGCAACGAAATGGCTCGCATTGCCACAGTTGAAGCATGTTCTAACTCGTTGCTTGCCCTTGACGCCATTTGAGCTGTTCTTGTTGAAGTTGGGTCTTGTATTCTTCTTGCTCCAAAATTGTCTTGAAGCAAGGGCCATGTGCTCATGATAATCATACTTGGTGTCTTCGGGATTGCTCTCCTCATCTTCCGCTTCTTCCTCTTCTTCCATGATGACCTTGGCCTTCAACGCAAGGTTGGGCTTCTTTGCCCTTTGAGAACGGAGCACCGCATTGTCGGCGGTCTTGTCCAAGATGCTCAGTTCAACGAACTCATCAACACTTCACTTGAGGTCATGGAGTGGAAGTCCGGTCTTTGACGAATGACGGAGGACATGGCCTTGTTGTAGGGCATCATGGCCTTGAGGAACTTGCGCTTGATCCAATTGTCATCCGTGTCCTTGCTTCCATGATCTCGAAGTGAGACCGCGAGTTTGGTCACTCTTCGAAAGAGCTCACGAGGTTCTTCATCTTCTTTCATTGCAAACTCATCGGCCTCATCTTGCACCACTTCATAGTTGGAGCGTTGAATGCTGGCACTTCCTCGATAGAGAGACTCAACACATTTCCATGCTTCTTTAGCCATGGCATGAGGTCGAAGATGAGGAAGATCTTCAGGAAGGACTGCATCTTGGATGATGAAAAGAGCACTCTCATTGAATTGATTGTCCACGGCTTCTCGAGGAGTGAAGTTGCTTGGGTCATGAGGATAGAAACCTTCTTCAATGATTCTCCAAAGGTTAGTGTTCACATGTTTTAAATGACGCTTAAAGCAATAGACCCAAGAATCAAAATCTTCATGTTTCTCATATTTAGGAGGAGGACCGGCATGATTCAAATGAGTGGAGGGGATTGGCCCTCCATAAACTGGGGGTTCCACATGGGCAAAGATGCCGGTACCATTTCTACCACTAATAGAAGGACTCTTTTCAATGTTAGCTCCCCCCTTGTCGGAGGTAGCATCCGTCACCTTGTTGGTGGGATCACCCACTTTCATCGGCGAGGTAGATTGTTTAAGTCCTTCTTGGAAATCTTTAAACATGTCCTTGACCTCGGTCGTCATGGAGGTTTTCAATGTTTCCAAAGCCACATTGAATTCCTCACGTGAGATCAAGTTACCCCCATCTCCCGTAGATGATATTGGATTCGCACCGGAGTGCTCTCCCACCTCATCTACGACATCAACCATACTCTTCGGACGGTAAAGTCCTTAAAAAGAGACGATGCTCTGATACTAATTGAAAGGATCGATATGGTTGACTAGAGGGGGGGTGAATAGGCAACTAACAATTTTTAAGCTTTTCTTTACCAAATTAAACTTTGCAACAAAATAGGTTGTCTAGATGTGCAACTAAGTGAGCAACCTATATGATGCAATAAAAACTAGCACATATGCAAGCAATGGATGTAACACAAGAAGGCTTGCAAACGTAAAGGCACGAAATAACCAAGAGTGGAGCCGGTGGAGACGAGGATGTGTTACCGGAGTTCCTTCCTTTTAAGGGAAATGCGTCTCCGTTAGCGGTGTGGACGCACAATGCTCCCCAAGAAGCCACTAGGGCCACCGTATTCTCCTCACGCCCTCACACAATGTGAGATGCCGTGATTCCACTATTGGTGCCCTTGAAGGCGGCGACCGAACCTTTACAAACAAGGTTGGGGCAATATCCACAACAATTGGAGGCTCCCAACAACACCACGAAGCTTCACCACAATGGAGTATGGCTTCGAGGTGACCTCAACCGTCTAGGGTGCTCAAACACCCAAGAGTAACAAGATCCGCTAGGGATAAGTGGGGGGAATCAAATATCCTGTGGTGGAAGTGTATATCGGGCCCTTGTCACCCAATCCCAAGCAAATCAACAAGTTTGATTGGCTAGGGAGAGAGATCGGGCGAAAATGGAGCTTGGAGCAACAATGGAGCTTAGAGGTGGAAGAGGTAGTCAACTAGAGGTAGAAGACACCCCTTATATAGTCGTGGGAAAAATCCAACCGTTATCCACATGTTCAGCCCGCAACACGCGGTACTACCGCTCCAGGGGCGCGGTACTACCACGAGGCTGCGCGGTACTACCGTGGCAGACCACGGTACTTCCGCGACAACAGCACAGGCCAGAACTTGCCTGACTAGGGGGCAGTACTACCGCTTGCGCGGTACTACCGCTCCCCCTTGCGGTACTACCGCAAGGCAGGAAAGTCAGGGGCTGGGAAGGGCGCGGATGAAATAAATTACATCCGTGCCTACTTCCGCTGAAACTGAGGTGGTACAAAAATCCGACGCGGTACTACCACTCGCGGGGCGCGGTACTACCGTTGCGGGCGCAGATGTAAAAATTACATCGCGCCTACTCTTTGGACGCTACGGTACTAGGTAGGAGGCCCGCGGTACTACGACTCGGGGCGGTACTACCGTGGGCCCCGTGGTACTACGCGATGGACGAGCGGTACTACCGTGGGTGGCGCGGATGTAAAAAATTACATCCGCCCCTACTGCCGCACCGGAGCGGCACTAGGCCTGTGAGTCGCGGTACTACGGCTCCAGAGGAGCAGTACTACCGTGACACACAGCGGTACTACCGCGTGTACTTGCGGTACTACCGCAAGAACAGTAGTAGTCGTCAGATTTCCGCACAACCAAGATAACGAAGGGAAGCTCCAAAATGCAGGGAAAGGAGGGACAAGTGTACGTGTTGATTCCACCCAAACCTTTCCGACGCGGACCCCCTCTTAATAGTACGGCTCTCCTACGACTCAAATCCACCAAAGAGAAACGTAGAACAATGCCGACTTCAATAGTCTCCGAGGGGCACCGAATCGTCTCGTGCCTAGTGATGAAGTATCTGAGAAACTCAAGGCACACGATTAGTCCGCAAAAGCATTGTCATCAATCACCAAAACACCTAAGGGATAAATATGCCCTTACAGCTGCCATAGCCTATGCCACTTCCGATGGGTTCTCCCTTTGATGAATTTTTGTTTCGCTGACTGATTTGCCTCTAGCCTGAACGCACCAAGCCACGACAGGTCTGTGTGAGGACTAGGAACTATATTCATTCATCACCATGGATTTGTTCTACAAGAGGAGGATTACAGGAAGGAAGCTCTCACACGAATGCACACCACACACGCAACACTAGCCGTTATCCTCTCGCCGCCGTCTTCTGTCTTGGAGCAGGTTATTTGTAGACCGGTACCTAGGCCCACTCGGGCCGAGCTAGCCGAGACGGGAGGCGAGGCTGTCGCTTGGGCCTGCTCTTCTCTTCTGTCGGCTCTTGGCCCGTCTCGGGATCGCTGACAATCCCACCCTCCTTAGAAACAGCTTGCCCCCAAGCTTGTGCCCTGGGAAACTTTTGCTGCAGCGTCACCGTATCCTCCCAGGTGGCCATCTCGACCGGCATAGCACTCCACTTGATCAAGACTTGAACAAGAGATCCAGAACCACGACGTACCACTTTCTGATCCAAAATCTGCTCAGGGATTTGAAACTGAGTGTCTGGGCTAGGCAGTTGAGGCAATACCTGATGCTTGGGTTGTAACACCTTCCGTAGGAGAGACACATGAAACACCGGATGAACTTTACTATCCGCTGGCAATTGGAGCCTATAAGCCACTGCCCCAATGCGTTCCAATATCTCAAAAGTCCCATAAAACTTAAATGCGAGTTTATGATTGGCCATAGGAGAAACTGACGACTGCAAATAAGGTTACAGTTTCAGAAAGACCCACTGCAAATTCCCCATCACTTTGATGCTTGTCTGCCTGTATCTTCATGCGCTGCTGTGCCCGCAACAGGTGCTGATGCACGGACTCCAGAATGACCTGCCGATCCGCAAGCCACTGATGCAAGTCCTCTAACTGAATTGCATCTTCTGCATTCAATCGAAAATGACGTGGAGCATGGCCATATATAATTTCAAATGGAATTTTCCTAGTAGCTGAGTGCCAGTTAGTGTTATACCAGAACTCACATAATGGAATCCATTTGGCCCATCGAGAAGGATGAGCACTAACAAAACATCTGAGGAAACATTCGACTTGCTGATTAACCCTTTCCGTCTGCCCATCAGATTGCGGGTGATGAGCCGTGCTCATTCTGAGTAGAACGCCACACCTTTGAAATAACTCCTTCCAAAACTTGCTAGTAAACACGTGGTCACGATCAGAAACAATAGAAAGCGGCATGCCATGTAGCCGGTAAACTGTATTTAGAAATGCTTCCGCTACAGTCTCTGCAGTAAATGGATGATGCAGCGGAACAAAATGTCCATACTTTGATAGTTTATCAATGACCACCAACAGACAGAATGTCCTGTAAGTCACCGGAAATCCAGAATGTCCTCCGATAGGACTGTCATGGAATGCAGCCACAATTTTTGTTTGCAGCTCAGGACATTGCCCCACCCATACACATTTCCCTACTCTGAGGATTACAGCTCGGAGAGAAAACTTATTGTCAGAGTTGGGAGCAGTAGCTAACTTTCGTAGCAAAGCAGAAGCAAATTGATCCTCTTGGTAACTTTGTTCAATTTCATGCAACCATGCAGGGTGAACATAAGTGACATTGTCTTGATTCGGGTAACACATCAAGAATAAAGATGCGGTGCTGCGAGAGAGAATCAGCAGCACTATTGTCAGATCCTTTCTTATAAGTAATAGTATACTACATTCCCAACAGTTTTGTAATTGCTTTTTGCTGTCACTTAGTGTGTAAACGTTGCTCAGTCAAACTTGCTAAGCTGCGCTGATCAGTTCTGATAAAAAATTCAGAAACCTGCAGATACTGACGCCACTGCTCAACTGCCAACAAAATAGCCAAATACTCCTTCTCATATACTGATAAAGTTTGGTTCCTGGGCCCAAGCGCTTTACTGACATAAGCTAACGGATGCCCATCCTGCATGAGCACAGCACCCACACCAACATCACAAGCATTTGTTTCGACAACAAAAGTTTTTGAGAAATCAGGAAGAGCCAAAATTGGAGCTGAGACTAGAGCTTGCTTTAACAGGACAAAAGCTTTGTTTTCTACATCTGTCCAATGATATGGAACACCTTTCTTCAATAGATTTGACAATGGTTTGCTCAGCATCCCATAATGTGAAATAAACTTCCTGTAATAGCCAGCTAACCCCAAAAATCCCCTGACTTTCTTAGCAGAAACTGGAACTGGCCATTCTTGAATAGTAGAGATCTTAGCAGGGTCTGTAGCTACTCCTTCTCCACTGATAACATGCCCTAGATAACTAATTTTTGTCTGAGCAAAAGCACACTTGGAGAGTTTCACATGCCACTTGTGTTTTTCCAACAAAGCCAACACTTGAGCCAAATGTTCCAAATGCCGAGCATAAGTTTTACTAAAGATGAGAATATCATCAAAGAAGACCACTGCACAAATCCTCAACACAGGTGATAGTGTGTCACACATTGCAAAATTGAAAGTGTTGGGTCTACCAGTCAGACCCATGGATATCACCAAAAATTCATAATGCCCAGTATGAGCCTGAAAAGCAGTTTTATACTCTTCTCTAGGAGCCAGCCTTATCTGGTGATATCCAGCTCTCAAATCCAGCTTAGAAAACCAACAAGATCCTGCCAATTCATCCAGTAACACATCAATGACTGGGATAGGAAATTTACTTTTAACTGTCAAGGCATTTAGATGTCTAAAATCAATGACAGGCCTCCATGTCTTGTCCTTCTTTTGCACCAAAATCATGGGTAAAGAAAAAGGACTGTTGTTGTGCCTGATAATCCTAGAATTCAACATCTCCTGAACCTGTTTTTCCAACTCATCTTTTAACACAGGAGCAAGTCTATAAGGTCTGATTGAGAAAGGCTGAGCTCCAGGAATTAATGGGGTAGTATGATCATACTTGCTCCTTGGAGGTAATCCTTTTGGAACTTCAAAAACAAAACTGAATTGTGTCAGCACTTGTTGGATCTCTGCAGGTAATTCAGTTGTAACTGCTTCAGTACCAATGAGCAAGGTAGATAACTCAATCAGAGCAAAAGCTTGTGGAGTTGCATCTTGTCCCAGCAATGTCACCAGTTCACCCTGAAGTTGAAATGAAAGCCAGTGTTCGGCCCAATCCACCTGCATAGGGCTGTGACTTGCTAGCCAGTCCAGACCTAGTATCCCATCATAAGATCCCAGTGGAAAAACCTTGAAATCATTGACAAATTCATGACCTGCACAGAACCATTGCCCTTTTTGCAACTGTTGATTACTAGGTACCAGAGTTCCATTAGCCACCTTAACCATGGACACAGGAGTGGAAATTACACCTTGCAATCGACCAGCTACAGTACAATCCACAAACGAGTGTGTACTGCAAGAATCCACCAAAAAAATCATGGGTTGACCCTGCAGCTGTACTTTCAATTTCATAGTTGTAACAGCAGGTGCAGAAATCTCTCCCAGAGCAGCAGCAGACAGGAAAATTGCATTAGCCTCACCAACCACCTCTTCTTCAGTATCACTGACATCAAACGGCATGTTCTGAACATAATCGAGCATCTCCTCCACCACATGTAATTGTACTTCCTGCTTACAACGATGATCGCGAGCCCAGTGCTCTCCACAAATAAAACAAAGGCCCTTGGACTTGCGGTACGCTCGAAGTGAAGCCCAGCGATCATCGGTAACTGCTGCGGAACGACTGATGTCAGTCAACTTCTTCTCATCGTTGATGCGAGCTACATGCGCCCGAGAAACTGTTGTAGTTGTTGAGCGCTTACTGTTGTTTGCACTGCTTCCTGTAAACAGAGACTGGTCACCCAATTCTTCAGACAAAAGAGCAAGTGCATACACAGAATCCAAATCAACTGGCTGCTGAATTCCGACTAACAGGCGCACTGACGGCACTAGCCCTTCCATAAAACGAGTGACATAATGGACAATACTCGGATTGGACTCATAAGCAGTCAACTGATCATACAATTCTGAGAAACGTTCAACGTAATCCTCTATTGTGCTAGTCTGTCGAATATGAAACATCTGACGGACTAGATTCTGATGCTTGTTGCGTCCAAAACGAGACTGTAACAAACCACAGAATTCATACAAATTGAAACTAGGTGCTCGTCGCTGGACCGATTCTAACCAACGAGCCGTTGTTCCCTCGAACTGTGAAGACGCAAATGAAATCCACTAGTGCTGAGGAGTGTTCCAAAACTTAAAATAGTCCTCACAACGGGATTGCCACAGTTTCGGATTTGAACCATCGAATCGCGGAAGCTCAATTCGGGGACAAAAATTCACCGCATCCGGAACAAGGGCTCGAAAATTCTCACCAACCGGAATCACCTGACGCGAATGGTTGGGTTTTGTGTGCATACTTCGAACTGGTGGAGGAACGTAACGGGGAACCAAACTCCTCTGCTCCAATTCAGCCCGAATTCCGTCCGATCCACAGGATCCACCGCTTGCTGATGCAGGCGGAGGCCCTTGACTAGGCTCCCTAGGCAAGACCGGTGCCGATGTCGCCAGCGTGGATCCTCGCTCGGCCCCAATTTCGCCCCGCAGTTCGTCGAGGTCGACTCCGATGGCGAGCTTGACGTCGTCGATGCGCCCAGACAGCTGATCCAGCTTGCTGTCCAGCTTGACGAAGGTGTTGATGACCTCCTCGCTGCGCTCCGTTGCAGCCTTGGCGAGGGCGGCGTCGAAGTCCGCGCGCAGGTACTCATAGATCGCGCGGGTCTCCGGGGAAATTTTTTCCATCGCTTCTGCCCGGCGGCGCACAGCGAAGCGAGTGTAGCAGGGAGGGATGGGTGGCTCCAGGATGGGACGGCTCTGATACCAGATTGTGAGGACAAGGAAGTATATACATTCATCGCCATGGATTTGTTCTACAAGAGGAGGATTACAGGAAGGAAGCTCTCACACGAATGCTCACCACACATGCAACACTAGCCGTTATCCTCTCGCCGCCGTCTTCTGTCCTGGAGCAGGTTATTTGTAGACCGGTACCTAGGCCCACTCGGGCCCAGATAGCCGAGCCGGGAGGCGAGGCTGTTGCTTGGTTCTGCTCTTCTCTTCTGTCGGCTCTTGGCCCGTCTCAGGATTGCTGACAGTCTGCACCTGACGTTTCTTTTTTCTTGAAAAACAAATCTCCAAGAGTCACGTAATCATGATCCCTTCTGGCCTCTTCCCGCGGCGCACTTGGTCAGGCCTAGATATCTGTAGACTGCAGCCGGCCGTTGGGCCACACGGGCCTCCGCCTGAGCGCCTTGCACTTGCGCCTCTGCCGTGAGCCGCCTCGCTCGCTCAGCGGTCGCACGCGCCTAGACGCGTCGCACCTGTCGTGTAGCGCCTTCCTGCCGAACTCCGCACCGTCGCCGCCGCCAGATCCGATCTCGTCGAGACGCTTCGCTCCTGCCGCTTCCTGCTGATCCGATTGCTTTCATGAACTCGTCGAATTATCCCGATGGCTCAATCTTTAGTGTTGACCAGCCGATCCATGTCGAACTTTTCTCCTCTAAATCAACGACCACAACCTCAAATCGAACCTTGCTCATGATACCACTTGTTAGAATAAATTCGAGGCGCTCCGTCGATCTACCGAGGACCAAGGAATCATACGAAGCACGACACTGAGATTTGTTAACGAGGTTCACCGATATGGCTACATCCCCGGGGCTTGACTACGGGCGCTCCTCCCCATGACACCGCTACAATACCGCACCCCGGCCGCCCGGGCGCCGGTACACACCGCCGGCTCCCCTGCATGCCCGTGCTATTATGTTGACATAGGTTACATCCACTAGTGCAGAACCGGGCAATAGCACCGGTTCGTAAGGCCCTTTAGTGCCGGTTCCATAACCGGCACTAAAGTGTGGTCACTAAAGGCCCCCCCCCGGCCCTTTAGTACCGGTTCAGCATGAACCGGTGCTAAAGGGCAACCACGTGGCACGAGCCAGCTCCGGGGGCCTGGAGGCCTTTAGTACCGGTTGGTAAGACCAACCGGTACTATAAGGTTTGGGGGGGTTTAGTTTTATGATTTCTTTTTCATTTAATTTTGTGTTTCCATTTTAATTCTTTTTCGTTTGCTGGTATTTTACGATACTACACATTGTACACGTTATGCATATATATATATATATATATATATATATATATATATATATATATATATAATTTCTAGTAGAACCAATCATGCATATATATATATCATCAATGTCTCACAAACCACCATATTAATTAATTCACACATACGCACATGTATAGCTATATACAATTTCTCCTACATATGCATGTTGCCTTCGAAGCCAGTGGCATTAGCCTAATTGGTGCCTTCGGAGCACGATGACAATTGGAAGTGGTTTTCATGGGGGCGGTAGCGGGTAATAGTATTCTCCCTTCGGATTTATGACCTGGTCGAGCAAAAATCCCGCTATTTTCTCTTGAAGTGCTTCTACGCGCTCCGTTTCTAGGAGCTTCTCCCGCACCTCTTTGAACTGTTAAGAAGAAGATCAATATGCATGTGTATTAGTTGTGTGACTAGATATTGATAATGGTGTAAAAATTGTGAATAGTGTTACGACAAGCGTACCCATTCTGTCTTTGAGATCTGCTCCTTTTGGACGCCATCATGTGAATGTTCTCGCAAACACAAAATGCACACAGATCAGTCCCTCGCTACCGCTTGAGGCCTTTACGAGAATGGAATTTGATTAGATAATAATTAATCAAGCATGATAATTAAAGAGATGGCAGCTAGCTAGCTAGCTAGTACTACTTAATTACTTACCTTGGGTCGAAACCATTTAAGCTTTTTTTCCATTCGCCTTCCGTGACGCTGATGAACCTTGCCCAAGCCCTGCCCGCCGACAAAGAAAATGAATAAAGGGGTTATTAAATAGTTCATATCATGAAATGAAGAACTAAATAGGCCGAGATATATAGTTAATAATGATTGAAATTACCTGTTGACTATCCCAAACAAGATGTTATAGTCAGTTTTTTCTTTGAGTAGTGAGTCCGAAGACTTCAACCTGTTCAAGGTCAACTTTAATGATACACAAGACCCATGAAATCTGCATGCACACACGTTTGCATGTCTTAATTAAGCGGGCATATGTAAGCAAAAACATGTAGCTAGCTAGTAGGCAAAAATAGAGAATTTGTAGTACAAGACAGTGTGACTCACTGGAAGTTGTAAGGAAGTAGTATATCTTCATTGTATTTGAGGCGCTTCAAGAACTCTAGCATGTTGTCCTCTACGTTCTTTTGATGATGTGGTTTTATTAGCCATGTGTATTCATTAACGGTGTTTGGGTCAATGAACCCAATGCCAAAGCGTCCACCTTTTCTCATTTCATACATCTTCATCCTGCATAATACCACAG
The DNA here is from genome assembly GCA_021437245.1 of Aegilops speltoides. NCBI lineage: Eukaryota > Viridiplantae > Streptophyta > Magnoliopsida > Poales > Poaceae > Aegilops > Aegilops speltoides. The sequence goes on from CM038143.1 coordinate 553,316,669, forward strand.
AAAAGAATATAGTGAGGATAATTACAGGTAATGATTGATCAAAAGGATCACTACAGCTAGCTTGAGACTTAAATTACAGAAAGAAATCACTTATAGACAATAGCAACTGACGATAGATTGTCGAAAGCGTCTTGATTGTATAACTGAAACAGTTCAGAATACTCAACGGACACAGCTTTCTCATGGAAGTAATGCTCCTCCTTGATATTCACCATGAGGGACAATCGATCTGAAATCTTGGTAATGTTCATGTACCATTGATGCAATTCATACATTCTCGTTGGGAGGTTCTTGACCTTGTCTGGCTCGACCAAAGGTTGGCCCCAGACATATTTCCGTTTTATTTCATCCTCTCTAAGCACAGGCATGGGCTCGATCTCGAGGAGTTGTCCAACAGTGATGTTGAGAACTTCAGCCTGCATTATATGCTCCTCCGTTATTACCACATTGCCCACCTCGGGAACGTGCACTATTTGCCCACAATAATATTGGGTGCGCGTACTGTCACATGTTGTTGGCACAACAAGCGAGGGGATCGATTGCGCCGCCTGTTCTTCCAGCTGGGGAATGGTTTTCCCGCATTTTTTGACAGCTGCTTCTTGTTTGCTCGATCCCGAGCTCGCCTCCTTTTGTAGACGTGCTCGATTTAACCTCCTGATGTGGCGCTCATAATCTGTGTCAACAGGCTTGGGAGCTGGTGGTTGAGCCATACGAATGAAGTGGTCAATCGTTTCCTCGGGCACTTTCTCCCATGGCGGCGGTGGCGGTTTCAGTGCAAAATGGGCTTCCACCTCGGCCTTCGATATGGCTGCGATTTCCTCCTCGGACCTGTCATAAGCCCTCTGCGAAAGAGGCGTGAGGCTTGGACCATATTTATATCGCTTGCCTCCGCTTTGTATTTTCTGTACTACCTCGACTTCGTGCCACGCACCATAGCTGCGGGTGTCTCTTCTGCGATTGCCGAGGCGGCGGAGACGGCCGACGGGCTGAGTTGGACGAGGAGGAGTGGCTGAAGCAAGCTATGCCGGACTTGGAGGAGGTGGCTGAGGTTGTGCCAGAGGAGGGTGGACGTCTGACGCTGTGGCGGACTTGGAGGAGGAGGAGGGCCTAACACTTCGCGTGCTTGGAGGAGGTGGCTGACACTTTCCGGACTTGGTGGACTTTTGCAGAGCGGAGTCTGCTGACTCGGTGGCAGACTTTGACGAGGAGTCGGCTGACGCGGTGTCGGTGGCCTTCGAAAGATGATGCAATCCTTTTTCCATAGTATGATACGATGTTTGGCCTCTCTGAAAAAGCGCTCGTCGTCACCTCCAGGAATGTCAAGCTGTAGCTCCGAATATGGTGGGTCCACCACCTCATCAACCAAGACACGAGCATAGCCCGCTGGAATCGGGTTGCAATGGAAGGTTGCCTCGGGGGATTTGTAAAAGCAACGCCATCCACCACCTTCATGGATATGTTCTTCATTTTGACGTGTAGCTCGCGGTTAGTGTTCTCCGTGATGTCATCCACAGGGTATCTACCCAGCATTGCGTCGTCTAGGGCGGAACCCACGCTGCTTCTCGGCATGGATGGGGCGGTGCTATCAAATGCTGGATCATCCGCTAGCTGCTGCAGCTGCTGAGACCCCCTTTGCTGGGTAAGTGAGTCGATCTGCTCCTGTTGCCGCTGGAATTTGACTGCCAATTCCGCTTGACTTGCTTCTAGGCCTTGAAGGCGTTCATAGTCCCGCTTCCTCTGCTCCTCCTCCATCTTCATCTTCTTCTCCTTCGCAATCTTCTTTCTCGCATGGGTTCTGTAGTCGGTGTTCCATTTTGAAAACCCCTCATACCACGGAATAGCGCCCTTTCCTCGTGTTCTTCCCGGGTGTTCAGGATTTCTCAGGGCACGTGTAAGCTCGTCATTCTCTCTGTTGGGCTGGAACACCCCCGATCGTGCCTCTTCTATTGCAACAAGTATCGCATCGTCGGCTCCCTTCAGACTTGCCCTCGTCGAAACATTGCCTGTCTCCGGGTCCAACTCCCCCCCATGTGCATAGAACCAAGTCCTGACCCTGGGGGGCCAGCTCTTAGTAACCGGAGTGACACCTGCATCCTCCATCTCTTTCTCAGACTTATCCCACTTAGGCATTGCCACCGCATAGCCACCTGGCCCCAGCTTATGGAACTTATCCTTTTTTTCGGCATTCTTCTTGTTTATTCTCGACCGTTCCTTAGCTAATTCTGAATCCTTGAATTTCACGAAATCGTCCCAATGAGCACGTTGGTTCTCTAGTGTTCCCTTGAATACTGGAGTCTTCCTTCCTCCCTTGACGTACTTGTTCCATTCACGATTCTTGTGGTTCTTGAATGCAACCGCCATCTTCCTAAGAGCAGCGTCCTTGACTTTTTGCACATCTGATTCTGTGAAATGATCTGGTAGGGTGAAATGTTCCGTGAGAGTATCCCAAAGCAGATCTTTTTGATTCTTGTCGACAAAAGTAACATCTGGATGTGGCTTTGCTGGCTCTCTCCATTCTTGAAGTTTGATCGGGAGTTGGTCCTTCACAAGAACTCCGCACTGACGAACGAACTTGTCCGCAATCTTCTTAGGCGCTAATGGTTCGCCAGTAGGGCTGCATGCCTCGATATTGTACTTTATGCCCTGCTTCAACTTTTTGTTCGAGCCTCGTTTCGTCCTTTTGCCTGAAGATTTGCTCGATCCGGATGGCTGAAAGAACAAAGATCGATTCGTTAATATATCTTCAAGTCATTTAAAACATGTGATGATCACCAGATGCCTGCTTATATAAATATATAAACCTCGCCGGTCTTTGTTGTTTCAGGATCAACATGTTCTTCGTCATCGTCATAATCGTAGTTCATGACTTCATCAATTTGGTCGTCGCGATCGAATATCATATCACCATCTCCGTGTTGTTTAGAAATTGAGCCGTCATAATCTTCTTCATTCGATCATCATCTCGCTCACGTATCATATCGAACATGGTCTGTTCTCCTCTCTGTCGGTATTATGCGCCATAGCTTTTATTTAACTAATCCAAAAGAAATATAAAACAATTTAGTATTCAAATTACATCGTCTCGAATAATAGATATAATCTCGAATACATCGTCTAGAATAATAGATATAATCTCGAATACATCGTCTCGAATAATACATAATATTGAATAGTACATCACTGGCTAGGTAGCTGATAAAGATCGAATACTACAGAAGAATCTAGGACACTCGCGGTTCCTGCGGCGCGGGCGGTGGACACCCAAAGAGAAGGAACCCTCATAGGATCATAGCTGAAGTGAGATCCCCGAAGAAACTCCCAGGTATTGGAGAACCTGCCGCCCTCTAACGCAACCATGTAGTGATGGACGTGCTCGTCCTCCTCCCTGACACGGCGACGTACCACCTCCGGTGGGGCGGGTCCTCCCGACCAACTCGCCCACGCTGAACGCCACCAAACGAGATCAGGGTCGACGACGGGACCCGGGGCCGAGTTCCTCATCAAGCGGCGCGCCCCTCCAGGCAGCACCTCCCAGTGCCAGCCCGGCGGAGCCCAGTCCCGGACATGGGTCGGCTGGACGTCGTCGCGGATGGGTCGACGGCGAGGATGCGGGTCGGGCATCGTCGAGAACAAATACTAGCTATATGCCCGCAAAAATTAACATTTTTTTAATGATTGGATTTTGATAACTAAAATTTCTAACACTTCTATATAACACTAATTATGCTATCATTGCATACATCAAAAATCTATATACTATTTCAAACTAATTAAGCATCTAACACTAAAAACAGAAAACACAACTTCTATACATCCATTAAAAAACTGAAAAACAACATTATATAAAAAAATTTCATACTAATTAAACACTAATTATATCCATCTAACATGCATTCATACATATATAATAGTGAAAAAAAATCTAAATAATCTAAACTAATTAAACATACAAAATACGCATATACTAATATATACATGCATTAATTCACACATATGTACGTGTGTGTGTGTGTGTGTGTGTTCATCATGCATGCTTGTGTGTGTGTGTGTATGGGCTCGGGGGGCGGCGCCCATGGTGGGCTGGGCAGGGAGAGGGGTTAGAGGGGAGAGCTCAAAGCGGGCGGCGGCGAGGCGACGGCCGGGCGTGACGGGCAGGCGTGGCGCTGGGCGGCGACGCTGGGACGACGCGACGGGACGGGGCGGGCGGCGGCGGCGACGGAGACGAGGGCGGCGGCGGGGACGGGCGGCGACGGGGACGGGCGGCGACGGAGACGAGGGCGGCGATGAACGGGGTGGCGGCGGCGATGGAGACGACGGAAACAGAGGAACAAACAGAGGAAAATGAAATTTTCGTGACTGTTGTATATATAGAAGGCACCTTTAGTACGGTTGGAGCCACCAACCGGTACTAAAGGCCTGTTTTTGCCGAGCCAAGCGGCGGAAGCGACCCCTTTAGTACCGGTGGTGGCACAAACCGGTACTAAAGGCCCCCTTTAGTACCGGTTTGTGCCACGACCGGTACTAAAGGGGGTGCGCCAAGAAAGCGGTGCAGCAAGTTTAGTCCCACCTCGCTAGTCGAGGGGCTACCGCACTGGTTTATAAGCCCCAGTCGGTAGCTCTCTCGAGCTCCTCTCCTAACCAGGCCTACTGGGCCTACGTGTCCTCTTCGCCCAGTGGGCCTACTGGGCCTTTGCGGGCCTGCATCCTGGCCCAACAAAAGGTTGTGTCGCTAGTCGTATGCAGGCCGCTTTGGCCAAGATGGCGGGCTTTTTTCTTAATTTTTTCGCTTTATTTATTTTTGTTTTATTTATTTTTGAGTTGTTTTTTTGCTGTATTTAGAGTTTCTTTGTGAATATTTTTGCTTTAGGTACAAAAATTACAAACTTTCTGTTAGTGCCGGTAGATTTCAAATTTGAATAATTTAAATTTTGAATTATTTGAAATTTGTGTGAATCACTAGTTTGTGAATAACTTAACTTTGAAAAAGTTTTTCAGTGATTCTTTTTTCTTATGTTTAATATTAGTGTGTTTTATCATTATATTCAATTTAGTAATGCTTAGGTTATTTAAAAAATGAAATGCCTTTGTAACAGTTCAGTTTTCGTCGGAAACCCTGATACTTCAAAAGAGATTGTCCATTTTGTACACGAAGTGCATCCAGTTTTTGCCGTAACCCTCTCTACTTTCTTGCACATGTTATTTGTATGAAATTATGATACCATGCCAACTTTCAACCTTTTCTGAGTTCATTTTGAAATGCTTTTCAATTTCAGGGTCATTTAGCTGGAAAAAAATCAGTAAATGCATGAAAAGAATTTGTTTGCACATAAAATTTCTTCGCATTTCAAATGCCAAAACACATAACTACCCTAACTATTACAGACATTCCCTCCTGGGTGTGAAACATAGAAGAAAGTGATGATAGTGAAGCCGATCACATCCCAGATCTTTGGGTGTGAAACTTTTTCTTCGCGTGTGTCTCTTTGCGCTGTAACCATGGAAAATCTTCATTATTTAACGGGATGCTCGGGTCAATATTCACTATGAATGGAGCAATTTCATCAAACTTTTCATAATCTTCTGACTTGTCTGTCTTGTCATCCACTCCCATGATGTTTCTCTTCCCAGAAAGAACTATGTGCCGCTTTGGCTCATCGTACGATGCATTCGCTTTCTTATCTTTTCTTTTTCTTGGCTTGGTAGACATGTCCTTCACATAGAAAACCTGTGCCACATCATTGGCTAGGACGAATGGTTCGTCTGCATACGCAAGATTGTTGAGATCCTTGTTGTCATTCCGCATCGCGGGTCTTCCGTTACCCACCTCGTGTCATATTGACCCATTTGCACGAAACAAAGGGACCTTTAAACCACGTCGATAGTCAAGTTCCCATATGTCCCTGTATATAACCATAATATGTTTCCTTTCCGCCTTGGTTTACGCATCAAAGCGGACACCACTGTTTTGGTTGGTGCTCTTCTTATCTTGGGCGATCGTGTAAAATGTATTACCATTTATCTTGTACCCTTTGAAAGTCATTATATTCGAAGATGGTAACTGGGACAACAAGTACAGGTCATCTTCAATAGACGTGTCATGCATGGTACGTGTCTGCAACCAGCTGGCGAAACTCCTGGTTTGTTCACGTGTAATCCAGTCATCAGACCGCTCCGGGTGTTTGGAGCGTAGCAAATTCTTGTGTTCATCCATATACGGAGCCACCAAAGTGGAACTCTGTAGAACTGTGTAGTGTGCTTCAGTGAGAGAATGTCCGTCCATACATATTATTTGTTCCCCTCCTAGCGTGCCTTTTCCATCCAGTCTGCCCTTATGCCGTGATTCAGGAACACCAATCAGCTTAAGGTCAGGAATAAAGTCAATACAAAACTCAATGACCTCCTCATTTTGATGGCCCTTGGAGATGCTTCCTTCTGGCCTAGCACGGTTATGAACATATTTCTTTAAGACTCCCATTAACCTCTCAAAGGGGAACATATTGTGTAGAAATACAGACCCAAAACGTTAATCTCTTCAAGATAGGTGAACTAGGACGTGCGCCATGATGTTGAAGAAGGATGGTGGGAACACCAACTCAAAACTCGACAAGACATTGCACCAAATCATTACAGAACCTTGGTATGATTTCGGATCGATTACCTTTCGAGTGATTGCATTGAGAAATGCACATAGCTTCACAATGGCTAATCGAACGTTTTCCGTAGAAGCCCCTCAATGCAACCGGAAGCGATTGCGTCATAATCACGTGGCGATCATGAGACTTTAGGTTACGGAACTTTTCTCTCGCCATGTTTATTATTCCCTTTATATTCGACGAGAAGCTAGACGGTACCTTAATACTGAGCAGGCATTCAAAGAAGATTTCCTTCTCTTCTTTGGTAAGAGCGTAGCTTGCATGACCCTGATGTATGCCGTCTTCTTCGTGCATACGTTGTTGGTCCTCCCGTGCCTCAGGTGTATCTTTTGTCTTCCCATACACGCCCAAGAAGCCAAGCAGGGTCACGCAAAGATTCTTCATCACGTGCATCACATCGATTGCGGAGCGGACCTCTAGGTCTTTCCAATATGGCAGGTCCCAAAATATAGATTTCTTCTTCCACATGGGTGCGCGTCCGTCAGCGTCCTTCCGAACAGGTTGTCCGCCAGGACCCTTTCCAAATATCACCTTCAAATTCTTGACCATATCATGTACATCAGCACCAGTACGGTGGCGAGGCTTCGTCCGGTGATCCGCCTCACCTTTGAAATGCTTGCCTTTCTTTCTTACGGGATGCCCGCCGGAAGAAATCGGCGATGTCTGTGTACACATTTTTCTTACAACTATTCAAATATATCTTGTCGGTATCATCAAAACAGTGCGTGCATCCGCGGTATCCCTTGTTTGTCGTCACGAAGGTTCTTGAGAGCAGGCCAATCATTGATGGTCACGAACAGCAACACCTTTAGGTCAAATTCTTCCCCATGTGCTCATCCCACGACGTACACCTGTTCCATTCCACAGTTGTAAGAGTTCTTCAACTAATGGCCTTAGGTACACATCAATGTCGTTGCGGATTGCTTAGGGCCTTGGATGAGCACTGGCATCATAATGAACTTCCGCTTCATGCACAACCAAGGAGGAAGGTTATACAAACATAGAGTCGCAGGCCGGTGCTATGGTTGCTGCTCTGCTCCCCAAAAGGATTAATGCCATCTGCGCTTAGACCAAACCATATGCTCCTTGCGCCATCGCAAACTCCTTCCGTACTTTCTTTCAATTTTTCTCCACTGCGACCCGCCGCCAGGTACTCTCAACTTTCCGTCTTTCTTACGGTCTTCTTCGTGCCATCGCACGCTTTGGCATGCTCTTTGTTTTGGAAAAACGTTTCAACCTGTGGTATTATAGGAGAATACCACATCACCTTGGCAGGAATCTTCTTCTGGGCGGGCGCCCTCGACATCGAGCTCATCGCGGCTTATCTTATAGCGCAATGCACCACATACCGGCAAGCGCTCAAATCGTTGTACTCACCACGGTAGAGGATGCAATCATTAGGGCATGCATGTATCTTCGCACCTCTAACCCTAGAGGGCGACAGCCTTCTTTTCTTCATTACATACTCTCGGGCAATTCGTTGTCCTTTGAAGCATATCCTTTATCATTACCAGCAACTTTCCAAATCCCTTGTCGATACACCATTCTTTGCCTTTCATTGCAGCAATTCCATGTGGTGCCCAGCTTTTTCTTGTCACCACGCAATTGGTACAACAATTTTTGTGATCCTCTAACATGCGCTGCAACTTCTTCTTCTCCAAATCACTTGCATAGTTTCTCTTTGCATCGGCAATGGCCCGACCTAGATCATCAACGGGCTCATCGATGCCTCTTCTTCAGCTTCTTCCCGCATTGCGGCTCAGCTTCTTCCGCATTACCGGCTCAGCTTCTTCCCCATTGTTGTATCATTGTATTCAGGGAACCCATGGCCGGGATAGCTGTCGCCGTCCTCTTCTTCTTCATTGTCTTCCATCATAACCCCTCTTTCTCCGTGCTTGGTCCAAACATTATAGTGGGGCATGAAACCGACTCAAACAGTGGACGGAATGGTTCTTGACGAGAGTAATTGCAACCATTCTTACAGCCAGCGCATGGACAAGGCATAAAACCATCCGCCCGCTTGTTTGCCTCGGCATAGAAGCGTAAAAGTATGCACGCCTCAACGAACGGGAGAGCATCGGTCATCGTACATCCATTGCCAGCTCATCTTCATTACACAACACCGAATAGAACAAATTAATACAAGTTCATACATAAAGTTCATACAACACTTAAATGCAACAAACAAATAACTCTCTAGCTAAAGCATTTAAATGCAACAACAAATGCGATCAAGATCGCAACTAAGGTAACAATTGATCCAACAGCATAATGATACCAAGCCTCACTATCGATGGCATATTTTCTGATCTTTCTAATCTTCAAGCGCATTTTCTCCATCTTGATCTTGTGATCATCGACGACATCGGTAACATGCAACTCCAATTCCATCTTCTCCCCCTCAATTCTTTTCAATTTTTCTTTCACGTACTCGTTTTCTCTTTCAACTAAATTTAACCTCTCGACAATAGGGTCGGTTGGAATTTCTGGTTCACATACCTCCTAGACAAAAATATCTATGTCAACTTGATGGGCATAATTTGTCATAAACACGAAATGGAACAAATAGTTTTAAAAGAGAATATACCACCTCCGAATCATAACAAGGACGAGGGCCGACGGGGACGGATATCAAAACCATGGCACTATGTATAACAAACAATGTACGGGTAAGATAATTATTATACGAGTAACTATATATCCAAATCACACAAACATCAATTTTTTATATAAAATTTCATGAACAAGAGGCTCACCACAAGGTGGTGCCGCGACGGACAGTCAAGGGCGATCGATCGGTGGTTACGACGGAGATTTAGAAGGCACTAAGTAAACCACACCTACATATGCAAACTAAGTGTTATTTTTGACCTCAAATTGCATATAAATCAAATACTAGCACATATATATATTTCCTCCCAAATTACTAAACTCACAAATTAATAACTATATAAAGCATTGCAAGAGCTAATCTAGCAATGAGAGATGAAAGGACAAAGTTGCCAACCTTTGTGATCATTTGAATGGATGGGGGCCTTCAAATCTTGACAAATTTTGGGCAAAATGTGTGATGAGCTCGAGAGGAAGAGGGGAAGAACAGAGAGGAGAGGGGAAAGGGAAAGAACAGAGCGAGCTCGGGTGGACGAAGGGTTTATGTAGGACGACCTTTAGTACCGGTTCGTGCCAAGAACCGGTACAAAAGGTGCTGGAGGGGGCCCAGACTGACAACATCCTGCCACCACTCTCATTAGTACCGGTTCGTGGCATGAACCGGTGCTAAAGGTTAGCCACGAACCGGTACTAATGAGAGCGGCCCGGCTAGTCGTTGGAACCGGCACTAATATATACATTTGTGCCGGCTCTAATACAAACCGACACTAATGTGCTTCACGTTTGACCCTTTTTTTACTAGTGATCGTGTGTCTACCTCCGATATATATGAGAGGTCTAGGATACAAGTGTCCTATTAGGACACAACTCCTACCCTGTCTACACACCGTACGACTCCAAGTCCAACTGTAACCTAACTTGTACAGTAATATTCGACACAACTCTAACATTCCTTGAGTCTAGGAATAACAGCAAAGAGAGTGAGTACTCTGCAGAGGCTTTTTGACGTACCTGGAGTCCACTTGAGATGCCTTGGTTTATATGAATTGAATGGAGAGAGATCTCTTACTCTCACTTTAACGGAAAGTATCTTTGTTCTGAATGTAATGTGCTGCTCTGATTTAGAGGACTTCTGCATTATGAAAAAGACACAATGTTATGGAGACCATCTTTCGAGGCTGGAGTTCCTGACCTTTTGGGATCTTCCTCGACTTGAGAAGATTGGTATGGAGCATCTTCAGAACCTTCGTGTCTTTACAGTGGGGAGAACCTATCAATTGGTAGACCTGTCCTGCATTTTGAATTTACCATATGAGCATTTGAATGTGTCTTGCTGTGATAAAATGAAGCAGTTAGTTGATATACAGAATGCTATTGTCACGGAAGGAACATATGAAACTCCGATTCAGGCATTTCGGCAACTGAGAATTTTGCAATTAAATTCGTTGCAAAGCTTGAATAGCTTATGTACTACTGAATTGGATTTTCCTTCTTTGGAATACATTGATGTGTTTGCTTGCCCGAAGATGAAGAAACTACCTTTGGGGAAAATTTGTAAGCTGAAGAGGATAAGAGGGGAGCAAACATGGTGGGATAATCTCGAGTGGGACGATGAAAGCAGTTCATTGTCATTGTTGGCGTCTTTTAAGTCATCAGAAATTTGCTCGGCATCCTTTAGGCCAGAGCTAGATACTACTGTGATATCCTCCTCGCCCAAAGCTTTCTTCACCAAGAGGCAGCCCATATTGAATTCATCAGTACGATTCACATCCTATCCACAATCAATATTTGAAACGGAGGAATTCGATGGGCATATGATGATGGAATAGTTTCACTAGTATCGTCTACCAGTTGCGAATCAATCTGTGGTTGAGTTGGTTAGGTGGACAGTGGTATCCCCAACCCACCAGGGTTCAAATCCTGGTGCTCGCATTATTCCTGAATTTATTTCAGGATTTCCGGCAATGCGCTTTCAGTGGGAGGAGACGTTCCCGTCGACGACGAGGCGCCCACTGGTGACTTCGTAAATCTCAAGATGATATGCCGGCTCAGTCTCTCGGAGGTGCTCATAGGGGTAGGGTGTGCGTGTGTGCGTTCATAGGGATGAGTGTATGCGCGTGTATATGAGCGCTTGTGTCTGTACTGATGCTCAAAAAAAAGTATCGTCTACCAGTTCTCCAGAACATCACGCTGACTTTCATTAGCAGCTCAAGGTATGATTTTTTGATACTACACCATTGTTCACTGACTGGTTAATCAATTCTATCAATATTAGAAATACACAGCCACGCTATTCTGTTATTTTATTTTGTACTATAACTCTAGTTTCATTGTCAGTTTTTCCGATTTGACGGGTTCAGTTTGATGGTTAAAAAAATAGTTACAAAATGTAAGGTGCACCTGTTGACTAAAGCGTTGCACCAAGTCAAGTGTGTTTGACCTTGCTCTAGTTTTCAGTCTTTATCCCTTTCAAATTCATTAGGCATCTGAAGCTCTGGTTTACGCCAGAAGGGAATAGATCCTATGGATTACTCTTCATCATCTGATGGCTGATGGTGTACAAAATAAGTGTCTTTTGAGCATGTCAGGCTGTTAGCAAAATTGTGTGCTGTTCACCTTGTTTAGCCCGGCACTTGATTGCATATTAAGACGCGACAAACTTCTGTTGCAAGCTGCCCAGAGACAAGTACTATGATAACTCCATGTAGATTATTAGACAAGAGAGAGGAATTGTTGGGCTGTGTCTTATCTGTATTTCAGTGTGTGTGTGTGTGTGTGTGTGTGCGCTTATGGCCCATGTGGCCCATGTGTCCCATGTGGCCCATGTAACCCTGCAGCCTATATATGTGCTGCCCCCCTTGTACAGGAAACCCTAACTCCAATAGAATACAATACCAGGCCATCTTTCTATCCCAGCCGCCACCCCTCTCTCCCCGATTCTACATGGTGTCGAGCTTGGGTTCCCAATCCCAGCAGTGGTGATGGTGGTTGGCTGGTTGTGCTTCTTGGCGATTATGCGAGGGGAGAAGGCTTGTGTGGAAGAAGGAGAGGTGGAATCCCAGATCCGAGGGGAGGAGGTAGTAGAGAGGTGAAAGTGGGGAGCAAAGTGGTTCTGGAGGTTACTAGTGGTGTGATTCAAGATTGGAAAGATGGGGACAACGGGGGGTTGGTAAAGGCGTTGGAGAAGCTAGCTGAGCTCATCACCTTGTCAAGGCAGAGGGTGTGGCTTCCCAGTGCGCTTGTTCCTCAGCCCGAGGTGATCTGTAAAATAGAACTGATGCCAAATGAAATCAAGATGGAAGGGTCACAAACTACCTAAGCTGGTCCGAAGGGCATTGCTAATATTGAGGACAAAGGGCTGGAAGGCTATGTCGGGGGAAGTAGATGAACCGTGAACAGGGCAAGTGAAGAGTGGAAGAAGTGGAGTGTCATTGACTCTCTGGTGGTGGCATGGCTGCTGAACTCCTTGACCCCATCCATTCAAAGCAGCCGTGGAGACTCTTCCCCATGCAGCAGAGGTATGGAAAACCCCGAAACATTGTACTCCGGAAAGGGAACATAATGCTTATGGCGCAGATTGAGGATAGAGTAAATGAGCTAAAACAAGGGGATAAGTCGGTGATGGAGTATGTAGCAGAATTGCAGCATTTGTGGGCTGACTTAGACCACTATGATCCACTGGAGTTACCACATTCAGAATGTATAGTTGCTACTAAGAAGTGGGTAGAGCGAGGAGAGTGATGAAATTCTTGAAGGACTTAGCTCAGAATTTGAAGGAAGGCGTCTTTGGGTTGTTTCATCACCAAAGCTCCCTCGCTTGAGGAGGCGATTGCAGCAATGGCACAGGAGGAGGTCAGGTTGAAGTTGACCAGACTGGAGAAGCGAATGCATCTCGCTCAAAGCATTTATGTGTCTGAATGGAAGGAGACAAGAGAGTGCTTCAACTGTGGAGAGAAAGGTCACATAAGCATCAATTGCACAAAGACAACAGAGAAATACGTGGTAGGGGAAGAGGTTACAGCCGAGGTGGATCTTTGGGGAGTTAGAGGCAGAGGTAACTCGAGGGGTTGAATTATTCCAAAGTGGCCTCAAAGCAAACTTGGCTAACTTGGCAACGCAAGAAGAAGGGACGTCAACAACCTCTCAAGGGGAGTCGAAGAGTAGAAGCCGGAGGACAACACCTTGGGAACTTTGCCCACTTTGTCTACATTGGGAAGGTAACTTTGCAAATGCATCTATATCCACACATGATTTCCTTCCAGATTGGATATTAGATTCTGGAGCATCCAAGCATGTTGCGGGTACCTCAACTGAGTTTGAATCATATACTCAGTACCCAATTACACATTGTGAAACAATACAAACTGCTGATGGCACCTCACAACCGATTAAAGGAGTTGGATCAGTTCAATGTACACCCACTATTAAATTATCTGATGTATTACATGTTCCAGCTTTTCCTGTGAACTTGCTTTCTCTAAGTGCTTTGATTGATCAGATAGATTGCCAAATAACTCTTGATAAGAAAATATGTTTGATTCAGGAGAGGATGACTGGAAGGAAACTTGGGACAGGAACCAGGCGTAGTGGATTGTGGTATATGGATCGTGATGTGTCTAGGTCTGGTGCTAGTCCTATTTTGGCTGTACTAGTTGGAGTAAGTGAGACAATGGCGATGATCCATCACTGTCGCATGGGGCATATGGCTTTTGATAAGATGAGTAAGATGTTTCCTGATGTAATGCGTGGAGTAGACAAGAGTAAGCTTGTGTGTGATGCATGTGAATATGCAAAACACACAAGAATCTCATATTTGAGTAAGGGGCTAAGGAGTATATCCCCGTTTATGCTGATTCACTCTGATGTGTGGACATGTCCTGTTGTTTCTGTTAGTGGAATGAAATATTTTGTGACATTTATAGACTGCCACACTCGCATGACTTGGGTGTACCTCATGCGACATAAAGATGAGGTATTCCAATGTTTTCAGGAGTTTTATGCCTATGTGCGAAACCAATTCAATGTGCAGGTGCAGGTGATCAGATCTGACAATGGAACTGAATACGTAAACAAGCAATTTGGAGGTTTCCTGTCAGCACAAGGCATAATGCACCAAACATCATGTCCAGATACCCTGCGCGAGAATGGTGTTGCGAAAGGAAAAACCGACACATTTTAGAAGTGGCTCGATCAATTATGTTCACCATGAATGTGCCAAAATTCTTGTGGAGTGAAGCTGTCATGACTGCAACGTTCCTGATCAACCGGATGCCTTCAAAAATGCTTGGTATGAAGTCCCCATGTGAGATGCTATTTGGGGAGAACAAATTCTCAGTTCCTCCGAAGCTATTTGGGTGCACCTGCTTCGTTAGGGATCACAGACCAGCAGTGGGAAAGCTGGATCCACGAGCTGTAAAATGCATATTTGTTGGATATCCTGCAGGGCAGCGAGGCTATAAGTGTTGGAGTCCTGCTGAAAGGCGCACATTTGTAAGTATGGATGTCACCTTTCGAGAATCTGAGCCTTTCTATGGTGAGAAGACAGATCTCAGCACTTTATTCGAAGAACTTGACCACTCACAATCTATGCAGGGTGGTCAAGAGGGGGAGTGCAACTTGAGTGGTGAGTGCAGCACCAATGGCGACAAGGAGCAGCCAATACCAACCCCGAAAATAGTGGGATCCTTCATTCCAGTTGTAGTTGATGGGGCTGAACAGCAGAGGTGGCAGAGACCAAATGAGGAAAGGAATCCTCAGGTGTATACAAGAAGGAAGAGAGTTGTGGAGGAACAAGTGCATGAGGAGCAGTCAAAAGAAACTATGGAACAGGGGGAGCAGTCAGAAGAAACTCCAGCGACAGGAAGCTCATCTGAAGTGGAGTCATATGAAAATTCAAGTACTGAAGAAGCATCACCTAACCTGCCAATTGCTCTCAAGAAGGAAGTAGCAAGGAAAACTTTGAGCAAGGGCAATCTTGAGCATGAAATCAGTAATTATGTCACCTATGAAGCCCTATCACCTTCATTTAGAGCATTTGTCGCATCACTTCAAGCCGTGATTGTTCCTAAAGACTGGAAAGAAGCAAGACAAGATCCAAAGTGGTGTGAAGCCATGAGGGAAGAGTTGGAGGCCCTAAGAAAGAACAAAACATGGGAGCTAGCGAATCTTCCATATGGGAAGAAGGCAGTCAGTTGTAAGTGGATCTTCACAGTGAAGCAGAATCCTGAGGGTAAGGTTGAGCGTTACAAGGCAAGACTGGTAGCCAGAGGGTACAGCCAAACGTATGATATTGATTATGACGAAACATTCGCCCCAGTTGCAAAGATGAATACAGTGAGGATTCTAATCTCATGTGCAGCTAACTTTGGATGGCCACTACACCAACTTGATGTAAAAAATGCCTTTTACATGGAGATCTACAAGAGGAAGTCTACATGGAAATTCCTCTGGACTTTCTACACAGGACTGTTGGGAAGGTTTGTAGATTGAGAAAATCTCTCTATGGTTTGAAGCAATCGCCAAGGGCTTGGTTTGACCGGTTCAGGCAAGCAGTTTGCGGTATGGAGTATAAACAATGCAATGGAGATCACACTGTTTTCTATAAACATTCCAAGCAACAGATTACTATTCTTGCAGTATATGTGGATGACATCATAATAACGGGAGACAATGAAGAGGAGATTGGAAGACTAAAGAAATGCCTAGGCAAAGCATTTGAAGTTAAGGATCTTGGTCAGCTAAAATATTTCCTGGGTATCGAAGTTGCAAGATCAAAGAGGGGAATAGCCCTGTCTCAGCGGAAGTATACCTTAGAGCTCCTAAGTGATATGGGAATGCTTGGATGTAGAGCAGCCCCAACTCCCATTGAACAAAATCACAAATTGACAGCACAGATGGATGAACAAGTTAACAAAGCAAAATATCAACAATTGGTTGGCAAACTTCTGTACTTGTGTCACACTAGACCAGATATTACATATGCAGTAAGTGTAGTAAGTAGATATATGCATGACCCCAGAAGTGGACACCTTGATGCAGTCTATAGAATCATGAGGTATCTAAAGGGCAGCCCTGGTATGGGACTCTGGTTCAAGAGTAATGGCCATTTGAATGTTGACGGTTATAGCGATGCTGATTGGGCTAGCTGTCTTGATGATAGACGATCAACCTCTGGCTATTGTGTGTTTGTTGGTGGAAATTTGGTATCATGGAGAAGCAAAAAACAACCGGTGGTGTCAAAATCAACTGCAGAAGCTGAGTATAGGGCAATGTCTCAAGGGCTGAGTGAGATGTTATGGGTAAGAGGCCTTCGCTTGAGCTGAAAGTGCTCGAGACAAGATCCTCTGAATGTGTGGTGTGACAACAAATCTGCAATCAGCATTGCTAATAATCCAAAGGCAACATGACAGAACAAAACATGTGGAGATAGGCAGATTCTTTATCAAAGAGAAACTGGATGCAGGAATCATCAAGATAACTCATGTGAGCTCGACAACAAGTCGCCGATTGTCTGACAAAAGGTTTGGGAACCAGGGAGAGCAATCTTGCTTGTGACAAGATGGGCATGATAGATATCTATCATCCCTCTTGAGGGGGAGTGTTGGGCTGTGTCTTATCTGTATTTCTGTGTGTGTGTGTGTGCGCGCTTATGGCCCATGTGGCCCATGTGTCCCATGTGGCCCATGTAACCCTGCAGCCTATATATGTGCTGCCCCCCTTGTACAGGAAACCCTAACTCCAATAGAATACAATACCAGGCCATCTTTCTATCCCAGCCGCCACCCCTCTCTCCCCTGATTCTACAGGAATCAATTGGCCGAGTGTTTATGTTCTAACTTGTAACACCAAGTCTCGTTATGTTCCATGTGCAGATGGCAAGCTCTGTTTGACTGAATCATCGTGAAATCGTGATTTGAAATTGTAGAAGGAATAAAAGATCCGCAACCTTTCGCCCGATTTGAAATCGATCAACGGACTGCTTGCCATGCATCAGGCACAGGAACAAGATGATGCTGGTGCCACCCGACTGGCTGTCTGACTCTGAAGAAACTGAAAATGATTCTGAGCCGGCGGAGATGGGAATCTGAAGGGTGTCATCGACTCAGGCTGATTCACCCACCACTTCTCCACAACCATTGTGAGTTGTGAATAGTGGCAGGATTTGATGGAGCGTGGTTTGTGGTGGATTTCAATAAATCATATGCTTTACTTTCACCATCTGACGACTGATGGTGAACACGGTCAAACAAATAACAAAACAAAACAGTTTTCATTTTATTTTCTGTCGTGCTGTCAGCGATGGATTGGGCATGCATGCATCGTGTGCTGGCTGTTCACCTTGCTTAAGCTGCCCACAAACAAGTCAGAGAAATTCAACTGGCAGTAGTTCTAACTTGCAAGACTACTTGATTACGTTGATCGTCGGCCGAATTCCAGCTTGATTTTCCATGCCTCCCGATGACTGAACGGGAGGCAAGCTCGATTAGGACAACCACGACGGCTGGAACCTGAGAAAGTGTAGATTCGCTACCACACCTCAAATCGATAGACGGATAAAGCAAAGGAATCACTTGTCATTCATGAGGCACAAAATGATGATGGATGCGGTGCCACCCAGTGTCAACTCTGAAGAAACTGAAAACGAGCTGGTATGATGGGCATCAGGTGCAAAGATAACGGCGTGCCTGCCACAGGCTGTCGACTGACTTTTTAGAGGAAAGGCCATAGCCCGACTTTATAAATAAAGCCACATGACAGAGTCACAAGCCCAAACACCATCACGGGAACGAAGCCACCTAAGTCACGCTAACACAAACAGGAACCAAGAGCACGAAAGTATGAAGGATACATGGCACCCTGTCAGACACGGCACGCAGGCCGGATAAAAGTACGACGAAGACAACAACGAAGATGGCGAATCACCTACAGGCTAGATCAGGCTTCAGGGCCTGCCCAGAGAGAGATGACGCCGAGGCCCTAATTTTAGAGATGAGCATGTCCAGCGCTCCCCGATCGTCCTTCTTAGTCAATGATCTCCACTGCTGCAAGAAGATACATGATTTGAATAGATAGTTAACAACCTTAGAAGGAAAGACATGATCGATCGTAAATTTGTTCCTAATCGTCCACAATGACCAACATATCGCACCCAGGCCAACCCAGAAGGCCCTCTTAGTCACCCCAACCAACGACTTGGCAAGGTTTCTCAGCTCAGGAAAGGAGGAGGGGTTCCAAGTAACCTGGAGCCAGGATCTAACACAGCTCCAGACCAGCTTAGCAAGCACGCAATGAAAAAAGATATGATTCGTGTCCTCCAAGGCACCACAAAGAGCACAAAACTCCGAGCCCGACCCCTTTCTCTTACAAATTTGGTCAGCCGCGGGGAGACGGCCTCTGAAGGTCTGCCAGAGGAAGATTTTAATTTTCGAAGGAACTCTGGACCGCCAAATGCAGGAGAACCTATTCGAAGGACACATCCAATGATCCTAGAGTACAAGGATTTAACTAAAAATCAGCCAGAGGAAGAATGAGGCCAGACCACCATATCCGGCGCCTCCGAGGGCAAAGGGAAAAAGGCAGAGAGTCTTTGCTAGTCTTCCAACTCTTCAGGAGACAAGGATCAACGGAAAGCCAGGTCCCAATTATTAGCCGATACCTCCGCGATGGAGATATTCGGGTTAGGGCAGTATGAAAAAAGAATAGGAAAGCTAACAGCCAGCGGGGTATCACCACACCACCAGTCAAGCCAAAACTAAACCGAGGAGCCATTACCAACAATAGACTTAACATGTTGCAGGAACATAGGTCTAACTCTAATAAGGTCCTTCCAGAATTGAGATCCACGCTGAGCCCCAGCAAACATCGGGCTAGAATGTGGAAAATATTTAGCTTTAAGAATCGAATACCATAAAGAGCCGGCCCCACTAGACATGATTTTCCACCACCATTTGATTAAAAGACATTTGTTCATAACCAACGTGTTAATAATGCCTAACCCCCCAAGGTTTTTAGGCCTGCACATGAGTTTCCATTTGACCAACCTATATTTCCGTCTATTGTCAGCATCATTCCAATAGAAAGCACCCCTGTGCTTCTCAAAACCGGCATGAATGACAGCCGATAAAAGATAGAAGCCCATTAGAAACATAGGAAGGGAGGAGAGGCAGGCGTTGATCAGGGAACTTTGCCAGCATTAGTGTTATATCTACCTCGCTAGGGAAGAACCCTGTTTCCTACCTTAGAAACAGCAGGGGCAAAATCCTTAGAATGTAACATAACAAGAGAGATGGGGAGTCCCGGATATTTAGAAGGGAAGGAGACCAGGGAGCAGTTAAGCAGCCTAGCCACTCGCAAGGCCTCCGCATCATCAACACCAGTGACCAGGACCTCAGGTGCCGACTGACTTGACCCTGAAGAAACTGAAAATGAGGTGTCGGCAAAGGATTTTCCGAGGGAGACGAGAACCTGAGGGACGCCGTCAGCGTAGGATAAGCTCGGTATGGTATTGTAACAGGGATCTGATGTGTTGCCGCTGAAGAAAGAGGCCTCCGGTTGGAGATTCTCCTAAAGTTGTGACAACTGACTCAAACAACTATGACTTGGGGAACATTTTGTGGTCTTTTCCCTCTCTCGCGACCGCGTCGCCCCCGTGGGCGAACGGCCGCGCCCCGGCGCCTCCTGCCCGAGCTCCCCCCTTTCCTTCTTCCTCGTCGCCGTCGCTAGCGTCCAGCGTAGGGCATGACCCGGGCAGCGCTTGTTGGAAATATGCCCTAGAGGCAATAATAAATTAGTTATTATTATATTTCCTTGTTCATGATAATCGTTTATTATCCATGCTATAATTGTATTGATAGTAAACTCAGATACATGTGTGGGTACATAGACAACACCATGTCCCTAGTAAGCCTCTAGTTGACTAGCTCGTTGATCAATAGATGATTACAGTTTCCTGACCATGGACATTGGATGTCATTGATAACGGGATCACATCATTAGGAGAATGATGTGATGGACAAGACCCAATCCTAAGCCTAGCACAAAGATCGTGTAGTTCGTATGCTAAAGCTTTTCTAATGTCAAGTATCTTTTCCTTAGACCATGAGATTGTGCAACTCCCGGATATCGTAGGAATGCTTTGGGTGTACCAAACGCCACAACGAATCGGGTGGCTATAAAGGTGCATTACAGGTATCTCCGAAAGTGTCATTGGGTTGGCACGAATCGAGATGGATTTGTCACTCCGTGTAAACGGAGAGGTATCTCTGGGCCCACTCGGTAGGACATCATCATAATGTGCACAATGTGACCAAGGGGTTGATCACGGATGATGTGTTACGGAACGAGTAAAGGGACTTGCCGTAACGAGATTGAACAAGGTATCGGTATACCGACGATCGAATCTCGGGCAAGTACAATACCGCTAGACAAAGGGAATTGTATACGGGATCGATTGAGTCCTTGACATCGTGGTTCATCCGATGAGATCATCGTGGAACATGTGGGAGCCAACATGGGTATCCAGATCCCGCTGTTGGTTATTGACCGGAGAACGTCTCGGTCATGTCTACATGTCTCCCGAACCCGTAGGGTCTACACACTTAAGGTTCGATGACGCTAGGGTTATAAAGGAAGTTTGTATGTGGTTACCGAATGTTGTTCGGAGTCCCGGATGAGATCCCGGACGTCACGAGGAGTTCCGGAATGGTCCGGAGGTAAAGATTTATATATGGGAAGTCCTGTTTTGGTTACCGGAAAAGTTTCGGGTTTTATCGGTAACGTACCGGGACCACCGGGAGGGTCCCGGGGGTCCACCAAGTGGGGCCACCAACCCCGGAGGGCTGCATGGGCCAAGTGTGGGAGGGAACCAGCCCCAGGTGGGCTGGTGCGCCCCCCACAAGGGGCCCAAGGCGCAAGGGAGAGTGGGAGGGGGCAAACCCTAGGGCAGATGGGCCCTAAGGCCCACCCCAGGCGCGCCTCCCCTCTCTCCCCCTCTTGGCCGCCTCCCCAAGCCCCATCTAGGGCTGGCCGCACCCCTTGGGGGGTGGAACCCTAGATGGGGGCGCAGCCCTCCCCCTCCCCTATATATACTTGAGGTTTGGGGCTGCTATAGAGACGAGAACTTCTCCTCTTGGTGCAACCTTGCCCCTCTCCCTCCTCCTCCTCTCCCATGGTGCTTGGCGAAGCCCTGCGGGATTGCCACGCTCCTCCACCACCACCACGCCGTTGTGCTGCTGTTGGATGGAGTCTTCCTCAACCTCTCCCTCTCTCCTTGCTGGATCAAGGCGTGGGAGACGTCACCGGGCTGTACGTGTGTTGAACGCGGAGGTGCCGTCCGTTCGGCACTCGGATCTCCGGTGATTTGGATCACGACGAGTACGACTCCTTCAACCCCGTTCTCTTGAACGCTTCCGCTTAGCGATCTACAAGGGTATGTAGATGCACTCTCCTTCCCCTCGTTGCTGGTTTCTCCATAGATAGATCTTGGTGACACATAGGAAAATTTTGAATTTCTCCTACGTTCCCCAACAGTGGCATCATGAGCTAGGTCTATTGCGTAGATTCTTTGCACGAGTAGAACACAAAGTAGTTGTGGGCGTTGATGTTGTTCAATATGCTTACCGTTACTAGTCCAATCTTGTTTCGACGGTATTGTGGGATGAAGCGGCCCGGACCGACCTTACACGTACTCTTACGTGAGACAGGTTCCACCGATTGACATGCACTTGGTGCATAAGGTGGCTAGCGGGTGCCAGTCTCTCCCACTTTAGTCGGAACGGATTCGATGAAAAGGGTCCTTATGAAGGGTAAATAGCAATTGGCATATCATGTTGTGGTTTTGCGTAGGTAAGAAATGTTCTTGCTAGAAACCCATAGCAGCCACGTAAAACATGCAAACAACAATTAGAGGACGTCTAACTTGTTTTTGTAGGGTATGCTTTGTGATGTGATATGGCCAAGAAGAATGTGATGAATGATATGTGATGTATGAGATTGATCATGTTCTTGTAATAGGATTCACGACTTGCATGTCAATGAGTATGACAACCGGCAGGAGCCATAGGAGTTGTCTTTATTTATTGTATGACCTGCGTGTCATTGAACAACGCCATGTAATTACTTTACTTTATTGCTAACCGGTAGCCATAGTAGTAGAAGTAATAGTTGGCGAGACAACTTCATGAAGACACGATGATGGAGATCATGGTGTCATGCCGGTGACGATGATGATCATGGAGCCCCGAAGATGGAGATCAAAAGGAGCAAAATGATATTGGCCATATCATGTCACTATTTGATTGCATGTGATGTTTATCATGTTTATGCATCTTGTTTCCTTAGAACGACGGTAATAAATAAGATGATCCCTTACACCAATTTCAAGAAGTTTTCTCCCTTGACTGTGCATCGTTGCTATAGTTCGTCGCTTCTAAGCACCACGTGATGATCGGGTGTGATGGATTCTTACGTTCACATACAATGGGTGTAAGACAGATTTACACAGCAAAAACACTTGGGGTTAACTTGACGAGCCTAGCATGTGCAGACATGGCCTCGGAACACGGAGACCGAAAGGTCGAGCATGAGTCGTATAGTAGATACGATCAACATGAAGATGTTCACCGATGAGACTAGTCCGTCTCACGTGATGATCGGACACGGCCTAGTTAACTCGGATCATGTAATCACTTAGATGACCAGAGGGATGTCTATCTGAGTGGGAGTTCATAAGATGAACTTAATTATCCTGAACATAGTCAAAAGATCTTTGCAATTTATGTCGTAATCTCGCGCTTTAGTTCCACTGTTTAGATATGTTCCTAGAGAAAATATAGTTGAAAGTTGATAGTAGCGATTATGCGATCAGTAGAAAGCTTATGTCCTTAATGCACCGCTCAGTGTGCTGAACCCCAAACGTTGTTTGTGGATGTTGCGAACATCGGACATACACGTTTTGATAACTACGTAATAGTTCAGTTAAACGGTTTAGAGTTGAGGCACCAAAGACGTTTTCGAAACGTCACGGAACATATGAGATGTTTCGAGGGCTGAAATTGGGATTTCAGGCTCGTGCCCACGTCAATAGGTATAAGACCTCTGACGATTTTCTTAGCCTGCAAACTAAGGGAGAAAAGCTCAATCGTTGAGCTTGTGCTTAGATTGTCTGAGTGTAACAATCACTTGAATCGAGTGGGAGTTGATCTTCCAGATAAGATAGTGATGTTTCTCCAAAGTCATTGCCACCAAGCTGCTAGAGCTTCGTGATGAACTATAACATATCAGGGATAGATATGATGATCCTTGAGGTATTCGCGATGTTTGACACCGCGAAAATAGAAATCAAGAAGGAGCATCAATTGTTGATGGTTGGTGAAACCACTAGTTTCAAGAAGGGCAAGGGCAAGAAGGGATACTTCATGAAACGGCAAATCAGTTCCTGCTCTAGTGAAGAAACCCAAGGTTGAACCCAAACCCGAGACTAAGTGATTCTGTAATAAGGGGAACAGCCACTGGAGCAGCATTACCCTAGATACTTGGTAGATGAGAAGGCTGGCAAGGTCGATAGAAGTATATTGGATATACATTATGTTAATGTGTACTTTACTAGTACTCCTAGTAGCACCAGGGTATTAGATACCGGTTCGGTTGCTAAGTGTTAGTAACTCGAAATAAAAGAGCTACGGAATAAACGGAGACTAGCTAAAGGTGAGCTGACGATATATGTTGGAAGTGTTTCCAAGTTTGATGTGATCAAACATCGCACGCTCCCTCTACCATCAAGATTAGTATTAAACCTGAACAATTGTCATTTGGTGTTTGCGTTGAGCATAGACATGATTGGATTATGTCTGTTGCAATACGGTTATTCATTTAAGGAGAATAATGGTTACTCTATTTATGTGAATAACACCTTCAGTGGTCTTTGCACCTAATAGGAATGGTTTATTGAATCTCGATCGTAGTGATACACATTTTCATGCCAAAATATAAGATAGTAATGATAGTACCACTTACTTGTGGCACTGCCATGTAAGTCATATTGGTATAAGAACGCATGAAGAAGCTCCATGTTGATGGATCTTTGGACTCACTCATTTTTGAAAAGTTTGAGACATGCGAACCATGTCTATTGGTGTATACGCATGAAGAAACTCCATGAAGATGGATCGTTTGGACTCACTTGATTTTGGATCATTTGAGATATGCAAATTATACCACATGGGCAAGATGACTGAAAGCCTCGTTTTCAGTAAAATGGAACAAGATAGCAACTTGTTGGAAGCAACACATTTTGATGTGTGCAGTCCAATGAGTGTTGAGGCATGCAGTGAATATCGTTATGTTCTTACTTCACGAATGATTTGAGTAGATACTAAGTATATTTACTTGATGAGACACAAGTCTGAATTATTGAATGGTTCAAGTAATTTCAGAGTGAAGTTGAAAATCATCATGACAAGAGGATAAAATGTCTATGATATGATCATAGAGATAAGTATCTGAGTTACGAGCTTTGGCACACAATTAAGACATTGTGGAAATTGTTTCACAATTAATACCGCCTGGAACACCATAGTGTGATGGTGTGTCCGAACATCATAGTTGCACCCTATTGGATATGGTGCGTACCATGATGTCTCTTATCGAATTACCACTATCGTTCATGGGTTAGGCATTAGAGACAACCACATTCATTTTAAATAGGGCACCACGTAATTCCGTTGATATGACACCATATGAACCATGGTTTAGAGAAACCTAAGTTGTCATTTCTTAAAGGTTTGGGGCTGCGACGCTTATGTGAAAAAGTTTCAGGTTGATAAGCTCGAACCCAAAGCGGATAAAATGCATCTTCATAGGACACCCAAAACAGTTGGGTATACCTCCTAATTCAGATCCGAAAGCAATAGGGATTGTTTCTTGAATCGGGTCCTTTCTCGAGAAAAGTTTGTCTCGAAAAGTTGAGTAGGAGGATGGTGGAGACTTGATGAGGTTATTGAACCGTCACTTCAACTAGTGTGTAGGAGGGCACAGGAAGTTGTTCCTGTGGCACCTACACCAATTGAAGTAGAAGCTTATGATAGTGATCATAGAGTTTCGGATCAAGTCACTACCGAACCTCGTAGGACGACGAGGACGCGTACTGCTTCAGAGTGGTACGGTGATCCTATCTTGAAGGTCATGTTGCTAGACAACAATGAACCTACGAGCTATGGAGAAGCGATGGTGGGCCCAAATTCCAACAAATGGTTAGAAGCCATGAAATCCGAGATAGGATCCATGTATCAGAACAAAGCATGGACTTTGATGGACTTGCCCAATGATCGGCAAGCCATTGAGATAAATGGATCTTTAAGAAGAAGACGGACGTGGATGGTAATGTCACCATCTATGAAGCTCGACTTGTGGAGAAGAGTTTTTCACAAGTTCAAGGAGTTGACTACGATGAGATTTTCTCATCCGTAGCGATGCTTAAGTCCGTCGGAATCATGTTAGCATTAGCTGCATTTATGAAATCTGGCAGATGGATGTCAAAAAGAGTTTCCTTGCCAGTTTTCGTAAGGAAAGGTTGTATGTGATACAATCAGAAAGGTTTTGTCGATCCTAAGGATGCTAAAAGGTATGCTAGCTCCAGCGATCCTTCCATGGACTGGAGTAAGCATCTCGGAGTTGGAATGTGCACTTTGATAAGATGATCAAAGATTTTAGGTTTATACAAAGTTTATGAGAAACTTGTATTTCCAAAGAAGTGAGTGGGAGCACTATGGAATTTCTGATGAGTATATGTTGTTGACATATTGATGATCAGAAATGATGTAGAATTTCTAGAAAGCATATAGGGTTATTTGAAAGGTGTTTTTCAATAGAAAACCTAGATTAAGCTACTTGAACATTGAGCATCAAGATCTATGAGGATAGATCAAAAACGCTGAATGGTACTTTCAAATGAGCATATACCTTGACATGATCTTGAAGGTGTTCAAGATGGATCAGCCAAAGAAGGAGTTCTTGCCTGAGTTGTAAGGTACGAAGTTAAGACTTAAAGCTCGACCACGGCAGAAAAGAGAGAAAGGACGAAGGTCGTCCCCTATGCTTTAGACGTAGGCTCTACAGTATGCTATGCTAAGTACCGCACCTGATGTGGGCCTTGCCGCTTGTCTGGCAAGAGGGTACAAAGGTGATCAAGGAGTGAATCACTAGATAGCGGTCAAAGTTATCCTTAGAGGAATAAGGATATGTTTCTCGATTATGGAGGTGATAAAGAGTTCGACATAAAGGGTTACGTCGATGCAAGCTTTAACACCTATCCGAGTGACTCTGAGTAGCAAACCGGATACGTATAGTGGAACAACCATTTGGAATAGCTCCAAGTGGAGCGTGGAAGCAGCATTTACAATATGACATAGAGAATTGTGAAGTACATACGGATCTGAATGTTGCAGACCCGTTGACTAAAACCTCTCTCACAAGCAGAACATGATCAAACCCCAGAACTCACTGAGTCTTAATCACATGATGATGTGAACTAGTTTAATGACACTAGTAAACTCTTTGGATGTTGGTCACATGGCGATGTGACCTGTGAGTGTTAATCACATGGCGATGTGAACTAGATTATTGACTCTAGTGCAAGTGGGAGACTGTTGGAAATATGCCCTAGAGGCAATAATAAATTAGTTATTATTATATTTCCTTGTTCATGATAATCGTTTATTATCCATGCTATAATTGTATTGATAGGAAACTCAGATACATGTGTGGGTACATAGACAACACCTTGTCCCTAGTAAGCCTCTAGTTGACTAGCTCGTTGATCAATAGATGGTTACGGTTTCCTGACCATGGACATTGGATGTCATTGATAACGGGATCACATCATTAGGAGAATGATGTGATGGACAAGACCCAATCCTAAGCCTAGCACAAAGATCGTAGTTCGTATGCTAAAGCTTTTCTAATGTCAAGTATCTTTTCCTTAGACCATGAGATTGTGCAACTCCCGGATACCGTAGGAATGCTTTGGGTGTACCAAACGCCACAACGTAACTGGGTGGCTATAAAGGTGCATTACAGGTATCACCGATAGTGTCTGTTGGGTTGGCATGAATCGAGACTGGGATTTGTCACTCCGGTAAACGGAGAGGTATCTCTGGGCCCACTCGGTAGGACATCATCATAATGTGCACAATGTGACCAAGGGGTTGATCACGGGATGATGTGTTACGGAACGAGTAAAGAGACTTGCCGGTAACGAGATTGAACAAGGTATCGGTATACCGACGATCGAATCTCGGGCAAGTACAATACCGCTAGACAAAGGGAATTGTATACGGGATCGATTGAGTCCTTGACATCGTGGTTCATCCGATGAGATCATCGTGGAACATGTGGGAGCCAACATGGGTATCCAGATCCCGCTGTTGGTTATTGACCGGAGAACGTCTCGGTCATGTCTACATGTCTCCCGAACCCGTAGGGTCTACACACTTAAGGTTCGATGATGCTAGGGTTATAAAGGAAGTTTGTATGTGGTTACCGAATGTTGTTGAGTCCGGATGAGATCCCGGACGTCACGAGGAGTTCGGAATGGTCCGGAGGTAAAGATTTATATATGGAAGTCCTGTTTTGGTTACGGAAAAGTTTGGGTTTTATCGGAACGCGTCTGGGACCAGGGAGGGTCCCGGGGTCCACCAAGTGGGGCCACCAACCCGGAGGGCTGCATGGGCCAAGTGTGGGAGGAACCAGCCCCAAGTGGGCTGGTGCGCCCCACAAGGGGCCCAAGCGCAAGGAGAGTGGGAGGGGGCAAACCCTAGGGCAGATGGGCCCTAAGGCCCACCCCAGGCGCGCCTCCCCTCTCTTCCCCTCTTGGCCGCCTCCCCAAGCCCCATCTAGGGCTGGCCGCACCCCTTGGGGGGGAACCCTAGATGGGGGGCGCAGCCCTCCCCCTCCCCTATATATACTTGAGGTTTGGGGCTGCTATAGAGACGAGAACTTCTCCTCTTGGTGCAGCCTTGCCCCTCTCCCTCCTCCTCCTCTCCCATGGTGCTTGGCGAAGCCCTGCGGGATTGCCACTCCTCCACCACCACCACGCCGTCGTGCTGCTGTTGGATGGAGTCTTCCTCAACCTCTCCCTCTCTCCTTGCTGGATCAAGGCATGGGAGACGTCACCGGGCTGTACGTGTGTTGAACGCGGAGGTGCCGTCCGTTCGGCACTCGGATCTCCGGTGATTTGGATCACGACGAGTACGACTCCTTCAACCCCGTTCTCTTGAACGCTTCCGCTTAGCGATCTACAAGGGTGTGTAGATGCACTCTCCTTCCCCTCGTTGCTGGTTTCTCCATAGATAGATCTTGGTGACACATAGGAAAATTTTGAATTTCTGCTACGTTCCCCAACAGCGCTGGCGGTGGCTGGCCTTTCCCCTCTGGGGGTCGCGCTGATGCGGGGCGGTGCGGTGCTACGGGGTTCTCCTAGGCGGTGGCAGTCCGGTGCGGCGGCAGGGCTCTTCGTCGTGGTGGCACGACGGCGTGGCGCCCGCTCGACCCAGATCTGGGCCCTTTGGGCCCCATCTAGGTCTGGGCAGGCCGGTTGCAGAGAGATTTGACGGCATGGCTTCCGCGAGGCGAGGGAGCGGAAATGGGCATCTGGGTGCTGGCAACGCTGGCGCCAAACTATTGCAGCCTAGCCGGCAGGGCTTTGTAGGCCTGTTTTGGGCCTAGTCGGGCTAGGGGTGGCCTGGTATGCCCTGCTGCCGCGTCCGGATGGCGTCCGCGACGGAGCCGGAGACACGGGCCTCCCGCACCATGGTGGAGGAGGGGTTTCCCTCCCGCGCGGCTCCGGTGCTGCTGCTCCTAACACTGTGCTTCTTTCTCCGTCCTCTTGGCCTCGTGGTGGTGATCGCAGTGAGGCGGCGTGGGTGGCGCCAAGACCGCGATGGCGCATGCTGGTGGGCGGCGAGTTGGCTAGTTTGCTCCGACCCGGTTGGGCAGTGGGGTATGGAGTGCAGGAGAAATCCTTGCTGGTTCTTTCGGCTCCGATGCGGTGATACCTGCAGGTGCCACCATTCTTTCCTGGAGGGTGTCAGTGGTATCCATCCCCCACTCCCTCCCGCATGCCGGTGGAAACCCTAGGACTCGTCCAGGCAGCAGCATCGTCGGTGTCACATTCCTTCTTGGAGGTGCTGCTTGGTACACGGCGGATTGAAGCCTTGGACTGTGGTGGGTCAAATCCAGAGGGTGCAGCGGTGGTGGGTCATCCACGCTTTGTTGAGCTGTCATTGTTGGCATTTGTTTTTTTTCTTTATGCTTATTGTGCTAGTCGCTCCAACAATTGATATGTGATCAGTGTTGGTTGCTTTGTAATACAAAGCGGGGGAAACCCTTTTTTGCTAGAAATAGGACTCCAATTGAACCTGACCTGCCTTCCAATTCATCTACCCCAACTTGCAGCATGTTGAACCGTTGGTCGGATTGCTGGTGCCTGCCAGGACGGTGTAGTTCATATTCTTGTCGGATGACACGCTTGCAGATGCTGACGCCTTTGAACTTCTTCCAGTGTTGGACGGGGCTTGCTCTCCTATACTGGGACCCTGGAAATATCACATCATTTTTGCTAGTCCATAGTTACCACCAAACAGCCAAAATGCCAAACCACAAATGTGTCATATTTTTCCGAAGGAACTATGTCTTTGAATAGAATTTGATGTCAAGTTCCATGACTAACAAAGAAACAAACAAAAACGCAGCAACAAGACACTGGAAAAGATGATTCATGGAGGAACTGCCAAACCAAGAATCCAAGATATGAAATTTCAAACTCCCACAGTTCAATAAACAACCTCATACATGTGAATAAACAAACATGCTTATAATCAGGACTTATAGACAACACTGGGCAGGTAGCACCAGAGAGTTTATTCCTACACTAAAGCACAACACATAATATGATTGATTCCAAGAAAAGGATAGCACTTGTTCTATCAATACACAACAGCACTACAAAACTTGTTTTATTTTATAGCCATTAAAAAGTTGAAATCCTGGTGTATGGATGCTATCAAGACTAAACATGGACACCATTACCAAACTTTTAGCATGCAGTACAAAAAAGAGCCCAACACAGAATTACAAGAAACCAATTTCATCGACAAGAAAGATTATCACAATAACAAGATTCTGGTGGGCACAAGAACAACCCCACATAATAAAAAAAAACTAAACCATCGTCTCGATAACCAGCATCAGAGTCACCCACGACATGATGGCGAGAGAGAGAGAGAGAGAGAGAGAGAGAGAGAGAGAGAGAGAGAGAGAGAGAGAGAGAGAGAGAGAGAGAGAGAGAGAGAGAGAGAGAGAGAGAGAGAGAGAGAGAGTCCAAAGGAGTCACCTGAACCGATGGAGAGGCGGGGATGTAATAAGTTGAGGTTGAGGTTGTGGAAGCCAAGTATGTAGAAGGTTAGATAACCTCACAGAATCATCCACATTTTCTGGAAAAAGGAAGATGGCGAAACAAAATTCACAAAACTCCATCTGAACTAGAAATATAGCTCATATTTGAAAGATATAATAAAATTATACAGTCCATACAAGCTTGAGTAAAAAATGCACCTAACATGGCATGTTGTTAAGCATGTTTTGTAGAAAGACATACCATAAATTAGAGATCCAGAATCAACTCATCACACCCTGTAAATATTGGCATTTTGTCTAAATAGTATTGTGCTGGAGAATAAACCACACACATAATCCAGATCATACATGAACTAACAGCCTAGCTAAAGAAAGAAATAGGAGCAACTGGCACCTGCAATATGCACCCGACATACATGGATTTATGCCAAATACCATCACACGTGGAACTTAAATAGGAGAGGTGTCATGCATACTCAAAACAGAACATAACAGTGATCAACAAGCCCTAATACCAAAAATATAACAACAGAAAGTCATGCTTAGTCCAATAGTGATAGAAATCTTTGCATGCACAAACCAAGTCACAGATTAAACTCCTAATCCACATTACAAACCTAAATTATAGAAGTTTCTATATCTCGCCTCCCACACTGCAAAGGATTCGAGTTGGAGATGGTGAGGTCATCACAGATGCCTGGGGTGCACCATCAGGTCAAGTACAAGGAAGAACTCATGTTGATGAAAGGCAGATATGTTATTGATCGCCATCTTGTTTTAGTCCCCGTCCACGCAACAATGGTCACCCGAGGAGCTTACATCAGGGAAACACTTAATGAATAGGCCATACAAAAATAGTAATTGACACCACCAGGCACTATTTTTGAGTCACACAACTAGTCGTCGACTAGTCAACGAGTAGCACTACTAGGGTCGACTCGAACACCTCGACTAGTCGAGACTAGTCGATCGGTCAGGAACGACCCATCGAGATTCGCTACCCTAGAACGACTCGTCGACTCAAAAATCTTGCCACCGGGTTCTTCGTATTGGGCACCTAGCCACACCATCGATGATCCGATGCTACTACTGCCGCCCGCATGACACAGAGAAGGTACATGTTACAAATATCTATGCACATACCAATTCAAGGTGCAAACCATGTATAGCTTTGCATTGTTGGGCATGCATCTAGAAAATAATAGAATAGATGATTTGACCATAGGGATAGTCTTGGTGTCATTAAATTTGACACTCACTACTTCTACAGTGTTCGTATTACAGTAAGAAATGAACCAAATATTGCTTCTTGATATGTCACAACAGGAACTAGAACTACAGAGCCATCATCCTTCAGCCATACAAAAAAGCACTCACTGTAGTAATAAGCACTAAAATGTCAAACGTCACTTAACAATCACCTATATATCAAACAAGGTCTGGTCTTCTTTGTGTTGATACTTGCCTACAATTCAAGAACACTACACAGTGCCTTCCAGGTAGATATTTGAAGGCCTCGGGCACTATGATTAGAGTGACACGTAACAGAATGACTGAATGAATATGAAGCCTCTGCATAGAATTATACATTAACAACACGAGAGCGCCCACAATTGTAGAAGCATTATTAGCATGATCAACATTTACTTAAGATTTTTAGGTTCTAGAGATGTAAATGAACATGTACAAAGTAATACGTAATAAATAAGAACTCGTGGGTTTGATCTTCCAAAAAACACTAGTCCACCTTGTGGCTGCTATTATAGAAGCAAATGACAGTGGAACTAGTATTCAAAGCTTGATGGATTTAAAAATGTGAGAATAAGCTGTTGTTTAAGTATATTAATTATATGTTTACCAAATCATTTAGGAAATCACTAGTGCAGAACCGGGCATTAGCACCGGTTCAGAGGTTTCATAGTGCGGTTACATAACCGCACTAATTTGTGGTCACTAAAGCCCCCCCCCCCTTAGTACCGGTTCAGCATGAACCGGTGCTAAAGGGCAACCACGTGGCACGAGCCACCTCCGGGGGCCTGGAGCCCTTTAGTATCGGTTGGTAACACCAACCGGTACTATAAGGTTTAGTGGGTTTTTAGTTTTATGATTTCTTTTTCATTTAATTTTGTGTTTCCGTTTTAATTCTTTTTCGTTTGCTGGTATTTTACGATACTACACATTGTACACGTTATGCATATTAATAGAATTTCTAGTAGATCAACCAATCATCGAGTTCAACATGATTGTCATGATATTATAAGCGTTCATATATAACACCACAAAAGCAAATCACTTAAGTTCAGAACGAAGAACACAGACATGAAAGGACAAGTACTAATTAAGAGCAGCATGAAGAACTAGCTGAATCACTCCTGCTAGCTACTCATACGATCATCATCCTCATAGTCATCGAACCCAATCCTACATAATTGTTCTTAGCACATGATCATCAGTATCAGGTAGGACCTAAACACCCTTACGGTAAAATAGCATAAAACAATATAGACCCTGACTCTCCATTATGAAGAATGGCGATCATCCTGTCTCCAATTCTTGCCCTTCGCTGCTCATTGCTTGCAAGAAGCTCCTTACGACTGTCCATACATTTTTTCCATTCTTTGATTGTTATGTCTCCACTTCTTTTAGAAACCCGGTATGGACAGTTGAGATTCGTAGGACGACCTGGTCGTATGTTCAAAACATGAAGGCTACCATGCGTATACATCAGATGAGGCACACAATCATTCGGGATTATCTATTGAAAAACATAGTAATAACTTCGTAGTTAGCAATGATGTACTAGTTTTAGAAGTGTGCAAAAAGATGCACGGATGTTGTAATAGTAAAAAATAATCTTACCAGGGCATCTCCATGGTAGTTACAGAGTTCAACACGTGCACTAGTGGCACGTATTGACCATAATGTTGAGTAATTTGATTGTAGATATTGTAATTCTCAAGATCAGTACAAAATCCGACCAGATGATTTTTCTCCGATAAGTTAATTGAGCCTTCGGTGTAGTGCGCTCATCTACCATCTTCCGCACATTCTTTGAAGAATGAAAATAAGCTGTCAATGGAGATAAGTTGTCAACTATATATTTTGAAATAAACAATATAAATTACTTAATAACTATGTTTAGCTCACATGAGGGAAGAACTGGAGGTGTATCCACAAGGACCGAAATCGAAGGTGTCTCTTGCTCGATTGTAGGATCACCAAGATCCATGGTGACAAGCATACCCTCATCAAGACCATACATCTTGCAAAATGCATCACAATTTTTGCAACCAAAATGGGTTACACTCTGAGCATTGTACAGCTTTACTTGAAAATCCACACCATGATGGGTACTTAGGATAATTTTTTTGGTTTCGAAATTTTCATGGTCTTCAAAACCCATCCTCTCCAAGACATAGCGTCTTGCAAAGCATGGGATAAGCTAGTCGAATTGGAAAAGATGAAAAATACACGTTAAAATAGTTGAAGTCGTGCTTAATTACGAAAAAAAGTATTGTCGCTGCTATGCATCGTATGAACATCGCAGGTCTCCTCGAGCTTAATCTGAAGCGCCGATCTTCGTCAGCACAATGAACCTGTCGCACATACCTCGGTAAATCGTGGCACCGATCGCACTCAGCCGGGCGGTTTTCGTCGTCCGATGAGTACGACATTTCCGGCCTACGTTCATAATTCAAATATTAAACTAGATCATTATTATTAATCACGGGTTGACTATCGATGATTGATGTACGTAGTAGCTCCTCTTTCATTCCCGAATGCATTATTATACCAAATTGTCTAGCACACGGGAATTAAGGAGAACTTATCCAATATGAGCATTCAATAAGCAAAACCAAATCATAAAATAAGCAAAACCAAATCATAAAATAAAATATAGTATTCAAATTAGCATGCATTCAATAATTATAAGCAAAAGTACATCATCTCTTTCCTTTTTCTAAATACTATGAACAAAAAAAATCATTAAAATTCTATGAACAAAATTAATTACACAATCTAAATATCACCAAAAAATCTATTAACAATAATATCACCAAACATGCATATTCAATAATAATATCACCAAAAAATCTATTAACAGAAAAAAATCTATTAACAGAAAAATCTATTAATTCAACTAGTTCAACTAAGCATTTACTAAAAATAAACTAGTTATATTAATTCAACTAGTTCAACTAATTAAGCATTTACTAAAATAAACTAGTTCTATATATTAATTCAACAAGTTCAACTAAGCATCTTCTAAAAATAAACTAGTTCTATATATTAATTCAACTAGTTCAACTAAGCATTATATTTACTAAAATAAACAAGTTATTATATTAATTCAACTAGTTCAACTAAGCATTTACTAAAAACAAACTAGTTATATATATTAATTCAACTAGTTCAACTAAGCATTTACTAAAATAAACTAGTTATATATATTAATTCAACTAAAATAAACATTAACATATTTATAATTCATCGATGATAACATTTCTAACATTCTAAAATAAACTAGATAGTTCTAATTCATCTAAACATTATATATAGAAAACAGAAAATAAGTAAAAAATATGTGTGTGTGTGTGTGTGTATATACGTGTGTGTATGTGTGTGTGTAGTGTACGTGTAGTGTGTGTGTGTGTGTGTACGTGTTTGTGTGTGTATGTGTGTATGTGTGTGTGTGTGTGTGTGTGTGTGTGTGTGTGTGTGTGTGTGTGTGTGTGTGTGTGTGTGTGTGTGTGTGTGTGTGTGTGTGTGTGTGTGTGTGTGTGTGTACGTATATATGGGCGGGCGGACGACGGTGGCTGACGACGGCGGCGGGCGGCGCTGGCGAGACGGCAGGCGGCGGCGGATCGATATGGCGACGAGAGACGGCGGCGGGCGGCGGCGACGACGACGGGCGGGCGGGCGGCGGCGACGGCGGCGGCGGCGGCACGGACGGCGATGGCGGCGGCGCCGGAGACTAGATCGAGAGGCCGCGAGAAGTGGAACGAAGTGCGACGAGATAACTGATTTTTCGTAAGTGTAGTATATATAGGGGGAGCCTTTAGTACCGGTTGGAGCCATCAACCGGTACTAAAGGCCAATTTTGGCCAGCCGAAGCGGCGGGAAACGAGGGCCTTTAGTACCGGTTGGTGGTTCCAACCGGTACTAAAGTGTACACATTAGTACCGGTTGGAGCCACCAACCGGTACTAAAGGTCGTCGCGCTGCCACGATGTGCTATGTTTAGTCCCACTCGCTGAAGCGAAGGGCAGCCAGACTGGTTTATAAACCCAGCCCTGCCTGCCCTTTCAACTCCTCTATTTAGCGTGCTTCGGGCCTCACTAGGGCGCTGCCTCGTGAGTCTGCTGGCCATACTAGGCATGTATTCAAGACACCCAAGGTCTGGCAGGCCCACAGGGCAGCGCCCCAATAATTTTTTTTCTTTTCTGCATTATTTATTTTCTTCTATTTATTTTTGAGTAATTTTATTATATAGTTATTTCTTTTCTGCTTTATTTTTTTCTTCTATTTATTTATGAGTAGTTTTTTTTCCGTATTTAGTTTCTTTGTGAATATTTTTGCTTTATATAATTGTTTTACTTTTCTGCATTATTTATTTTCTTCTATTTATTTTTGAGTAATTTTTTATTTAGTTATTTCTTTTCTACTTTATTTTTTTCTTCTATTTATTTTTGAGTAGTTTTTTTTGCCGTATTTAGTTTCTTTGTGAATATTTTTGCTTTATATTAGTTTTTTCTTTTCTGCATTATTTATTTTCTTCTATTTATTTTTGAGTAATTTTTTATATAGTTATTTCTTTTCGCTTTATTTTTTCTTCTATTTATTTCTGAGTAGTTTTTTGCCGTATTTAGTTTCTTTGTGAATATTTTTGCTTTATATTAGTTTTTTTTCTTTTCTGCATTATTTATTTTCTTCTATTTATTTTTGAGTAATTTTTTTATATAGTTATTTTTTTCTGCTTTATTTCTTTCTTCTTCTTCTTCTTCCCTCTTCCTCTTCTTATTCTTCTTCTCCTTCTCCTTCTCCTTCTACTTCTTCTTCTTCTTCTTCTTCTTTCTTCTCCTTCTTCTTCCTCTTCTTATTCTTCTTCTCCTTCTTCTTCCTCTTCTCCTTCTCCTTCTTCCTCTTCTTCTTCTTCTTCTTCTTCTTCTTCTTCTTCTTCTTCTTCTTCTTCTCCTCCTCCTCCTCCTCCTTCTTCTTCTTCTTCTTCTTCTTCTTATTATTATTATTATTATTATTATTATTATTATTATTATTATTATTATTATTATTATTATTATTATTATTATTATTATTATTATTATTATTATTATTATTATTCTCCTTCTTCTCCTTCTTCTCCTTCTTCTTCCTCTTCTTCTTCTTCCTCTTCTTCTTCTTCTTCTTCTCCTCCTCCTCCTTCCTTTTGCCATAATAGAAGAAGTTCGGAGTTGTAATAAGTTATTAAAAATAAAAAAGAGGTGCAAAACAAATCATTAAATGCATGAAAAATATCAAATGAAGGCAGAAATGGTTGAAAGTTGATGGCGTCGCTTTGAATGATGCATACTGAATGCACAAAAAGTCTGGAGTTGTAAATAGTTTTAAAAAATGAAATGTCTTTGTAACAGATGAGTTTAATTTCGTCAGAAACCTGAATACTTCGAAAGAGATTGTCCAGTTTGTAAACGAAGTGCATCCAGTTTTTGCCGTAACCCTCTCTACTTTTTTGAACAATCTATGTGGGTGAAATGATGATACCATGCCAAGTTTCAACTTTTTCAGAGTTCATTTGTAGTGCTTTTCAATTTCCAGGTCATTTAGCTCAAAACAAATCATTAAATGCATGAAAAATATCAAATGAAGGCAGAAATGGTTGAAAGTTGATGGCGTCGCTTTGAATGATGCATACTGAATGCACAAAAAGTCTGGAGTTGTAATAAGTTTAAAAAATGAAATGTCTTTGTAACAGATGAGTTTAATTTCGTCAGAAACCTGAATACTTCGAAAGAGATTGTCCAGTTTGTAAACGAAGTGCATCCAGTTTTTGCCGTAACCCTCTCTACTTTTTTGAACAATCTATGTGGGTGAAATGATGATACCATGCCAAGTTTCAACTTTTTCAGAGTTCATTTGTAGTGCTTTTCAATTTCCAGGTCATTTAGTTCTCAAAACAAATCATTGAATGCATGAAAAATAGCAAATGAAGGCAGAAATGGTTGAAAGTTGATGGCGTCGCTTTGAATGGTGCATACTGAACGCAAAAAATATAAGAGCATTTACATCATGATCTTATATTTCTTTACAGTCTAAACTGTCAATATGATCTTATAACATCAAAAATACTTTGATCATCAATGATCTTTGTGTGTACAATCTGAATTGTCAATATGAGTCATCAACGATTTATAAACCGATGAAGACTCATATTGCGGCCACAAATTCTACACATAGAGTTCAATGAAGACCAAGTGCTTGTGATAGTTTGAGAAATAACATATTTAAGGTGGTAAAAGGCTTGTTAGGGGAGCGCGGTGGGACTAAAAACAGCTTGCCATAACCTCATTAGTACCGGTTCATGGTACGAACCGGCACTAAATGGTGATGGTGGGGCCATAGGCTGACCGCAGGCTGACACATCACCTTTAGTACCGGTTCGTGGCATGAACCGGTACTAAAGGTTCGCCACGAACCGGTGCTATTGATCGCCGCCATGAACCGGTGCTATTGGCCACATTAGTGCCGGCTCAAATTCAAACCGGCACTATTGGGCTTCACGTTTGACCCTTTTGCTACTAGTGAATGTTTATAATGTCTTTTTCATTATGTAGCTAGACTGTAGAACTTGCACCGAAAGAATGACGACAAGTTCTGAATGTGCAAATAGTTGAACCATAATTGCATTTGCAAATAGGTTACTCTTTTATCATCCAAAAGAATCACCCCTCTAGTAGCGCAAGAACTTGATTAGGAAGTTTAGAGAAGAGAGTAATCAAAGTATGTTGCATCATGAAACATGTGTGCAATGGGAACCTACTCATTTTAGCATGTCATTTGTAACCATCAATTCAGTACATTGAGGTTCATAAACACGCTTGTCATCAAGCAGAGAGTGATGTACTACCTGACCCTAGACTGGAGGTTTTCAAATCTTGTTCGATAACTAGCTGAAACAAGAATCCATACAAATAAAAGAGCTACAAACACGCATATGCCAGGTATACCACTATTCTTCAAAGTTGACAGAACGAAAACGCAATGGAATGTAAAGAATTAGTGGCGCACATGTATGGGCCTCTCCAGCCAAACGAACCAAATTTTAGTGGATTTGGAGTAGCAAGCCTCCAAATAGAAATCATCCTACCATTTGCAAAAAAGAAGAAGGATTGTATCCAGCCTATCCGTACTGTATAGAGAAACAAATCATCTCAGAAGTGAGAAGCAGAGCAGGTGTGCCCAGATCCATTTACATAACTAAACGGCAAACAAAAAAACTTGATCCTATACATATCAATATCGTGTAATTGTCAGAAATTTCCAAGACAGGCCTAGCAGTAGAGCATCTAGAGATTTATTCGTGCGTCGTCACATAGCTTATTTAATTTTGTGAAGCCATGATTCAAACAACAAAACTTTAAAGCCATCCCACTCAACCTCCGCACTGTACACACACAATCAACAGTAGCTCAAGGCACTAATGTTGATCTGCTACAAGAATCATGAATTACATGAAAAGAAGTCACTGCGTAATCTGCATCCAGTTCAGCCCAAGCTCAGCCAAAGCACAGGAGCACTAACCAAGGGAATAAAAAAGTGAAGCCCCTCCTCGGAACTAGTCTGTAGCAAAGCAGCAACAACTTGGGGGGGAAACAGAGCGAGGTGGATCAACCGTGTGCTAGGGAGTCATCGTGGTCCGGGTGGACGGCCTCGCCGTCGTCGAGCTCCTGGTTGTCATCCTCCTCCTCGTTGGTTCCGTCCATGGAACTGTTGCGAAACAAACAAAGAGTAAGGGGATCTGAGAGGGGAGATAGGTTGGGGTCACCACTATACCGGCGCAACGTGTTACAAATATGTATGCAGATATCGCTTGAAGATGCAAACCATGTAGAGCTTTGCTTTGTGGGGCGTGCAATTAGAAAATAATAGATGATTTGACCATAGGGTTTGCCTTGGTTATAAAATTTGACACTCAGTACTTCTGCAGTATCCGTATTACAGTAAGAAATGAACCAACTATTGCTTGTTGATGTGTTATAATAGGAACTATAACTACTGATACATCACCCTCAGCCATACAAAAATGGCACTCGCTGTAGTAAGCACCAAAATGTCAAACTTCACTTAACAATCACCTATATATATATAAAAAGGCCTCGCACATTACTATTAAAGTGACACATAACAGAATGAAAAAATATATAGCCTCGGCATAGAATTATACATTAACACAAGAGTACCCACAATTGCATGATCAACATTTATTTAAGATTTTTAGGTCCTAGATATGTAAATGAACATTTACAAAGTAATAGTCCCTCCGTCATAAAAAGCTTGTCACTCAAATGGAGGTATCTAGCACTAACTAGTGCCGGTCCATCAATTTGAGCAACAAGCTTTTGGGGACGGAGGGGGTAATAAATAAGAACTCGTTGGTTTGATCTTACAAGAAACACTAGTTTCACCTTGTGACTGGTATTGCAAAAGCTAATGACAGTGAATATAGTATTCAGAGCCTGGATTTAAAAATGGGAAAACAAGCTAACTTGTTTAAGTATATTAATTACGTATTTAGCAAATAATTTAAGAAATGTTTGGAATGACTTTTTGATTATGTAGCTAGATTGTAGAACTCGCACTAAAAGGATCACGACAAGTTCTGAATGTGCAAATAGTGGAACCGCAATTGCATTTGCAAATAGGTTAATCTTTTATGATCCAAAGGAACTGCCTCTCCGCAGTGCAAGAACTTGACTAGAAAGTTAGAGAAGAGAGTAATCCAAGTATCTTGCATCATGAAACATGTGTGCAATGGGAGCCAACTCATTTTAGCACATCATTTGTAACAATCATGTCAGTGCACTGAGGTTCATAAACACGCTTGTCGTCAGGCAGGGACAATGGCGGAGCTATGCACATTTCAGGGGGGGGGCATGTGCTCCCCTTCCCATCATTACACAAAACACTGAAGAAATTTCATGCTTGGTCCACTTAATACTTTGTGTCAATAATAATATGCATTCTTCTCAAAGTAAATACTCCCTCCATCCGAAAATACTCTTCATCAAAATGGATAAAAAGAGATGTATCTAGAACTAAAATACGTCTAGATACATCCTCTTCTATCCATTTTGATGACAAGTATTTCGGGATGGATCTGATTTACCCAACTCGGAGGGAGTACAAGGTAAATCTGATAGTGTTCCGTACTAGTTAGGCACAATTTCTACTAGTATCTGATTGGTACGTGACAGCAGTATCATGTGCCCAACAAAATTCAGAGAGGCCCAAAATTTACCCTCCTGATAACAAAAATTCATGCCATGTACCCCCCAAAAAAGAGCCAATATGTACTCTATACAGGAACTAAGCATGCCATTTACAAAGAAGAAGAAGAAGATGAAGACTTTATCCCAGGAACAGATCAGAACGCCCCAATCCTAGCATAGCCGTGGAAGAGAATGAGAGCAGCGGTTGAGGGCAAGGGGAAGAAGGAAGGGCTCACCTGCGAAATTGTAGTCGAGGTCATACATGGTGCAGGGGATGCGCTGGCGAGACCTTGGACCGGGCAGGAAGCCACCAAACGGCAGGTGTGCCGAGGCCCTAGGGCTTGGGGCCGACACAAGGCCACGACCAGGAGGCACACGGACGGCTGTGTTGGTGAAGAGCCCCGCCGTGGCACCGCATCGATGCCCTCCCGGCTAGGGATAGTTAGTCGCGGGTGGTTCGTCACTCGTGACGGCATTTGGCGGCGAGACGCCAATCCAGCCGGTGCAGATGGTGCACCGAGTGGAGGCGGTCCCGAGAATGGTAGCTGGACGGCGGGGATCGCCGGAATTTTTTCCTTTTTTTTCTCTTCCGGCAACCAACCAATCACAGATGAGGCCACGGATCGCTCCTCTTTTTTTCCCTCGTATGAGATGGTTGCGCGACTCCCCCGTGACTCGTGCGAGATAGATGCGGAGCCAAGGCGTGATATAGATGCGGAGCCAAGGCGTGATCTTTTTCTTTCTCTGACAAAAGCAGAGGAAACCAACCAAGCACATACAAGGTCGCGGATCACTCCTCTTACATAAATCCTGACCATCCACTCTTCCTACATCTAGTGGTTCGAAATATGCGCCACCCCCTTCCCTAATCCAATTTGGCCTCCTCCCTTGTGGGGGGCGCGCCAGCCCCTTGTGGGCTGGTTAGCCTCCATCCTATGGCCCATATCTTTCCTCGAGGGGTTCCGGTAACCCCTCCGGTACTCCGGTATGTACCCCATACACTCCGAAACCCTTTCGGTGTCTGAATACTACCTTCCAATATATCAATTTTTACCTCTCGAACATTTCGAGACTCCTCATCATGTTCGTGATCTCATCCAGGACTTCGAACAACCTTCGGTCACCAAAACACATAACTCATATAATACATATCGTCATCGAACGTTAAGCGTGCGGACCCTACGGGTTCGAGAACTATGTAGACATGACCGAGACACCTCTCCGATCAATAACCAATAGCGGAACCTGGATGCTCATATTGGTTCCCACATATTCTACGAAGATCTTTATCGGCATGTGCTCCCCCTTCCCATCATTACACAAAACACTGAAGAAATTTCATGCTTGGTCCACTTAATACTTTGTGTCAATAATAATATGCATTCTTCTCAAAGTAAATACTCCCTCCATCCGAAAATACTCTTCATCAAAATGGATAAAAAGAGATGTATCTAGAACTAAAATACGTCTAGATACATCCTCTTCTATCCATTTTGATGACAAGTATTTCGGGATGGATCTGATTTACCCAACTCGGAGGGAGTACAAGGTAAATCTGATAGTGTTCCGTACTAGTTAGGCACAATTTCTACTAGTATCTGATTGGTACGTGACAGCAGTACCATGTGCTCAACAAAATTCAGAGAGGCCCAAAATTTACCCTCCCGATAACAAAATTCATGCCATGTACCCCCAAAAAGAGCCAATATGTACTCTATACAGAACTAAGCATGCCATTTACAAAGAAGAAGAAGAAGATGAAGACTTTATCCCAGAACAGATCGTAACGCCCAAATCCTAGCATAGCCGTGGAAGAGAATGAGAGCAGCGGTTGAGGGCAAGGGAAGAAGGAAGGGCTCACCTGCGAAATTGTAGTCGAGGTCATACATGGTGCAGGGGATGCGCTGGCGAGACCTTGGACCGGGCAGGAAGCCACCAAACGGCAGGTGTGCCGAGGCCCTAGGGCTTGGGGCCGACACAAGGCCACGACCAGGAGGCACACAGACGGCTGTGTTGGTGAAGAGCCCCGCCGTGGCACCGCATCGATGCCCTCCCGGCTAGGGATAGTTAGTCGAGGGTGGTTCGTCACTCGTGACGGCATTTGGCGGCGAGACGCTAATCCAGCCGTGCAGATGGTGCACCGAGTGGAGGCGGTCCCAGAATGGTAGCTGGACGGCGGGATCGCGAATTTTTCCCTTTTTTTTCTCTTCCGGCAACCAACCAATCACAGATGAGGCCACGGATCGCTCCTCTTTTTTTCCCTCGTATGAGATGGTTGCGCGACTCCCCCGTGACTCGTGCGAGATAGATGCGGAGCCAAGGCGTGATATAGATGCGGAGCCAAGGCGTGATCTTTTTCTTTCTCTGACAAAAGCAGAGGAAACCAACCAAGCACATACAAGGTCGCGGATCACTCCTCTTACATAAATCCTGACCATCCACTCTTCCTACATCTAGTGGTTCGAAATATGCGCCACCCCCTTCCCTAATCCAATTTGGCCTCCTCCCTTGTGGGGGGCGCGCCAGCCCCTTGTGGGCTGGTTAGCCTCCATCCTATGGCCCATATCTTTCCTCGAGGGGTTCCGGTAACCCCTCCGGTACTCCGGTATGTACCCCATACACTCCGAAACCCTTTCGGTGTCTGAATACTACCTTCCAATATATCAATTTTTACCTCTCGAACATTTTGAGACTCCTCATCATGTTCGTGATCTCATCCAGACTTCAACAACCTTCGTCACCAAAACA
The DNA here is from genome assembly GCA_021437245.1 of Aegilops speltoides. Taxonomy (NCBI): domain Eukaryota; kingdom Viridiplantae; phylum Streptophyta; class Magnoliopsida; order Poales; family Poaceae; genus Aegilops; species Aegilops speltoides. Next base: position 553,360,571 of record CM038143.1, read on the forward strand.
CATAACTCATATAATACATATCGTCATCGAACGTTAGCGTGCGGACCCTACGGGTTCGAGAACTATGTAGACATGACCGAGACACCTCTCCGATCAATAACCAATAGCGGAACCTGGATGCTCATATTGGTTCCCACATATTCTACGAAGATCTTTATCGGCATGTGCTCCCCTTCCCATCATTACACAAAACATCAAGAAATTTCATGCTTGGTCCACTTAATACTTTGTGTCAATAATAATATGCATTCTTCTCAAAGTAAATACTCCTCCATCCGAAAATATTCTTCATCAAAATGGATAAAAGAGATGTATCTAGAACTAAAATACGTCTAGATACATCCTCTTCTATCCATTTTGATGACAAGTATTTCGGGATGGATCTGATTTACCCAACTCGGAGGGAGTACAAGGTAAATCTGATAGTGTTCCGTACTAGTTAGGCACAATTTCTACTAGTATCTGATTGGTACGTGACAGCAGTACCATGTGCCCAACAAAATTCAGAGAGGCCCAAAATTTACCCTCCTGATAACAAAAATTCATGCCATGTACCCCCCAAAAAAGAGCCAATATGTACTCTATACAGGAACTAAGCATGCCATTTACAAAGAAGAAGAAGAAGATGAAGACTTTATCCCAGGAACAGATCAGAACGCCCAAATCCTAGCATAGCCGTGGAAGAGAATGAGAGCAGCGGTTGAGGGCAAGGGGAAGAAGGAAGGGCTCACCTGCGAAATTGTAGTCGAGGTCATACATGGTGCAGGGGATGCGCTGGCGAGACCTTGGACCGGGCAGGAAGCCACCAAACGGCAGGTGTGCCGAGGCCCTAGGACTTGGGGCCGACACAAGGCCACGACCAGGAGGCACACGGACGGCTGTGTTGGTGAAGAGCCCCGCCGTGGCACCGCATCGATGCCCTCCCGGCTAGGGATAGTTAGTCGCGGGTGGTTCGTCACTCGTGACGGCATTTGGCGGCGAGACGCCAATCCAGCCGGTGCAGATGGTGCACCGAGTGGAGGCGGTCCCGAGAATGGTAGCTGGACGGCGGGGATCGCCGGAATTTTTTCCTTTTTTTTCTCTTCCGGCAACCAACCAATCACAGATGAGGCCACGGATCGCTCCTCTTTTTTTCCCTCGATGAGATGGTTGCGCGACTCCCGTGACTCGTAGGCGAGATAGATGCGGAGCCAAGGCGTGATATAGATGCGGAGCCAAGGCGTGATCTTTTTCTTTCTCGACAAAAGCAGAGGAAACCAACCAAGCACATACAAGGTCGCGATCACTCCTCTTACATAAATCCTGACCATCCACTCTTCCTACATCTAGTGGTTCAAATATCGCCACCCCTTCCCTAATCCAATTTGGCCTCCTCCCTTGTGGAAGCGCCAGCCCTTGTGGGCTGGTTAGCCTCCATCCTATGGCCCATATCTTTCCTCGAGGGTTCGGTAACCCTCCGGTACTCAGTATGTACCCCATACACTCAAACCCTTTCGTGTCTGAATACTACCTTCCAATATATCAATTTTACCTCTCGAACATTTCGAGACTCCTCATCATGTTCGTGATCTCATCCAGGACTTCGAACAACCTTCGGTCACCAAAACACATAACTCATATAATACATATCGTCATCGAACGTTAAGCGTGCGGACCCTACGGGTTCGAGAACTATGTAGACATGACCGAGACACCTCTCCGATCAATAACCAATAGCGGAACCTGGATGCTCATATTGGTTCCCACATATTCTACGAAGATCTTTATCGGTCGAACCGCAATGTCAACATACATTATTCCCTTTGTTATCGTTTGTTACTTGCCGGAGATTCTATCGTCGGTATCTTCATACCTAGTTCAATCTCGTTACCGGCAAGTCTGTTTACTCATTCTGTAATGCATCATCCCACAACTAACTCATTAGTCACGTTGTTTGCAAGGCTTCATTTGATGTGCATTACCGAGAGGGCCCAGAAATACATCTACGATACTCGGAGTGACAAATTCTAATCTGGATCTATGTCAACCCAACAAACACCTTCGGAGATACCTGTAGAGCATCTTTATAATCACCCAGTTACGTTGTGACGTTTGGTAGCACACAAGGCATTTCTCCGGTGTCTGGGAGTCGCATAATCTCATAGTCGGAGGAATATATACTTGACCTGAAGAAAGCAGTAGCAATAAAACTGAACGATCAGTATGCTAAGCTAACGGATGGGTCTTGTCCATCACATCATTCTCCTAATGATGTGATCATGTTGATCAAATGAAAACACATGTCCATGGCTAGAAAACTTAACAATCTTTGATCACTGAACTAGTCTAGTAGAGGCATACTAGGGACACGGTGTTTTGCCTATGTATTCACACATGTATCAAGTTTCCTGCTAATACAATTCTAGCATGAATAATAAACATTAATCATGAATAAGGAAATGTAAAATAACAACTTTATTATTGCCTCTAGAGCATATTTCCTTCAGTCTAGAGGTCCTGGGGCCCCCGAAGCTCCACGTCTACGCGGATGTGATCCGGAAGCCGCCGACGAAGAGCTCAGCCCGCTGCTGAGCCGTCACGCCTGGCGCGTGGCACGCCAAGGCCTGGAAATGGTCAGCGAAGTCCTGCACCGTGGAGGTGAAGGGGAGGCGGCCGAGCTCCGCCAGCCGGCTCCCACGTATCGGCGGCCCGAAGCGAAGGAGGCATAGCTCACGAAAGCGCTCCCATGGGGGCATGCCGCCCTCGTCCTGCTCGAGGGCGTAGTACCATGTCTGTGCGGCACCCCGAAGGTGGTAAGAGGCGAGCCAGGTGCGGTCCGACGCGAGCGTGCGTTGCCCCTGGAAGAACTGCTCGCACTGGTTGAGCCAGTTGAGTGGGTCCTCGGTACCGTCGTAGGTAGCAAAGTCGATCTTGGCGAAACGCGGCGGTGTCTGAGCATGACAGCTGTGGGTGTACGGCTCGGCGGTACGGAGCAGCGAGGAGGATGGCGCTGGGTCGGTGGACGCAGGGGATCTCCCGTAAAACTGCGGTCCGTCGAGGCCAGCGTAGGGAACCGCAGAGCCGGAGGGCCCGGCGTACTGCAGGATGGGTGCCAGCTGTTCCACGGCCGTAGTGTAGACTGGCTGCGGCGACAACCCGCCCAACCAGGCTGACAGTGGTGACGGTGAGGGCGGAAACCGGACCTGATGGATCGCGCGGTCGTCGTTGGCCCGGTACTGGGCGGCGGGGGCGCCTGCAGCTGCAGCGACAGCTGCATGGGGGCGCCGGGCGCGGCGGAAGCCGCGATGGCCGGCGACGACCACTACGGCCAGATCAGGGTGGAGGCGGGAGGCGGCTGCAGCGGCCCGATGAGTACGCAGAGGCCACCGGGTGCGGCGGTTGCCACGGCAGAAGCAGCGGCCCGGTGGCGGCGGCGGGTGGCGCGGCCGGCGGCGGCCTGTAGGGGCCCGCCAGGTAGAGGCGGATGCCCTGGACCGCCGTGGCGAGATCGCGGAGTGCTCCCGTGACCTGCTCCGTAGTGAAGACAGCGGGGACCGGCGCCGGGTTGGTTACTGAAGTCTTGTTAAGCTCCCTGTACTTGTCCACAACCATTGTGAGTTGTGAATAGTGGCAGGATTTGATGGAGCCGTGGTTTCTGCTGGATTTCAGAAAATTATATGATTTACTATCACCATCTGACGAGTGATGGTGAACACGGTCAAATAAATAACAAAACAATTTTCTTTTTATTTTCTGTCGTGCTGTCAGCGATGGATTGGGCACGCATGCATTGTGTGCTAGCTGTTCACCTTGCTTAAGCTGCCCACAAACAAGTCAGAGAAATTCAACTGGCAGTAGTTCTAACTTGCAAGACTACTTGACTACGTTGATCCTCGGCCGAATTCCAGCTTGATTTTCCATGCCTCCCCATGACTGAACCGGAGGCAGGTCATCCAAGCTTTGTCGAGCTGCTGTTATTGGCATTTGTTTCTTTTTTTTTTCCTCTGGACTTGTTGTGCTAGTCGCCCCAACCCTTTTTCGCTGGAAATAGGCCTTCAATTCCCCCGCCACAACTTGCAGCATGTTGTGCCGTTGGTCGCATCGCTGGTGCATGTCATTCTACTACCCGCGTTATGCATGCAGTAACGGGTCAATCCATTCAGATTTACACATGGCATAGGACCGACCAAGTTTTCAGACCTGTCTTTTGATGCCATACGGCGATAAGAGACTGAAGAATGTTCTCTTTTTTTTGTCTGTAAAAGAATGGCCACTTAGAATCAGCAAAGCCGTACTTTTCATTCTTCTAGAAAAGTTGGAGTGAATTCAGTTCCGTTCATTTGCCCAAAACATGCCTTTTTCCAAGAACGAAGGCTTGATTCTGCCCATTGTCATTACATCAATCAACCAATCAAGAAAACTAATGGGACTCACATCATAACAAACGGTTGTGCTGGAGCTTTCTACCTAGTTGAGGTCACAACCACAAAGATGTGCCGACAACAGAGGACCCTTTTGCAATAGAAAAGGGACTCGATTGACCGTACAGATTAATAAGAAAATCCTCATCCCCTTGGATCAAGTATTCAAGTCGAGTCAGTCAGCTCGTGTTTAACCATCTGATCTTGTTCAGCCCGTGTTCGGGTCTCATCTTCGAAAGGTGCATGCCTGAACTTAATCAACTTGTGTACTAGTAGTACTTGTTTACGCTACTATGACTTTGGCGGGGTGTGTTTGGAGCTCTTGAATACTTATGGTAGATGTTAATAGGTCGCACTAGCTACTGCACATCGGATGGCGAATGAACACGGTCAGTCGTGGTCATCTAAGCAGTTGAATGTTTGATTGGAGTATAGTACTAGGATAAGTCCACGTAGTCTCATCTGGGACCGGTCAGAGAAATCAACTGGCAGAAGCAAAGGATGGCCGAAAGTCCAAACATGAACAGAAAAGCTTTCCTCCTCCCAGAGAAGCAACTCCTGGATGACTAGGGTTTCCCCTCTCCTCATCGGCACCACCGCCGGTACACCTTGCCTCTGATGGCCTTTGAGCCACGGAGGTGCGGAGGACCCTGACCCCTCATTGGTAGGAGGGACCCCCGCTCTCGTTCTTGTTTGGTTCAACATCTCGGTTGGGGCCATGTGCCGGCGACGATGCCTAAGTCTGATCCATGTCCTGACGATGCGTCTAGCGTTGTCGAAGGACGTGTGGTGGTGTGTCTCTGTCGGATATCACGGGATTCGGTCGGTGCTGATCTTTTATGGTTCTGTTTGAGTCTAGTCTTCAGTCATATGTCTACATCTTTTACTGTTCCAGTCTACACTTCTCTTCATCGAGGGCGGTTGCTGTTCTGGTGCGTTGTTTGGGCCTTAGCACGATGAATTTTTACTTGCCTACTACAACAACTTTTGCCTGCCTCGGCGAGGAAGAAGCGATGACACCGGCACGGCTTGGGCCACCTCCTGTATTTGTAGTGGTCGCTAGGTGGTCTAGGGACCTAGATGTAGTTTAGTTTAGTTATTCCGGCACGGCTTCGGCATGACCAATGATGAATGGATCGAACCTTTCTTAAAAAGGAACATAGAGACTGAACAAACAAAACTTCTCGAATAGAATAGCCACTTAGAATCCAGAGCTGTCCCTGTTCCATTTCATGGCGTGGCATCCAAGAATTGGAGCAGTGGCAGCAAGGTGCATGCACGCATCTTTGGAGTAAACTAAAGTAAAGCCAAGCGGAACAACCATATCAAGCTGCTTAACCTCATAACGGTTGTTCTGGAGCCTTCTGGATTGAGATTACACGATCACGGATAACATATGCTAGCCACAGAAGACACTAATAGAAAATAATAAAAGAAAAACGAGCAAGCAAAGCAACTCGGTCGTTGAGGGTCTTTTAAATCCTCGTTTCCTTCGGACCAAAGTTTGCCAGGTCACGCGTTTTATGTGATTTGGTTCGTTGTTGCGCCCATTTTTGGTTCGTCCTCAATCTTGCAAGGTGTGTAAACTTAACCAGTTCGTTAAGCACACGCCGATCGAGCTCAGCTTTTTCTTACAGCACGTCGGTCGGCAGCGGGATGAGCGGTTGCAGTACGAGTAGTGTTAAAAAGGAAGATACATCTGCGTGTGGTCTGGCCTGATAGTTTGAGACCGACCGGGAGCTAGTATTCGCCTGAGTTGACTGGCTCGGTCCACGCTGACAAGCAGGCACCGCCGGAGCCTGAGAAAGGGACTAGGAGGTGGTCGTGGATGGATGGGTCATGGCACGGTAGCCTTCCCTTTCACCTTTCAGGCCCTCGCCCCCCGCACGCCGCATCCTGCTGCCTTTGACATTCGGGCCGGCGCTTCTCCTCTTCTGCGACCGTACGTCGTGCAGCTGCCCTGCCAACCCCCCTTGGCCCCTTCGCTCCTCCCTCCGGTCAGGCCGAGACAAAGTCAGAGCAGAGGCGCCACCATCCCAATCCCTACCATGGCGTGGCAGCACGACCCACCCACCCCGTCGCCCGGCCCCCACGATGACTTGCTAGCTTTGGACGACGAATCCGGCAGACTTGCGACTTTGCGAGTGTTTCCGCGACCGAAAATTCTACCCAATCAAACCATGCCAATGAAGCTAGTCCGTTGATCCCGTAAAAAAGAGCCCGTGCGTATAGCGTTGCTCTTCCGCGACGGTGGCACGCAGATGCTCCACCCATCGTGGCAAAAGTGCGTGCATGCATGCAAACATGCGTAATCACACACGTTTCGACGAGTACAACGCTAGCTAGCATCAAATTGCCGCTCATTCCTCTCCCTTTCTGCCCATGAGTTGCATCTCCCTCCCTTTTCATACTATACCGTTATTATATCAACGGCCAACCACTTCCCGGCCAACGGCCACTAGTATAAAATATTCTTGTGCCAATACATATATTCTAAAAATGCCAAAAAAAATTGTCCGCGTCGATCTCCCGGGCCCGCCCGCGTTCATCTAGCTAGCGGATCCACGACCAGGCCCTTTTCGACGGGGAATGGTTTGAATATATGCAGTGTACGTACGTCTTCGACCCATTGGCCGGCGATACGTCTTCGATACATATGCGGTGTAAAAATGCTGGAAGTTTTCAAAATTTCCATGTACGTGTACACATCATCGCTTGGTTGGAGTATTACGAATGGATTCATAAAAGAAATATAAATAAGATGAGGTACGTACTCGCTTGTTTCTTTACAAAAATGGCTTGAATTGGCCGGCCAAGTCTAGGAGATGAGACAAGCACACCAAAACAAGTCTTGCAAGTAAGCTAGCTGCTCGGTTAAATTGTCGCCATCATCCAACCAGCATGCTTGGAATAACATGGATTCGTAGAGGGGTCGTAGACAGTTGACTTGTGCTTTCTTTAATCCTTCTGTTTTTCCATACAAAATCTGTCGTTTTCAGCAAACACACACATAGAAAAACAAGTAGAGACACCATGGCATAAAAGTAATCATTTCAAACAACTATGGATAAACACACCAATTATGCAGAACACGCAGACACGGTTCCGGAAACCAACTTTACAAATGCAAACCTACCGGTATAGATCTGTCGCCTTTATTATGCAAGTTTTTGTGTGTGTGAAATACTCCCTAGACTATGTAAAAATAAGCTGTGTGGCCTAGATAATACTAATGCCAAAGGGACGCGGCTATTCTCAGCTCAAGCTCAAATGAGCCTGTAAAAAAAATCAAGAAATCACATTTGTGGAAGCGGTGGCAAAAAAAAAAAAATCAAATGCCATTTTCAGAAGCATTTTGGAGTGCTGATTTTTTTTTTGCTGCGAGATTCATCAATGCCATTTCAAGATGAAAAATTGCAAGCACCGAAAACATGTGTTACACTTTGTCACACAAAAATTTCAGAATTTTTTTAATTTATTTTCAATTTTTTTCCAATTTACTGTTCATGGTGAGCTCAATTGAGCTCGCCGGCAGTTGGGGACTTTCCATGCCAAAGGTACTTTGACCAACATGTCTTGTGGATAACAAAACACTAACATCAAGTACTGACCAAGCTATGCAACCACATTGTTGTTTCCCTAAAAAGTGTGGGACAAATTTAGTCACATTTTGCTCCTAGATTCCCACAGGAGAATGGGCCTACTAAACTACCAAGCAATCAGTGACTTCCTCATAGTAGTAACCACAAGTGTTCCACAAGTCCACATCCAACCATCTTAAGAACTACAATATATATTTCGATCAAAACTCTCGTCGTGCCCGTCCTTTGCCTTCAATTCGAAGCCGCGAGTTTGACATGTCGCGGAGTTGATCTTCCGGGGACCGCCTTATCTGGATCCTCCACCTCCGCCGACTACGTCAGATCTTCGTGCGGGTCCATGCAGTGGCGGAAGCAGGAAGGGAAAATTGGGGTCGAGAGCGGTGACTATCGGAGCAAAGAGGATGGGGAAATGGCAGGAGGTTGGTGCGAAACAGTGTGGACCGCTATAAATGTGTGGGCTCCGCCTCAGTTTTCGGTGGGCCGGGGGTGTCGGAGTCCTCCATGGCAGATGTCCGGATTCTCACATAGCCTCATGGTTTGCTTTCGTTTTGCGAAAAAATGAACGCACCGACTGGTCTGCAGACAAATATGGGACCCCGTTGGATGACTTGTGGTGTCTGGACAACTCGACCCAAACTTTTGCATCTGATTTGAGGGTCTATGTTGGAGATGCCCTCATACCCATACTTAGGAACTTCATGAAGATATTAGTTGGATATTTCGGTTTAGATCAAGAGTTTTATCATGATCTTTTATGAAATTAAAATGTACTCCCATCGTAAACTAATATAAGAGCATTTAGATCACTACTTTAGTGATCTAAACGCTCTTATATTAGTTTACAGAGGGAGTAGAATCTATAAATATCTCTATTTTTTGCTATCTATTGAAGAACTTTAACAGAAAAGGATAAACTAACCCAAGAAGAACATAAGTAATCTACAAACAAAACCTAATTACTTTTCCTATAAAACCTTAACATACACTAATCCATAGATACATGCAAGAAAGACTATATCTAACATGATTTGTCATATTTATAAGTGTATCAAAGTCGGAAAAAATCTACGTGACTTATATTGTGAAATACAATTTGAGATGAGCTGAAAGTAACTGGAATACTTATATTTATGTGGTCAAATTTATTAGGTGTAATAGAAAACTATATTGATGATTAGTATTGATTATGTCGTCACTATACAAAAGAATATAATTCTACTAAAATTAAGAGATTAATTAATTAATATGTTTACTTTTTGTTTTATTTGCCACGATCAACAATCATCATTGAAATCGGCCAAAATTGTCATAGTCACGAGTTTTGTCGGGGATGTACCCCGCGGTGTGACCCGACTGGATGTATAACCCGGCCAGACTTGGCGACTCACTAATGACCCGCCCTGACTGGACGACTCAATAAGTGACCTGCCCGAGCCTGGCGACTTATGGGTGACCTGGCAAGCGAATCAGAGGAGCGACAAGACCCGGGGGCCCAAGAGGCTCAAGGCTTAGAAGGCCGGCTTATGTTATGGTAGGACGGCTTAAGAGGAAGAAAGCAAGACCCGAACTTGTATTCAACTTGTAAGAAAAGATAGACTAGTTCTACTATGACTCCACATGTAACCCGCCCCTCTAACTTATATAAGGAGGGGCAGGGCTCCCCAAAGAGGGACAAGCAAGAAGAAACAATCTCTAGGGCTAGACACAAAGAGCCGGCTTATATGGCGACTCCCTAATGATCATAATGAGACCTAGCCACAAACAGCATGTAGGGTTATTACCGGATGATGTTTCCCGGGGCCCGAAGCTGTCTAAATCCTTGTCTTGTGTGTTGATCTGCCTCACGTCTGTCGATTCCGACCAACCCCTTCAAGCTACTGCATAGATGCGTTGGCCTCACGACTAAGTCCTTGCAAGAGGACATCTGCCGTGACGATTCCACGACAGGTTTTGTTGAAGATATCATGATACCTTTACAAGAACCTGCTGTACTCCAGACTTTTCACATATTTATCTCTCTGTCAGTTATAAGATAAATACACTTCCTAAAAGTTTTTAATTTATTAATTTATTACATTTATTAAAACACATATGAAAACTTTTGGAAAGACGTTTGGACTTTTTCCTTTATATATTTCTTAATTTTTCATTGTATGTTTTCTTTACCGTTCTTATATTACATATACAAAAAAAATGACATCACGCTCGTCGTCCCGTGTGGGCGTCTCAGACGAAAACCCTAACCCCCCCCCCCCCCCCCTCACACCGTGGAAGCCGATACAGGTCATTGGGTAGAGTCCGCGGGCGGCGGGATCTGGTCTTTTTGTACACTATTAACAAACAATGATTCTTCCTAAAAGGTTTGGGGGAATGCATTATTTCGTATGAAACAAAGTGTAATGAAATCCTTATAAATTTTCTAAAAAAATAGAGGTCCCTAAAAATAGAAAATAATTATAACCAAACAACCGGTGAAGAAGATTTTAGTAGTAGTTAAAACTTGAAGTAAAAATTCTTTGACTCAAAGAGGAGGCCACGCCACGCGACGGCCATGGCCACGGACATGGCACGGAGCCAGGCGGATCGCGCCGCCATGCCGCTCGCCGCAAGCTCGATCAAGATAAGCACCGCCTGAACCTGAGAAAGTGCGGTAGATTTGCCGCCGCCGTTCGCCCGACTTCAAATTGATAGATGGATAAAGCAAACCACCTGTCATTCATCAGTCACAAGATGATGATGCCATGTCGTGCCGGTGCCACTGACTCTGAAGATACTGAAAACGAGCTAGGTGTGGTGGGCATCAGGTGCAAAGATGATACCGTGCCTGCCATCGGGACTTGACCCTGAAGAAACTGAAAACGAGGGGGAGACGGGAACCTGAGGGACGTCGTCGGTGTCGATATGGTTTTCGTAACCGGGATCTGTCGTGTCGCTGCTGAAAAAATAGGCCTCTGATCCTGACCTGCCTTCCAATTCATCTACCCCAACTTGCAGCATGTTGAACCGTTGGTTGGATCGCTAGTGGTCATTTTATTGCCCTCGCTATGCAGTAACGGGTCAATCCATTCTGATGTACACATGACATAGGACCAAGCAATTTTTCGGACATGTCTTTTGGTACCATATGGCGATAGAGACAGAAAAATGTTCTTTTTAGCCACTTGGAATCAGCAAAGCCGTACTTTTTTTTTCCTTCTAGAAAAGTAGGAGCCAGAGCTCCCTGTTCCATTCAGCAGCCGATGTGCAATGCAATAACTCAGACAGTACTACCTTCTTTCCCGAAAATTCGTTTCTGAGCTCAGGCTCAGCTGCACCTGATATCTTACCCGTCCAGTTATGTGTGGATCCGCACTGTAAGCTGTATTTCAACCTGTATTCGCACCGTAGGTGATAAAGTAGTAACGTGGGTCCTCGTCTCATTTAAATCGGTAGGTGCCGTCCTAGCTCGGCCGGAGCAGCCCCTTCCGCACGGCCCTGCAATTTTTCTGGCACATTCTGTTCCATCTGCCATCCTCACGGTAACTGGCCCAGCCGTTCATCCCACCCCTCATACGTTCACACCCGAGCCCAGCTAGAAACCCTAGTCGTTCGCCTCCCTGCGCGGCCGCTTGCTCGTTCGTCGACTTAACATTCACCATGTCTGCATCCTCCTCTTATCTCCCTGAACCCAGGGACCACCTCCTCCCGCTCACCGACTGCCCCTTCAGCGGCCATGAGCTAGTGTGGTGATGAACATGGATGGATTCAGATCCTACAAGTACTGCGTATAGAACGTAAGCCATTCTGCTCTACAATTTGTTTAAATTAAATTTGTCACACTCTTTTCCTGATTTGGTTCTCTTATGGTTTCATTTGCATACTCTGCTCGCAGTCCGGCAATTGCCCATTCATCGAGTTACAGGATGTGTACTCCCCATCAGATTGACATAGCTCAAGAGTTGGCCGGTGCCCAAGGCAACCTGCAGCCCGCTCAGCTTGTGCCTGCTGCCAATCCGTCCCGCACTAGTATCGTCCGGTGGACAAGCCAGTTGCAGCATTCGCATCAGCTCATTGATCTCAAGTGCTTGATGTTGTCGTGATTCTTATAGCAGCTACTAATAATCTCTTGGTCGTCGTTCTTGTTTTGTTTTTGGTTGTCGTGATGTACTTTGGATCTCTACTTCATTTGTGTGAGTATTAGGGAACGAAAAGTATGCAATGGGTGGCTCCCTGTTATAGCCTGTTTGACCATCTGTTATGGTTTACTCTGTAATCCTATTTTCAGATAATAAATAATTCTTGCAAACGAATTCCCCCATCAGACAACTTGTTTTTTATACTAACCATAATCTAGGTATTTTTATGTCCCCCTTTCTCGCATGGTTCTGCCAGGACCTTCAGAAAACATAAGACGCTGTTTTGTATGCACATCAGACCTAAATATGCCTTTATGTCTGTCTGTCTGAATCATTTTGGAATTTGACGCCTGTTCCTTTTCAAGCTTCAGTCCTTTTGTTCAACTTGTATTTGTTCGACAATAGTTCATCATTTTGGTAAGCCATAAACAAAAAATTGTAAACAATAGTTCATCATTCATATGAACCTGGCCATTTTTGCAAATGTTGTTTTCCAATATGCTGCTCCCTCTCCTCCTTCGGCCATCATCTTGTTTGCACCTTCTGCCCCTGCATGCAAACATTCCAGTTCTCAATGAAGATGCAAAACTTTGCTATGCCAGTGATCCCAGTCCCGTGAAGCTCTATATGTACACAGCAAAATTTGGTTTTCAGCTTATATGTGGCCAATTCAGATCACACTCACTCTGTCAGCATCAAACCACTCAATACTCATGCTTTTGATAATGTTTCCAGTGCCCACCAATTGTGTTAAATGAGCCGCAATGAACTCCCATGCAGCACCAGTTTAACGAAACGGTGCAATTTGGAACATTCAATTAGTACATTAGGTTCACCATTACAAATAAAAATATGTTGTCTACATTACATTACCCATGCCTGGGTTATACAACGTCGTAGGTGCCCAACAAAAGCATACTACAAAAAATAATCATTGTAACAATCTCATATGCGATGCTGTTCCAAAGGTGCTCAACAATTTCAGCGTACACAAATCATATAATGTTACTGTCATGTATGGTCATCCCAGCATACTACAGGCATGATCAGGTGAGATGTCTGCTTCTACCTTGCTGGGCAGAGAGATTCCACGATCCTGACCACGCACACACGCCACGCTAGGCCCAGCGCCTTCTTTCTCTTGCTTCTTATGTTTGTTCTTTCGTAGAGAGGATGCCATCGGCCCCCCTCGTATCTCCATCCCCTCCTTGATTTTGCACTGCCAAGGGTGTCAACATTTTCAGTAGACCACTGACAGCTGCCATAGGGCATTCAATGAAGAATAGAACTAAAACAAAAAGAATTACTTAGCTGATCATCTTCCACCGTAATGCCACCTGGCCCTCCCACAATGGATGCCAATTACGAGGATTTAGCTCAAAATAGTTTTCATCCCTTGTCTACGAAAAATGGAAATACAGGTCCAGCAGGCAACAATATGGAACATGCAAATACCCACAATTTATTTTTGATTTCGTCATTACCTTGAACATCCCAGGATATTTTGCGTCAAGGTAAATCAGCTATTTCACCCTGTTTCTGTTGTATACTGACATGGGAGGAACATTTCTTGACACCACATTTGCTTTTCTAAAGTTCACCTAGTTGGAATACGCCGGCTGCACACAAAATGTGAGAGCACAGCTGTAATTACATTGACAACAAACTCACAGGTTCTAATATATTAAGAGGATTAAACAACAATGGTCTTACCAATAGAGCTAAGTGAGAATCACCGATGACTAGAAGTCTTCACTCCCTTCTCCAAGTCCCCCTTTATCTTCTTGGCAGCCTCCTGATCACTCGGAATGCCCACTCAGCTAGATCAAAATCACATGTCCTCCCCTCAACAGCACGCACGACAGTATCTCCTCTGGCATTGATTGGTATGACATGCGAGGGGCAACAAATGGCCTTGCCGCCAAAAGGGAGTTGCCCATCCTTGCAGCTGATTCGTCATTCGGATCCAGACCTCATACTTAAAGAGAGTTATGATGTCTAACCACATCTTAATAACCAATATAATGGGTTGTCACTTGTTCTTCCAGGTGACCCTATCACTCATCATGCACACCATGCTATTGGCAGTCTCAGCATGCATTTGTCCGCATTTCAACTCAACTAATTATATTGTCGTGTCGCTGCAGATTTTCCTACTGGACAACATCGACCTCGGCATCTTCAACAAACATATGTATTACCGAGAATCAGTGGCTTCGACCAGGACTCGTTACCCATGATGATCAACATGGCATTGGACCCCGAAAAGGCAGACACCTGCTTCTCTTATGCTCCCGTAAAAAAAATCAGCTGCTACAATTTAAGCCTTCTCTCAGGCATCTCGAAAATGCGTGCACAATTCCAGCTGACGCATAGATTCTGCCATAACTCCAAGATCCCTTGACAGTGGTATGCACGGCGCAAGCTTCAGTAAGTCGCACCGATGCCATCATCCGTGCAACACACGCCGGGAAGCTCGAATCCCACCTATCCCACCGAGAATCAATCCACCATACACAGTAATTCAGGGGCAGACCATCAGGTCACAAATCATAGAATCACCTATGGGATCAGTACCCCAATGGCCCAATCTTGTATGCTTTACTCAAAAAAATTGTTTACCTTTTGTTCAAACCATTCTCGATTCCATCTTTGCAACCCCAACCTCGTGTGCAGAACATAATTTACTCATCTGTCCGTAAATACTGTCACCATCAAACAGTACAAAATTCATATGAACATGGGAGTTCCCACCGAATAGCCGCACACAATCTCATGCATGGATTTGATCCTCTCGGCGTTCAGTCGGCTGTTGCCATATCTTATCCCAAAGCCAAGTTCTGGTTTCACCACAATCTTAGTCTTAGAAGGGTCTTCTGCATACTTTTGGATAGATTGCTTCAGGACACTCGTCCGAGATGCACAGGGGGTTCTATCGCGGTGCAGTACCCAAGCGCAACCTGGAACCACCAGATGCAATGTTTGATTATAATAGAGCCTGAACAATCAACTTATCATGAAACCTCCTAACCCAGCATTCAAATTCACATCAGAATAAACGATGGCCTTGTCGAACTGATGAAAATACTAGGCTGCAGTACCTCTTTCTCCACCCAGGCGCCACCGGATTCACCTTCTCCGTCGATTGTGCAGACCCTGTCAGCGAAGCGCTCTTCCTTCACTGAAGCTCACCTCCCGACCTCCCCGGGCTGCCGTCGCCTCGCTGCGCACAGCCGGACCCGCGATTCGAATCCGCTGGCAACTTCGTATGCTCCTCGCGCGGCGGGAGCAGCACAAAGGGCACTGGATCTGAATGGTCCAAGATGCCCGTGACCTCTTCCCTGAGTGGAAACCTGGGAGCCACAGCGGAATCACCGGCGGCGGGGGGAGGAGGATTACATGAATGACGCAAAGAAATTTCTGAACAAAACGGTAGTAGTAAGCACGCAAATCCAGAGACGAGCACTAGTGTAGGGAAACTCACCGGTCTACCGGATCCAGCAGGAACTCCAGCCCGTCAGCTTCCATCGCCGCGCCGCCGGAAGAAGAAGCGGCCGCCGCACGCGCCATAGTAACGCGACAGGAGTACCTGCCACCATTTCTCGGTGTCACTTCCCGTCAAATCCTCAGTTACGCCCAAACGTCCTGGACGGAAGCTCAGGTTTCTTCAAACGTTCTGGCCCACGGCTCACGACCGCGTCCTCACGGACCGACGCCGCTGCCTACGGAAATGGCCCACAAATGTGGACTGTAGCAGCCCATGTATATCCCGTATCCTTACTTTTCCCTGGTCCAGCAGTGACGCGTCAGAACGAATTTCTGCAATCCCAACGCACCAACGAACGACTCAGATTTCAGGTTCATCTGAGCCTGGGCACCGAATCGCCCCTCTCTTTCCCTTCTTTCCTTTCTTTCTTTTTTTGCTGGGGGAATTCAGACAGTAGCTGCAAGGTGGAAGCAAGGCTTTGCCTCCGCCCGTTGTCATTACTGTACACATCATACAACGCTTGTGCTGGCGAGCAAGCAACTCGACTCAATCGACCGTACGGATTTTTAAAACCCTCATCCCCTTGGAAGATCAAGTCCATCACTCAGCTCGTCTTCGAAAGTGTGTGGCTGAATTTAACCAACTGGTATGCCAGTACTTTTATTCCCCTCTGATAATTGGTGCACTAGTATACTTCCTTACATGGCTATTGTGAATTTTGCTGCGGGATGTGATTGATGATCTGACTGGCATGCTTATGCTAGGAGGCAAGAGCACTAGAGACCCAGAAACTTGTGTTGGATGTGATGGTTTAGTCCAGAAACTTGCAAAAAGGTGATCAACTAGTCCATAAACTTGCAAACTATGTGATGGTTTAGTCCACATCCAATCAAAGGCGGACAATTGGTGCCCAGCTGGCTACTTCGTGGCACACCTGGTAGGACCGGCATTTTTACGGAAAACCCCTCAATGCTTCAGGAAATCATGCCCACAGCCCATGTTTCCCTTGTCTTCTTTCCCTGTCCAAATCCCTAGCACTCTCCCATTTCCCACTTTCCCTTGTCCCCGTCGGTGAGAGAATGAGGGGGTCCGGCGGCGGCGAGAAGAAGTGCGGCTGTGCGGGGGTGGCAATGGCTTCCGATCCCATGGAGTAGGCGCCGACGCCAGATAAAGTCGCAGATCCCGGGAAGTGGTGGTGGGGTGCTTGTTTTGTCGTCAGAGGCGGGAGCGCGACGGCCGCGGAAACTACAGCGCGCAGTGGCAGGTCTCAGCCGGGAGGACGGAGGAGGCGAAGCGAGGCTAGCCTGACCGTGGCCGAGTGCGCGTGGGTTGTGCCGACTGACTGACTGTGGCACTCCCTTGATGGTTGGTCGCCAATGCCGTGCCGTCCGTGTCCTCGGTGCTGAACCAGAGGCGGAGCACGCTACGAATACCAACTTTGCTTCAACTCGACGCCGCGTCGCAGCTCACCGACGCCCGCGCCCCGCCAACCGTCGCCACCTCGCCGGACCACTACGTCGCCGGCCGTCGCCGCCTCGTCCTCCACGACTTCCTCGACCTCTTCCCCGCCCCGACCTCGCTGACGGACGCCGCTCGCCGGAGCCTGTCAGCAACGAGCCAGAGACTGCAGCGACAACGCCTGAAGTGCTACAGGAGGAGCCGGCAATCATGAGCGAGCCGGGCCCGAAGGAAGGCCCAGATGCCGGCAAGGTTGCGAGGCCCGGAATGGACCCGCTAGAGCCATCTACATATACTCTTGCCCCGTTTCTGTAAAGCTTTGGCTGGCGGCTTCGGCCGAGGATAGGATAGAGTGGCTAAGGATTGGCTGTAATCTTCTCTTCCCTTCTCGTTGAACTCGTTGAATCTGAGATGAACTACACAATTCATAGATAATAGAGAGAGATCCTAGTTCGCGCTTACAATTGGCATCAGAGCCTCAGATCCTGGCGCCGCCCGTTCCCCTCCACCACCCGCACGCGACGAGATTTGCGGCCCGGCGCCGCCGTGAGATGATGGAAGCCTTGTCGCCGGCGAAGAAGGCGGTGTACAAGTTCCTCAAGGCCGACTTGGCGGAGTCTCTGGATGCACGCTTCAAGCGTCAGGATGAGGAAGCAGCCTGCGCTCCATCGTGGGGGATCTGACGACGCGCCTCGACGACCTCAAGATGTCGATCGGCGTCGACATGGACGAACTCCGCGCCGGTCTGGATCGGCCGTCGTCCTCATCGGCTGCGTCTCCAACCACGCGGCCTCAGCCAGCAGAACAAGGTGTGTTCAACGACACCGACACGCTTCCGGAAGGCGGCCGCAGAGCTCCTTCAATCAAAGGGAAGGACCATGTTCCTTACGTTCCGCCACTAGCCAGAGGTACGAAACCAGATCAGAACTTTGTACTCAGTTCGAGATTGGCTGAAATTCCACGAGATCATACTGACGCCTACGGATTTGGTCCGCGCATCGATCTGCCCCATTTTGATGGCTCCAATCCGAGACTCTGGCAAACGAGATGCGAGGATTATTTCAGCATGAGTGGTACTCCGCGTCAACTATGGGTTCAATTCGCATCAACCATGTTCGAGGGTCCTGCCGCACGCTGGTTGGAATCGGTTCAGCGTCGAGCGCCGAACGCACCGTGGGAGGATTTCTGCAGGCTGCTACAGTGCAGATTTGGGCGAAATCAGCACCAGGCACTAGTGCGAAAATTTCACAGTATCGCACAGACGGGGTCAGTGGAAGATTATGTGGAGCAGTTTGCTGAACTCTACGATCAGTTATCTGCTTATGAAGCCGTGCCTGAATCTGTGCATTATGTCACTAAGTTCATCGATGGTCTGAATCCAGCGGTCAGAGTGTTGGTGGCACTACAACAACCTTCCGATCTGGATACAGCATATGAGTTGGCCTTGTTACATGAGTCACTGACCAGTGCAGCTCCTCAATATCATCAAGCGAACAGACGCCATTATGCTCCACAGACACCGGCAACAGCCAAGCCAGCTGCAGGCAAAACCACTGAAGATAGACGCACCAACACAGAAGTACAGAAGCAGAAAACAGGGGAGGATAAATGGGAAGCTCTGAGAGCTTACCGCAGGGCCAAGGGTTTATGTTTCACATGTGGGGAGAAATGGAGCCGTGATCACCAGTGCAAACAGTCAGTGTCCCTTCATGTAGTTCAAGAAATGGTGGAGTTCTTCCAATGCACTACATCAGAAGAACTAGAATCAGATGAGGATGAGGAGGTCAATCTAATGGCTATCTCTGAGGCAGCTGATGGAAAATCTGCTCGCAGTAGGGCATTTCAACTGAATGTTACAATCCTTGACCAGCAAAAGACATTCCTAGTGGATTCTGGCAGTACTCACTCCTTCTTGGATACTGTTTCAGCTAGAGCATTGACAGGAGTACAGGAGTGTCCATCAATGAAGGTTAAGGTAGCTAACGGGGGAGTAATGAGCTGCTCCAGCTTTGTGCCCAAGTGCAAATGGTCAGTACAGGGTGTTCAGTTCGAGCATGATCTCAAGATTTTGCCTCTTAGCTGCTATGATGGCATATTGGGAATGGATTGGCTGGCTAAACATAGCCCAATGACAGTGGACTGGGAACATCAGTGGATGTCCTTCCCTATCCATGGAAAAACAGTTACTATTCAAGGAGCAGCACCTGTGGAGTTTGCTTATACAATCATAGAATTGTCAGTAGTTACTGATGAAAATGCTCAATCTGTGTTGCCAGAAATTCAGGAACTGTTGGATGAGTATAAGGATGTGTTTGCCATTCCCACTGGACTACCACCAGAAAGGGCTTGTGACCATTCTATCCCCCTCATTCCAGGTGCAAGGCCTTTTTCTCACAGACCATATAGGTTGGCACCAGAGTTAAAGGATGAAGTTGAAAAGCAAATTCAGGAAATGTTGGATTCTAGTGTTATCAGAAGAAGTAACAGCCCATTTTCTTCTCCTATACTCTTGGTTAAAAAGAAGGATCACACATGGAGGTTAGTGGTTGATTACAGACATCTCAATGCTCTATCAATTAAGGGAAATTATCCTATGCCTGTGATAGATGAGTTATTGGATGAACTCCATGGTGCACAATGGTTTACAAAACTGGATCTCAGGGCTGGATACCACCAAATAAGGTTAGCCCCTGGTGAGGAATATAAAATAGCTTTTCAAACTCATCATGGACATTTTGAATTTCTGGTGGTGGGTTTTGGGTTAACAGGTGCTCCTAATACTTTTCAAGGGGCCATTAATGTGTCACTGTCAGAAGAACCTGACATGCTAAGGAACTTTGTGATTGCATTCTTTGATGATATTCTAGTTTTCAGTAAAACTTTGGAACAACATGTAGAGCATGTCAGGAGAGTCTTGCAAGTTTTGAGAAGGGATAAATGGTATGTGAAGCTGTCCAAGTGTGAATTTGCTTCCCAAAAGTTGCTCTATCTGGGTCACATAATCAGCAAGGATGGAGTCTCCACTAATCCTGAGAAAATAAGTACTATAGAACAGTGGCCACAACCTGAATCTGTGAAGGAAATCAGAAGCTTCCTAGGGTTAGCTGGGTATTATAGAAAATTCATTCGCCATTTTGGAGTCATTGCCAAACCCCTGACCAATCTTCTGCGCAAAGGTTCTGTGTTTGTTTGGACCAGTGTCGAGGACACAGCATTCCAGACTTTGAAGCAAGCTTTAGTTACTGCTCCTGTTCTGGCACTACCCAATTTTCAGAAACCATTTACTGTTGAAACAGACGCTAGTGACAATGGGATAGGTGTTGTATTATCACAAGAGGGGCATCCAATAGCGTTTGTCAGCAAGGCCTTGGGCCCCAAATATCAAACCTTGTCAGTTTATGAAAAGGAGTTCTTAGCAATTTTACTGGCAGTGGAACAGTGGCGCTCTTACCTATAGTTGATAGAATTCAACATTATTACTGATCAGAAGGCATTGGTCAGTCTAACGGAGTAGCGTTTGCATACAGCTTGGCAACAAAAAGCGTTAACCAAATTGTTTGGGTTAGACTACAAGATCATCTACAGAAAAGGGGTGGAAAACAAGGTTGCTGACGCTCTGTCCCGAAGACCTCACATATCAGGGGATTGTTATGCTCTGTCTGTGATACAACCAGCTTGGGTACAGGAGATTATAGATAGTTATCGTTCAGATCCTCATGTTACAGCGATTCTTCAGAAGTTAGCTATTGATCCATCAGCTGTTGCTCATTTTTCCTTGCAAGGAGGGTTGCTTCGTTTCAAAAATCGCTTGTGGATTGGCTCGAATGAACAGCTGCAGCGCAAAATAGTTGACAGTTTACATGCCAGTTCGGCGGGAGGCCATTCTGGATTTCGAGTTACTTATCGAAGGATCTCCCAACTCTTTCATTGGAAAAAGATGAAGCAAATGATCAAGGCAGTTGTGCAACAGTGTCAGGTGTGCCAGCTGGCTAAGCCGGACAGAGTTCCTTATCCAGGTCTACTGCAACCTTTGCCTATTCCCTCGAAGCCCTGGGAAATGATGACGATGGATTTCATCGAAGGTTTACCAGTTTCACAGCATTACAGTTGCATCCTGGTGGTTGTTGACAAACTCACTAAGTATGGGCATTTCATTGCTCTCAAACACCCCTATACAGCTACCACAGTGGCTGAGCAATTCCTGGACCGTGTATATCGCCTTCATGGTTTGCCTGAATCACTTGTTTCTGATCGCGATCCGGATTTCACCAGCTCATTCTGGAAAGAGGTGTGCAACAGAACTGGTATTAAACTGCGCATGAGTTCGGGTCAGCACCCACAGACGGACGGGCAAACTAAGCGGGTGAATCAGCAAGTGGAAGGGTACCTCAGGTGTTTCATCAGCGCGCATCCGCATCGATGGTTCAGTTGGCTTCCTCTCTGTGAGTTGTGGTATAATACAAACTGGCATTCTTCGACTGGCCGTACTTCATTTGAATTGGTCTATGGACACCCAGCGCGTTATTTTGGTTTAGCCCCGGTGGATGCTGTTAGTAATTCAGATGCTCAGCAATGGCTGCGTGACAGGCATGTGGTTATGGAATCAGTCAAGCAACACTTACTGCGTACGCAGCAGTGAATGAAAGTTCAGGCCGATAAACACAGAACGGAGCGATGTTTTGCGGTGGGCGACACAGTGTTCCTCAAGATGCAGCCATACATTCAGTCTTCTATTGCCCCGCGAGTAAATCACAAACTGGCCTTCAAATATTTTGGTCCGTTTGAAATTTTGGCTCGGGTCGGTACAGTGGCTTACAAACTGAAGTTGCCGGACAATTGCCGAGTACACCCAGTTTTCCATGTTTCGTTGCTTAAACGTCAGGTCAAATCGGACCAGCAGGTATTGACAGTTCTTCCTTAAGCAACAGCTCATCTACAGGTTCCGGCATATTTCCTTGATCGTCGACTGCTCTCTCGGGGAAACAAGACGGTTGCTCAAGTGCTGGTCAAGTGGAGCCATTCTCCAGTTTCATCAGCAACGTGGGAGGACCAAGACATGCTCAAGCAACAATTTCCGCGTGCGCCGGCTTGGGGGCAAGCCGTTTTCTCTCCAGGGGGATTGTCAGCAACGAGCCAGAGACTGCAGCGACAACGCCTGAAGTGCTACAGGAGGAGCCGGCAACCGCGGAGCAGGCCAGGCCCAGAAGGAAGGCCCAGATGCCGGCAAGGTTGCGAGGCCCGGAATGGACCCGCTAGAGCCATCTACATATACTCTTGCCCCGTTTCTGTAAAGCTTTGGCTGGCGGCTTCGGCCGAGGATAGGATAGAGTGGCTAAGGATTGGCTGTAATCTTCTCTTCCCTTCTCGTTGAACTCGTTGAATCTGAGATGAACTACACAATTCATAGATAATAGAGAGAGATCCTAGTTCGCGCTTACAGAGCCGCTCCGCGTTGCCTCGCCTCCTCATCTCTTCCTCAACCGGCCTCCTCGAGCCTCGCCGGCGTACCTCAGATCGGTGTGGCGCCTTCCTCCTCTCCTCTGTGTCCGTCGTCAGAGGACGCCGTTCGCCGTGTTCACTGCTCTCGACCGCTGCGTGCCGCACTCGCAACCCCTCCATGGCGCGCCGGGCCTACGCCCACGCCATGGCTACTCGGCCTCGCTTCCGAACCCCGCTGCCCGCACCATTGCGCCCACCCGAAGTCGCTGCTGTCATTGTCGCGACGCCTCCCGCTCGTCCGACCGACCGCACGTGGTCTCTGTGCCCGCCGACGCTCGTCGTGCACCTGTGCGCAAGCACAGACGCGGCCACGGCCGGTGCCAATGACAGTCGGGGCCCGGCCCCTGTGAACGAAAGTTAAAAAAATGTAAAATAAATTGAAGTGTTAATAATCAATCAATTAATTAAATGGTTATTTAAACTTAATTAAAGTTTCCTTAATTAACTTAACGGTAGTTAACTTGTTTCTTAGTCTGTTAGTCTATGACATGCGGGCCCAGCCTTTTGCTTAATAAAATGTGTTAGTTAAATTAGTTTAACCCTGAGTCACTTACATGTGGGACCCGCAACACTGTTCTTTTAGATAAGGTTGACTAGGTCAGCTGCTGACTCAGCAGTGGGCCCCCCTGTCAGCCCCACTTACACATCTCTGGGTACACTCTCTGTGTACCCATAGCAATTACACTTGTTATATTTTCGATTTAAAATAAATCCTGTTATTTTTAGAAATGGTTTAATCTTTGAAAATTAATATAAATTAATCCGTAACTCGGATGAAAAAGTTTTATACATGAAAGTTGCTCAGAACGACGAGACGAATCCGAATACGCGGTCCTTTCATCCGCCACACGTCCCTAGCATAGCAAACGTTGAACTTTCCCCCTCCGGTTCATCTGTTTGACAGACGTCCAGAACCGGGAAAACTTTCCCGGATGTTTCCCCCTTCGCCAGTATCGCCTAGCGCTGCGTTAGAACACCTCTAGCCTCGCTTGTTGCCGTGTTATGCTTTGTGATGCTATGTTTGCTTTATATTTACTGTTTCTCCCCCCGCTTATCTCCGGTAGACCCCGAGACCGATGCTGATGTCCCTGTGATCGACTACGTCGACGACGACCCTCCTTGTCTGAGCAACCAGGCAAGCCTCCCCTTTAATCATCCCGATATCTCCCATTCTATACTCTCATGCTTGCATTAGATTTTGCTACTGTTATTGATTGCTCCAATTCTGATGCATAGCCTGCTTTTGTAACCTACTGTTGTACCTTACCTGCTTATCCTGAACTGCTTAGTATAGGTTGGTTAGTGATCCATCAGTGACCCCCACCTTGTCCTTGTTGCCCCTGCTTCATCATCGATGACTCGATCAACGAGATCGAGGACCAGAGCCTGACGCCTCACATCACATCACGCCCCTTTAGTTGCTCGACTCTGCAGAGCTACTATCGAGTGCCGAGGGTGATCCCTCATAACGCACTCCTGATGATAATTCTGTAGTGTAGCTATTCGGTCGTGGTCATTGAGGGTGATTTCCTCTTTCACCATTCCCGATACGGCTCTGTCGTTCAACACCTCAAGTGTGAACCTCGAGGGTGGTCCCTCTTACGTTCACCTTGATGATTACATTGAGTGGAATCCACCGGGGGTGATTCCTCGGGTTTTCCCCTTGATGTTTGGACACACGGTTACCTTGACTTTACTTGAGACCTTGGTGAAAGTCGGGCGGGCCCGGAGAGCACCCGCAAGATGGTTACGTGGCATGGCCGGGCATTCTAGGCCCTTGTCGTAAGTCCGCGAGACGGGGCGATGGGGTCACTTTCGATCATGAGTCTCTACTCGTCTCCACAAGCCAATAATACACTATGGTTTGGGTATTTGTTCTGAGTTGGCCTTTGGCCTTTACGCACCAACCACCACGCGAGAATAGTTATGGGCCTCGACGTCGTGGTATCAGCCGAAGCTTTGTCAGACGTCCAGTTCAGCATTGCGGCACGACCTGGTCGGCGCCCCAGTGGAGGTGGCCAGGATTGCCCTGCGCGCAACGATCTGGAGTGCAACGGGCGATGGGCCCAAACCCCGGAGTGCTTAGGATGTTGACCGGCGGGGACCTCTCTGCTGAGCCTAGGTCGGGCTGTGACGTGTTGATCTTCCGTGGGCGGGCATTGACCCAAGAAAGGTGTGTCCGGCCAGAGTGATCAAGCGTGTTGGGTAATGTGGTGCACCACTGCAGGGAAGTTATATATTTGAATACCGTGTCCATGGTAATGGACGTTCAGACTTATATCCTGATCTTATACAACTACAAATGGATACTTGAGATATGTGGCTCCGGGATTGCTTTCTTGCAGGGAGTCGAGGAAGGATCTTTGGGCATTAACGTTGCAACATGTTTGTTAAATATTAAACTGCTATTCTTTACTCTTCTACATGCTGCAAGATGCTCGGAGCTGCGTGAAGATGCTAGTCTTCGATAGGCTAGGCCTTCCCCCTCTATTCTGGCATTCTGCAGCTCAGTCCACAGATACAACCCTTCCATTTGATACCAATGCATACTTAGTATAGATTTGATGCTTGCGAGTACTTTGGATGAGTACTCATGGTTGCTTTGCTACCCCTTTTCCCCCTTCTTTCTTCTTTTCGGTTGATGCAACCAGATGGTGGATCCTTGGAGCCAGATGCCACCGCAGATGGATGCTACTACATGAAGACTGCCGACGTCTAGGAGTAGTTAGGAGGTCCCAGGTAGGAGGCCTTGCCTTTTCGATCGTGTTGCTTTTGTGCTAGCCTTCTTAAGGCATTCTTGTTTAACCTTATGTCTGTACTCAGATATTGCTGCTTCCGCTGACTCTTGTGTATCGAGCTTGTATTCGAGCCCTCGAGGCCCCTGGCTTGTAATATGAAGCTTGTATTATTTTGATTTGTGTCTAGAGTTGTGTTGTGATATCTTCCCGTGAGTCCCTGATCTTGATCGTACACATTTGCATGTATAATTAGTGTACAATTGAATCGGGGGCGTCACACCAATGCATAGTATAAGCAGTTTCTTGCAATTTCATAGTATGGGAAACATAGAGAAGTGGACAAATAGTTCCTCTCTCATAATAATTGCAAGTAGGAGCAGCAAGCACATGCATATTACATTTATCAAAATCATCAAGTGCAATAGTAAAAGGCAACCCATCAATATAATCCTTAATAAGCACAAACTTCTCCGATATAGTGTAGTCGGGAGAATTCAAAAAGATAATAGGACTATCATGCGTGAGTGCAATAGCAACAATTTCATGTTTAACATAAGGAACTATAGCAAGTTCATCTCCATGAGCATAATTCATATTGGCATCTTGGCCACAAGCATAGCAAGCATCATCAAAAAGGGATATTTCAAACAAATTCAAGGGATCGTAGCAATCATCATAGCAATCATCCTTCGGTAAGCACGAAGGAAAATTAAATAATGTATGAGTTGGAGGGTTACTCTCATTAGAAGGTGGGCACGGGTAGCTAATCCGCTCTTCCTCCTTTTGTTCTTTGCTCTCCTCATCATCTTTTTCATCCAATGAGCTCACTGTTTCATCAATTTCTTCTTCCATAGCTTCCTGCAAAATATTAGTCTCTTCTTGGACAGCGGAGACTTTCTTCATAAAAGCATTAATATAATAATTGTATTCATAATTTTCATAGCAATATCTAAGTATAGCAAGATTTTCAGGCCTATAACCATCATCATCAAAAGCTTCATACTTTTCAAACAAAGCTTCAATTTCATAAGCAGCCTTAAAAGTAACAAATTCTTCTATTTGTTCCACATCATAGTAATCATATATACCATTAGCATAAAAAGCTAAGGTTTCATTATCATTAAATTTGCATGAAAAGGGAAGGTGTGGGGCCTCCATCCTAGAGCAACAAGTAATATCATATCTCAAGCATAGATTCCTACTGAAATCCTCTCTCTCTCTCTCTCTCTCTCTCTCTCTCTCTCTCTCTCTCTCTCTCTCTCTCTCTCTCTCTCTCTCTCTCTCTCGTGCCCACACCATCGCGATGCCTAGGACAACAAGCTCCTCGACAGGGAAGCGGGTGACGAAGGGGAGCATTGCAGCAGTGTCGTTGGCGCCGCCTCCTCCACAAGCTCCTATCACCCAACCTCAAATCAGAGCAAGCGGTTTGAGAAACTTAATGAAACAATGCAAATCGAACCAAATCAACTCCTAGAGCTGGTGATTGCAAAAAAAAATAGGTTTTTGTTGTTGCAATGTTCGTCATCTGCTAGTGAACCTAAGTCAATGTGGCATGGGTCAATGCGCAACCGAGAAGGTCAGTGAGCGGTCGTACAAAAAAGGACCTCGGGTAAACCACTTACTATAGAATTAGGAATTAAACGTGCATTTTGAAAGAAGTAGGACTAAGGTGATACTTCCCAGAAACTTTTAGGACCTCCAGTGTATTTCTCTCGCCTGGCGATTGGGCCCTCTATTGATGTGGCGTGGGTCAATGCGCCATGCAGGCATGTCAGCAAGCGCTCGTGAAAAAAGGATCTCGGGTGAACCACTTACTAAAGAATTAGGACTTAAAGGTGCAATTTGAAAGAATTATGACTAAAGTGACACCTCGACGAAACTTTTAGGACCTCCAGTGCATTTAACTCTTTTCCTCCATGAGTTCGTGAATGAAGCAGGCAGGATCGACCAGGAGAAGCACCACCGGAGCCTTGGGAGTAGTACTAGTACTGGCAGTGGTAGCAGCAGCTTGGGCTCAAACAGGCAGCCACCAACCACGCACGAGTCGTCGCGCGAGCGCGCGCCCACCTCCTCGTCGGACGGACGAGTCGTGAGATCGGAGACTAGCGTCGCTCGGCTCGCGCGTGCCAATTTCACCCGTTCCGTTTTTCTTCCTTGGAACGTGGACGGGCGGACGGAGGGGCCTGTCGCCTACCGCACGCCGCATCCTGCTGCCTTTGACATTCGGCGCCGGCGGGTCTCCACTTTTCTTCTTGTGCTACCGTACGTCGTGCAGCTGCCCCGCCAACCCACCTCCCGACGGTCAGGCGGAGACGAAGTCAGAGCAGAGGCGCCACCTTCCCTGCCATGGCGTGGCCGCACGTCCCCCGCTCCACTTCCCACGATGGCTGGTGGCTAGCTTAGCTTTGGACGGCGACTCCGGCAGGGTCGCGACTTTGCGAGTGTTTCCGCGACGGTGGTGGCGGACAGATACTCCATCCATGTTCGTAAAAGTTGGTGCGCAATCACACACGTTTCGACGAGTCGATCTCGCGGGCCCGGTCGTGTGCATCTAGCCGATCGACCAGGACCTTCTCGATAGGGATTAGGGAATCGTTTGATATGCAATGTACGTCTTCGATACATATGCAGTGTAAAAATGCGGGACGTTTTTCAAAATTTTCATGTACATGTACACATCATCGCTGGAGTATTACGGATGAATGCATACATCCTGTCAGAAAAAATAAAAGATTATATATGTTTTTTTTTAGGATTGGAACATAGATATGATGAAGTATGTACTCGCTTGTTTTGTAGAAAAATGTCTTGAATTGGTCGGTCAAGTCTTGCAGATGAGATAACCACACAAAAACAAGTCTTGCAATTGCAAGTAAGCTAGCTGCTCGGTTAACTTGTCGCTATAGTCCAACCAGCATGCTTAGAACTAAGATTTCTAGAGGGATAGTTTATAAAAATGATTTGTGAAGGGAATGTAGATAGTTGACTTGTGCCTACTTTAATCCTTCTGTTTTCCCCCTACAAAGTCAGTCCTTTTAATTGCAAACAAAGGGGAAAAAAAAAGACAAGTTGAGACACCATGCCCGGGATAAAAAAAAAAATACCATTTTAAAGACCTACGGATATAGTAGTACACACCAACTAAGCAAAACTCGTAAACACGGTTTTTGGAAACCAACTTCACAAATGCAAACCGAAAAAAAGGACGCAAAAAACATCATATTAAACACCTACGGATATAGTACTGCACACCAACTAATCAAAACATGTCCCAATAGAAAAACTAAGCAAAACACGTAACACACGGTTTTTGGAAACCAACTTCACAAACGCAAACCCGCAAAAGAAAAATACAAACGCAAGTTACTGCTGCATGTTTTTGAGTTTCATTTTGCGGGGAGTTTCATATTTACTTTGAATCTATAATGAAAGTGTTTCACATTTATGTTTGCGGGCAATTTGAGGTCCCTGGTTGAAGATACCCTCCGAACCATACCTATAAACTTCGTGAAGATATTTTTTTTAACAACATCTCAAGGCGCCAAATTCATTCAGCTCAGACACAATGTACATCGTGAATTGCAAATTCGTGACCCTGAAAGTTGGAAAGAAGAGATACAACAGTACAGGAAGTATGCCTATGAGTTGAAGCAAAACAACAAACTTCAGGTTCAACATGTGAATGCAGAGCCTGTTGAGCTACATTTTTCATCGAGAGCATTGTCACGATGTATAATGAAACTAAAATGTAGTATAATGTATAAATATCTTTATTTTTAACTATTTATTGAATGAGATATATTTTTTTTCTAATGGTTCATCCACACCTTTCACGTATATCTTCTTCCTACAAAAAATCTAAAAAAATGGACAAACTAATCCAAGCAAAACATAACTAATTTGCAAAAAAAAAACTAAATTACTTTTCCTATATATTCTCAACGTACACTGATCCACATATGCATGCAAAGAAGACTAGATCAAAAATAAGTTTTCCTAATGTAAGTGTATCAAATTGGAAAAAATTATGTGACTTCTATTGCAAAATACAATTTGGGACAAGATAAAAGTAGCTGAAATGCATATATTATTTAGGTCAAATTTATTAGGTGTAATAGAAAACTATATTAACAATTGTTGTTGATTATACCTTCACTTCACAATTGTATATGACAAATATAACGAATTAA
Organism: Aegilops speltoides; assembly: GCA_021437245.1. Taxonomy (NCBI): domain Eukaryota; kingdom Viridiplantae; phylum Streptophyta; class Magnoliopsida; order Poales; family Poaceae; genus Aegilops; species Aegilops speltoides. The sequence continues at coordinate 553,390,060 of CM038143.1, forward strand.
ATTTATTAAAATTAAAATATTAACCAATTAAAATAATCACTTCTTGCTTAATTCGTCACGTTCAACAATAATCATTTTAATTGGCCAAGATAGCCACGATAACGTGATAAATCTAAGTTACTACTAGCAAGCAGAAAGCATGGTGACACACCGTGCCCATTGCTGAACATATTTGTGCATGTGTTGTTTTTTATTTTAAAATTACAAAAGGAGCGGCAGTAGGTTTTCTGTTGAGCTGGTTTCGCATGTAGGTCTTTATTTTTTTTATTTCATAAATGGTTTGATTATGCTTGAATAGCCCGTGGTGGGGTCAATGTAAAGTTTTTCCAATGATGATTCCAAACAGCATCAACGTGCTAAACAATGAATTATCCATGCAGCATCAATCTGAGTGCAACCTCCATTCACAACAAATTAAACTCCGTAAACAGAAGAAATCTTGAAGCATAAAAATTTCACCCCTCACAAGCATATGCATGAACACGTAGAAGGCATGCACTCATCAAGTAGGAAAGTTTTGTCAAATATAATTAGAAAGCACCATGCATGGGTAAACTTGGTTATAGAGCAATTAGTAGATGCAATTTATAGACATGAACCAATTAGAGAGACGTTGTGTACCTGAGAACCAATTAGAGAGGTCGAGTGGCCAGTAGGCGACATGCCCCATATTGAGCCGCGTCCACCAGGGCAGCGACGGAGGGAGGGTGAGGTCCATCTCCTCGACCACCTTGAACCCGACCTCCTCGGCAATGGACGTGACCTCGTCATGGCGGTACAGCGTCGGGAGCGCATCGCCAAAACATGATGTAGTGGATGGCCTCGACGTGCGCCAGGTCTTCGGTGCAATACATAGACGTCGTGACCTAACTGGAGTGCGCGGTGATGGCGCACATGGGCTCGCCGACACCACATCTGACATCGGCTTGGCATGGAGCAGGTCAATGATGCGCTCCTCGTAGATGCAGGTGACGTCGCGGTGGGAGCGGCCGGGGAGGATGCGGGTCGGTGCCTATAAGGGAGACGGGGCCGAGGAGGATGGCGGCGATGGCTGGTGGCGGGGTGGCGAGGGATTGGCAGGTGGAGGCGTCTCTCCATCTATATCATGTCCCACCTTTCCCTCGGAGAAGAATAAGGGAGGGGCAAGAGAACGGAGCTGTAGTGCGTGACCTCCAGAGTCTTCGGTGGCTAGTGGTAAACTGGTAATTCCTCAAGGGAAGTAAAAAAAAACTCAAAAAGTCCTCAAGGGAAAGTAATAGAAAGTCAAAAAAGTCAAAAAGTGGATGATTCCATGTAGTCTGCACTCTGGACTCAGTCAAGTCAGATAAATTCAACTGGCAATATATGGTTCTAACTTGTAAAACAACAAGTGTTGATGTTCCATGCGCAGATGGCAAGGCTCTCGTTTGATTTCGTTGATCGTTGGCCGAATCCCAGCTTCATTTTACATGGCCTCTGACTGGAGGACCTGAGAAAGCGTTGATTCGCCACCACCGTCCATTGAACCATTGTCATGGTCGTGGAAGCATCGCCATGGCCGTCGATACCATCAATGTATGCCTCGGCGCCACGTCCATTGAATCATGTCTTGCAGCATCGCCACGGCCTTCGATGCCGTAGTAGCATGCTTCGTTGCCATGTCTATCAAACCATCGTCATGGTCGTTGAAGCATCACCACGACAATTGATGTTGTCCATTGAACCATAGTCGTGGTCATCAAAGCATCGTCACGGCCGCCCCCAACGGGTTGCAACAACGGTGGCTGCTGCGACCACCCCGTTGCAGCATCAACTGCGGTTGTGGCGCCGGTGAGCTGCGTGGTTGCTGCATCGGCTGTGGCTACGGCATCGGCAAGCTCTGCGGTTGCAGCACCGGCCGCGACTACGATGCTGGGGAACTGATCCGCAGTGCAGCACGACGGCCACTGTGACTACCCTTTTTGCAGCACCGTCGGCGACTTTGCGACGAACTGTGCGACGAGACATCGCCCAACGCTGGATTGGCAGTAACCATGGCTGCTAAGACCACCAGTTACAACATCGACCACCAGTTGCAGCACCCCGGCGAGATTCTGCAGTTGCAACACTTGTGAGCGCAGCCGCGAGTGGCGAACCCAGGGCCTTGTAGCAATAGTACAACAGGAGAGGGTACTATAGAGTTGTACTGTTGTAGTCAATGCGTGGTGTAGGAGAAAAAAGTGTGGCGAGCGCTTCATCGGCTGGAATAAGGTTTTCGATGTTATTGTGGTGCACGGGCCCCATCAAAACACGTGGCAATCGTGGGACGCGGCTGGCGCAAGCATGTTTACACTGCATCAAATCAATTCCCATATAATATTTCGTTACTTTAAATCTATAATGTTGTTAATATCTTGTTATTACCATTTTTTCACTCTAGATGTTGAAAAAACTGTTGGCTCAAACCAGGAAAAAGGAATTATAGAGGTTTGTAACAAGTCTTTCCTCGCTCGCTAAGCACCGGGCATGGCTGAGTAATGTCAAAAAAAGTAGTGGCATATACCCATATTAGTCAGTGTACAAATTCTTTGACAATATTTTCCCCGATAATGTTTGTGCATCTAAGGCTAGTATGTGAACCCTCATGTAGCCGCTAAAAATATCAAGGACGCATCGATTCAATGCACATGTATATATATAAAAGTGACAAGAATGAGATGTCACGAAATTTGAGCGGTTCCACCACAAAAAACCTTCTAGTGAGCCGGGAGGCGATTGCTAGGCGAGTGGTAGCGGTGGTTAGGGTCAGGGTTCCGTGGGGGTGGAAGAGTTCTCCGGCGATGGTAGGGACGTGACGGCATGCTCCTTATCATCGACTGGCTAGGGTTGACGTCTGGTAGCGGCGGCTATGTCGACGCGGGTGGTCATGAGGGAGGTACTCCCTCGAAGACACAAACTTTAGCGAAGTCAAAGACTGGTGAGAACACCAACAGGGGGTCATCCTGATCCCCAGCAGATGGAAAGACTTGGCTGACGCAGCGACAGTCTCAGCTAGCCTGGGAGGTTTTGTTTTGATGGAGAAGGAGGCGGCGGGGTTCGTCTTCGGGGCTTCTAGCCAGGCTACATCTAGGGCAATCAAGTGTGCAGTGATGGGGAAGGTGTTCTCGCCCACTCCGCTCAATCGATCAGCTTTCGAAAGAGTTATGCAGCGAACGTGGGGTCTCCAAAGCGAGGCGCGCTTCAAGGATATTGGGGGCTATATGTTTGTTGTCAGATTTGGCAGCAAAGGAGGTTGGAGTCATGCACTAAAGAATGGGCCTTGGCAGTTTAATTTTAACGTGGTGGCTCTAAAAGATTATTATGGGGGCCCTAAACCGACGCAATTGAGGCATGGGTATGAATCACGGATCTTCCACTGGGTAATAGATTTTATGCGTTGGATAGTTTTGGGTGACTGTATGCATTTAGGAGATGAAATTGTATGTGTTTGGGAGAGCTTTGGATCTCATTGTTAGAGATGCACTCAGACCCATACCTAGAAACTTCATGAAAATATATGCTTCGGTTTAGATTTGAGATCTTTTATCGAGATGTTTAATGAAACTAAAGTGTAGTAGAATGTATAAATATCTTTACTTTTACTATTTATTGAATGAGATATGGTTGGTTCTAATGATTCATTCACACATCTCATGTATATCTTCTTCTTACAAAAACTTAACAAAAATGGACAAACTAACCCAAGCAGAACATAACTAATTTGGACACAAAAACCTAATTACTTTTTCTATAAAATCTGAACATACAATAATCCAAAGAAGCGTGCAAGGAAGACTATATCTAAAATGATTTTTCGAAAATGTGAGTCTATCAAAAATTGGAAAAGTTTATGTGACTTGCATTTTGAAATACAATTTGGACGAGATAAAAGTAGCTGAAATAATTATATTTATGTGATCAAATTTATTAGGTGTAATAGAAAACTATATTAATGACTTGTGTTATTTATGCCGTCACTTTCACTTGAAATAGATTCTCATATTGATTAAGTGTAATCTAGCGTATGAACTTTGCCTTAGTGTTGGGGATATTACCACTAGCCGTGAACCGGCCTACCTGGGCCGGGTTAACTTCATTAGTAGTATAAGCAGATGAAGGCCCAAGGCCTGTAGTCGGTTTAGAACCTGTAGCCGTAAACCGGCCTGATGTATAACTTGTATTGTAAGATAGGAATAGAGAGATACGAACCGGGATACGAGTATGAACCGGTTGGGACTCTATGGACCGACGGGCGCCACCCGTGTATATAAGGGGACGACCCGATGGCGGTTCAGGAGAGACAACCACAACTCGAGTCAAGGCGAAGCTTGTTTGCTCCCTAGCCATCGAGACCACATCAATTCCATCACAACTAGACGTAGGCTTTTACCTTCATCGAAGGGGCCGAACTAGTATAAACCCTCGCGTCTTTGTGTCCGCTTTAACCCCTTCAAGTTAACCCGTAGCGATGGCTCCACGACTAAGTCCTTTCTCTAGGACATCTGCCGTGACAAATCCACGACAGTTGGCGCCCACCGTGGGGCTATCGCACGATGGTTTCACGATCTTGGAGGGCAAGCTCAAAGGACTCGAAGGCTATGTTGTGGGCCGGATGACCAAGAGTCGTCGTGGCAAGATCTACATCGACGACGCAGGATGGCGTCCCGAGGCCGATTCGATCGAGTACGGGTACCGGGTCCCCTTTGGTGGCATACATGTTTTCATCGGCAAGATCGGTGAGCCTGGGCCTGAGCCGAACATCTGCACCGACCTCGTCGAGACGGCTCAGCGTGCGAGATCTACCCAGGCTAAACCGGCCGTGAAGCGTGTCTTCGTTGGAGTCATCCACGGAGAAGAGCGTGAGGACGAGTCAGAACACGGTAGCGAGACCGTCATCTATTCCGGTGACGAGTCCTCGACCGGAGAGACCGAATCGCTATACCAGTTGCAAGACGACCTGGTTAGGGACTGTTCCGATGGCGACAGTATTCCGGACCCCCCAGGTCAGATCAACTGGGTTGGAATATTCATGGCCGGCACACAGGCAGCGAATCGCTCTTCGACCGCAGCAGCAATGCTTTCCGGATCAGCGGCGGCAGCGGCAGCAGGGGCAGGAGGCCTTGTGCGCCCGCCGGTTCAAGTTCTATCTGATATGTTTGATGCACTAGCCGCGCTTATGACAGAGGCCAATCCGGCGGATCAGGAGGCCCATGATGCAGAGATTGCAAAGGTGAGAGAGCAGATCGTACAAGCCAAAGCGGATCTGGCAGCAGAAAAGGACAGGATGGCCGCAGAGCGGGCCGCTTTGGACGCCAAGGCCTATAAGCTTATGCTTGACCAGAACGCATCACAGGAGGTCTTGAAGCGGAAGCACAGATCACGCCTGCCGTTAGGGTTTGACCCTCGAAATCTCTTTCACACTCCAGGAGCTGGACCCAGTAATCCGCCGCAGTACCTGGAGGCAAACCGGATCGAGGCACCAAGGCCAGGGGCGACGGTCCAACCCCGCCTGATGGAACCTCCTCAACAGAACATTGTGGTTCCTCCACCGGTTCAGACACCCCCGGGTCATTATTCTAATCCTATGGACAATCTTGTTGCAGCTGCCACGCGATTAGAGGCTATCCCAGTCGAAGGGGACTCTCCGCAAGCGATAGAGACGCGCCGGGTTAAGGAACTTCTCCGGACCGCGCTGATTCAACAGGAGGCATATTCGTACAGCCACGATCGGATTCACTCCACGCCCCGTCCGAGCCGGAGCTATAGCAGGTGCATGGATGAACCGTCCATATCGAGCAATGCGCGAGGCCGTGAAGCGGCCCGTGGCAATAACCCGGCAGGTGGTGTTCGCGACGCTCAGGATGTGGTGGACCGGGCCCGGGCACGAAGGGAGGCCGAGTTAGCAGCACAGAATGATGCGGGTCAGCTTACACCAGTTCGTCCTACCACCTCCGCCGGATCGGGGGTCGCATCCGCTTTGGGAGTGCCTTGTTTAGTTCCCGCTTTACGCAATGTGCGCCTGCCCAAAGATTTCAAGGGTCCGCGCAAGGTGCCGAATTACACCGCTGATTTATCTCCCGAAGCGTGGGTAGAGAGTTATGAGATGGCCATGGAGATGCTAGATGTGGATGAGACCGCGTGTGCAAAATACTTCATCATGATGCTTGAAGGCACGGCCCATACTTGGTTGAAGAGCCTGCCGCCCAATTCTATCAGCTCATGGGCCCAGTTGCGGGCCCGGTTTATCCAGAATCTCAAAGATACATGTAAGCAGCCCAAGTCCATAGTAGACCTAGCGGCTGAAGGAAATATGCCCTAGAGGCAATAATAAAGTTATTATTTATTTCCTCATATCATGATAAATGTTTATTATTCATGCTAGAATTGTATTAACCGGAAACATGATACATGTGTGAATACATAGACAAAACTATAGTCACTAGTATGCCTCTACTTGACTAGCTCATTAATCAAAGATGGTTATGTTTCCTGACCATAGACATGTGTTGTCATTGGATTAATGGGGTCACATCATTAGTAGAATGATGTGATTGACATGACCCATTCCGTTAGCTTAGCACTTGATCGTTTAGTATTTCGCTATTGCTTCCTTCATGACTTATACATGTTCTCAGTAACTATGAGAATTGTGTAACTCCGCTTATCGGAGGAACACTTTGGTACTACCAAACGTCACAACGAATCGGGTGATTATAAAGGAGTACTACAGGTGTTTCCGAAGGTACATGTTGAGTTAGCATAATTCGAGATTAGATTTTGTCACTCCGATTGTCGGAGAGGTATCTCTGGGCCCTCTCGGTAATACTCATCACCCAAGCCTTGCAAGCATGTAACTAATGAGTTAGTTATGAGATGATGTATTACGGAACGAGTAAAGAGACTTGACGGTAACGAGATTGAACTAGGTATTGGATACCGACGATCAAATCTCGGGCAAGTAACATACCGATGACAAGAATAACGTATGTTGTTATGCGTTTTGACCGATAAAGATCTTCGTAGAATATGTAGGAACCAATATGGGCATCCAGGTCCCGCTATTGGTTATTAACCAGAGATGTGTCTCGGTCATGTCTACATTGTTCTCGAACCGTAGGGTCCGCACGCTTAAGGTTTCGATGACAGTTATATTATGAGTTTATGTATTTTGATGTACCGAAGTTTGTTCGGAGTCCCAGATGTGATCACGGACATGACGAGGAGTCTCGAAATGGTCAAGACATAAAGATTGATATATTGGACGGATACATTTGGACACCGGAAAGGTTCCGGAGAAGTTTGGAGCTCCGGGAGGTTACCGGAACCCCCCGGGAGGTATATGGGCCTTATTGGGCCCATATAGGAAGAAGGGAGAAGGAACAAGGGAGGGGGCGCGCCCCCCAGCCCAATCCGAATTGGGGAGGGGGGCCGGCCCCCCCTTTCCTTTCTTCTTCTCCCTCTTCCTATTACTACTACTAGTACTTATTCCTAATACTAGTACTCTTTCCTTCCCCCTCCAAATAAGATAAGGAAAAGGGGGGGGGGAACCTACTTGGAGTAGGTTTCCCCCTCCTCTATGGCGCGCCCCCCTTGGGCCGGCCTCCTCCTCCCTCCCTCTATATACGGGGGTAGGGGGGCACCCTAGGACACACAAGTTGATCTACGGATCGTTCCTTAGCCGTGTGCGGTGCCCCCTTCCACCATATTCCACCTCGGTCATATCGTCGCGAAGCTTAGGCGAAGCCCTACGCCGGTAGAACATCAAGATCGTCATCACGCCGTCGTGCTGACAGAACTCTCCCTCGACACTCGGCTGGATCGGAGTTCGAGGGACGTCATCGAGGTGTACGTGTGTCAAGAACTCGGAGGTGCCAGAGTAACGGTGCCTGGATCGGTTGAACCGGGAAGACGTACGACTACTTCCACTACGCTGTGTTAACGCTTCCGCTTCGGTCTACGAGGGTACGTAGACAACACTCTCCCCTCGTTGCTATGTCATCACCATGATCTTGCGTGTACGTAGGAAAATTTTGAAATTACTACGTTCCCCAACAGTGGCATCCGAGCCTAGGTTTTTATGGTTTGATGTTATATGCACGAGTAGAACACAAGTGAGTGGACGATATAAGTCATACTGCCTACCAGCATGTCATACTTTGGTTCAGCGGTATTGTTGGATCAAGCGGCCCGGACCGACATTACGCGTACGCTTACGCGAGACTGGTTTTACCGCCGTGCTTTGCACACAGGTGACTAGCGGTGTCTGTTTCTCCAACTTTAGTTGAACCGAGTGTGGCTACGCCCGGTCCTTGTGAAGGTTAAAACGGAGTCTATTTGACAAACTATCGTTGTGGTTTTGATGCGTAGGTAAGAACGGTTCTTGCTAAGCCCGTAGCAACCACGTAAAATTTGCAACAACAAAGTAGAGGACGTCTAACTTGTTTTTGCAGGGCATGTTGTGATGTGATATGGTCAAGACGTGATGCTATATTTTATTGTATGAGATGATCATGTTTTGTTGAAGTTATCGGAAACTGGCAGAAGCCCTATGGTTGTCTCTTTGTTGCATAAGGATGCAAGTGCCAAATATTTGCTTTACTTTATCGCTATGCGATTGCAATAGTTGCAAGAGCAATAGTTGGCGAGACGACCATGTGACGACACATTGATATAGATCAAGATGATGAAGATCATGGTGTCGTGCCGGTGACGATAAAGATCATGACAATACTTTGGAGATGGAGATCAAAGGCGCAAGATGATCATGGCCATATCATGTCACATATTTTGATTGCATATGATGTTTATCTGTTATACATCTTATTATGTTTTGATTGACGGTAGCATTTTAAGATTATCTCTCACTAATTATCAAGAAGCGTTCTCCCTGAGTATGCACCGTTGCTAAAGTTCTTCGTGCTGAGACACCACGTGATGATCGGGTGTGATAGGCTCTACGTTCAAATACAACGGGTGCAAAACAGTTGCACACGCGGAATACTCATGTTATACTTGACGAGCCTAGCATATACAGATATGGCCTCGAACACGGAGACCCGAAGGTCGGCGTGAATCATATAGTAGATATGATCAACATAGGGATGTTCACCATTGAAACTACTCCATCTCACGTGATGATCGGACATGGTTTGGTTGATTTGGATCACGTGATCACTTAGATAACTAGAGAGATGTCTGTCTAAGTGGGAGTTCTTAAGTAATATGATTAAATGAACTTTAATTTATCATGAACTTAGTCCTGGTAGTATTTTGCAAATTATGTTGTAGATCAATAGCTTGCGTTGTTGCTTTCATATGTTTATTTTGATATGTTCCTAGAGAAAATTGTATTGAAAGATGTTAGTAGCAATGATGCGGATTGGATCCATGATCTGAGGTTTATCCTCATTGCTGCACTGAAGAATTATGTCCTTAATGCACCGCTAGGTGACAGACCTATTGCAGGAGCAGACGCAGACGTTATGAACGTTTGGCTAGCTCAATATGATGACTATTGATAGTTTTGTGCACCATGCTTTATGGCTTAGAATCGGGACTTCAAAGATGTTTTGAACATCATGGACCATATGAGATGTTCCAGGAATTGAAGTTAATATTTCAAGCAAATACCCGAGTTGAGAGATATAAAGTCTCCAACAAGTTCTATTGCTAAAAGATGGAGGAGAATCGCTCAACTAGTGAGCATGTGCTCAGATTGTCTGGGTACTTCAATCGCTTGAATCAAGTGGGAGTTAATCTTCCAGATAAGATAGTGATTGATGAATTCTCTAGTCACCATCACTAAGTTACTAGAACTTCGTGATGAACTATAATATGCAAGGGATGACGAAAGTTATTCCTGAGCTCTTCGCGATGTTGAGATCGGCAAAGGTAGAAATCAAGAAAAGAGCATCAAGTGTTGATGGTTAACAAGATCACTAGTTTCAAGAAAAGGGCAAAGGGAAAAAAGGGGAACTTCAAGAAGAACGGCAAGCAAGTTGCTGCTCAAGTGAAGAAACCCAAGTCTGGTCCTAAGCACGAGACTAAGTGCTTCTACCGCAAAGAGACTGGTCCTTTGGAAGAGGTACTACCCCAAGTGATTGGCGGATAAGAAGGATGGCAAAGTGAACATAAGTATATTTGATATACATGTTATTGATGTGTACTTTACTAGTGTTTATAGCAACCCCTCAGTATTTGATACTAGTTCAGTTGCTAAGATTAGTAACTCGAAACGGGAGTTGCAGAATAAACAAAGACTAGTTAAAGGGTGAAGTGACGATGTGTGTTGGAAATAGTCCAAGATTGATATGATCATCATCGCACACTCCCTATACTTTCGGGATTAGTGTTAAAACTAAATAAGTGTTATTTGGTGTTTACGTTGAGCATGAATATGATTTGATCATGTTTATTGCAATACGGTTATTCATGTAAGTTAGAGAATAGTTGTTGTTCTGTTTACATGAATAAAACCTTCTATGGTCATACACCCAATGAAAATGGTTTGTTGGATCTCGATCGTGTGATACACATATTCGTAATATTGAAACCAAAAGATACAAAGTTAATAATGATAGTGCAACTTATTTGTGGCACTGCCGTTTAGGTCATATCGGTGTAAAGCGCATGAAGAAACTCCATAAAGATGGATTTTCGGAATCACTTGGTTATGAATCACTTGATGCTTGCGAACCGTGCCTTTTGGGCAAGATGACTAAAACTCCGTTCTTGAACAATGGAACGAAGCTCTCGACTTATTGAAAATAATACATACCGATGTATGCGACCAATGAGTATGAAGGCTCGTGGCAAGTATCGTTATTTTCTGACCTTCACAGATGATTTGAGCAGATATGGGTATATCTACTTGATGAAACATAAGTCTGAAATAGTTGAAAGGTTCAAAGAATTTCAGAGTGAAGTGGAAAATCATCGTAACAAGAAAATAAAGTTTCTGCGATCTGATCGTGGAGACGAATATTTGAGTTACGAGTTTGGTCTTCAATTAAAACAATGTGGAATAGTTTCACAAACTCACGCCACCTGGAACACCACAATGTAATGGTGTGTCCGAACGTCGTAATCGTACCTTACTAGATATGGTGTGATCTATGATATCTCTTATCAGTTTACCACTATCGTTTTTGGGTTATGCATTAAAGACAGCTGCATTCACGTTTAATAGGGCACCATCTAAATCCGTTGAGACGACACCGTATGAACTATGGTTTAGCAATAAACCTAAGCTGTCGTTTCTTAAAGTTTGGGGCTGCGATGCTTGTGTGAAAAAGTTTCATCCTGATAAGCTCAAACCCAAATCGGAGAAGTGCGTCTTCATAGAATACCCAAAGGAAACTGTTGGGTACACCTTCTATCATAGATCTGAGGGCAGGATTTTCGTTGCTAAATTCGGATCCTTTCTAGAGAAGGAGTTTCTCTCGAAAGAAGTGAGTGGGAGGATAGTAGAGCTTGATAAGGTAATTTGTACCTTCTCTCGAATTGGAAAGTAGTTCATCACGGAAATCAGTTCCAGTGATTCCTACACCAATTGGTGAGGAAGCTAATGATGATGATCATAAAACTTCGGATCAAGTTACTACAAAACCTCGTAGGTCTTCCAAAGTACAGTCCGCACCAGAGTAGTACGGTAATACTGTTCTGGAAGTCATGTTACTAGACCATGATGAACCTACGAACTATGAGGAAGCAATGATGAGCCCAGATTCCGCAAAATGGCTTGAGGCCATAAAATCTGAGATATGATCCATGTATAAGAACAAAGTATGGACTTGGATTGACTTGCTCGATGATCAGCAAGCCATGTTAAATGAATGGATCTTCAAGAGGAAGACAGACACTGATAGTAGTGTTACTATCTACTAAGCTCGACTTGTTGCGAAAGGTTTTCAACAAGTTCAAGGTGTTGAATACGATGAGATTTTCTCACTCGTATCGATGCTTAAGTCTGTCTGAATCATGTTAGCAATTGCCACATTTTATGAAATCTGGCAAATGGATGTCAAAACTGCATTCCTTGATGGATTTATTAAAGAAGAGTTGTATATGATACAACCAGAAGGTTTTGTCAATCCTAAAGGTGCTAACAAAATGTGCAAGCTCCAGCGATCCATCTATGGACTGGTGCAAGCATCTTGGAGTTGGAATATACGCTTTGATAAGTTGATCAAAGCATATAATTTTATATGGACTTACGATGAAGCCTGTATTTACAATAAAGTGAGTGGGAGCACTACAGCCTTTCTGATTAGTATATGTGAGTGACATATTGTTGATCGAAATGATGTAGAATTTTTCTACGCAAAGCATAAAGGAGTGTTTTAAAGGAGTTCTTTAAAAGAAAAGACCTCGAGAAAAGCTACTTACATATTGAGCATCAAGATCTATTGAGATAGATCAAGACGCTTGATAAGATTTTCAATGAGTACATACCTTGGCAAGATTTTGAAATAGTTCAAAATGGAACAGTCAAAGAAAGAGTTCTTGCTTGTGTTGCAAAGGTATAAAATTGAGTAAGACTCAAATCCCGACCACGGCGGAAAATAGAAAGAGAATGAAAAGTCATTCCCTATGCCTCAGTCATTGGTTCTATAAAGTATGCTATGCTATGTACCAGACCTATTGTATACCTTGCTCTGAATTTGGCAAGGGAGTACAATAGTGATCTAGGAGTAGATCACTGGACATTGGTCAAGAATATCCTTAGTAAGGACTAAGGAGATGTTTCTCGATTATGGAGGTGATAAAAGAATTTGTTGTAAAAGTTACATCAATGCAAACTTTTACACTGATCCAAATGACTCTAAGTCTCAACCTAGATACATATTGAAAGTGGGAGCAATTAGCTAGAGTAGCTCCGTGCAGAGCATTGTGGACATAAAATATTTGCAAAATACATACGGCTCTGAATGTGACAGACCCGTTGACTAAGCTTCTCTCACGAGCAAAACATGATCACACCTTAGTACTCTTTGAGTGTTAATCACATAGCGATGTGAACTAGATTATTGACTCTAGTAAACCCTTTGGATGTTGGTCACATGATGATGTGAACTATGGGTGTTAATCATATCTGAGATATGAATATTGGTGTTAAATCACATGGCGATGTGAACTAGATTATTGACTCTAGTGCAAGTGGGAGACTGAAGGAAATATGCCCTAGAGGCAATAATAAAGTTATTATTTATTTCCTTATTTCATGATAAATGTTTATTATTCATGCTAGAATTGTATTAACCGGAAACATAATACATGTGTGAATACATAGACAAACATAGTGTCACTAGTATGCCTCTACTTGACTAGCTCATTAATCAAAGATGGTTATGTTTCCTGACCATAGACATGTGTTGTCATTTGATTAATGGGATCACATCATTAGTAGAATGATGTGATTGACATGACCCATTCCGTTAGCTTAGCACTTGATCGTTTAGTATTCTGCTATTGCTTCCTTCATGACTTATACATGTTCCTGTAACTATGAGAATTGTGTAACTCCCGTTTACCGGAGGAACACTTTGGGTACTACCAAACGTCACAACGTAACTGGGTGATTATAAAGGAGTACTATAGGTGTTTCCGAAGGTACATGTTGAGTTAGCATAATTCGAGATTAGATTTTGTCACTCCGATTGTCGGAGAGGTATCTCTGGGCCCTCTCGGTAATACTCATCACCCAAGCCTTGCAAGCATGTAACTAATGAGTTAGTTATGAGATGATGTATTACGGAACGAGTAAAGAGACTTGCCGGTAACGAGATTGAACTAGGTATTGGATACCGACGATCAAATCTCGGGCAAGTAACATACCGATGACAAAGGGAATAACGTATGTTGTTATGCGGTTTGACCGATAAAGATCTTCTAGAATATGTAGGAACCAATATGGGCATCCAGGTCCCGCTATTGGTTATTGACCGAAGATGTGTCTCGGTCATGTCTACATTGTTCTCGAACCGTAGGGTCCGCACGCTTAAGGTTTCGATGACAGTTATATTATGAGTTTATGTATTTTGATGTACCGAAGTTTGTTCGGAGTCCCGGATGTGATCACGGACATGACGAGGAGTCTCGAAATGGTCGAGACATAAAGATTGATATATTGGACGGATATATTTGGACACCGGAAAGGTTCCGGAGAAGTTTGGAGCTCCGGGAGGTTACCGGAACCCCCCGGGAGGTATATGGGCCTTATTGGGCCCATATAGGAAGAAGGGAGAAGGAACAAGGGAGGTGGCGCCCCCCCCCCAGCCCAATCCGAATTGGGGTGGGGGGCCGGCCCCCCCTTTCCTTTCTTCTTCTCCCTCTTCCTATTACTACTACTAGTACTTATTCCTAATACTAGTACTCTTTCCTTCCCTCCAAATAAGATAAGGGAAGGGGAAACCTACTTGGAGTAGGTTTCCCCTCCTCTATGGCGCCCCTCTTGGGCGGCCTCCTCCTCCCTCCCTCCTTTATATACGGGGTAGGGGGCACCCTAGGACACACAAGTTGATCTACGGATCGTTCCTTAGCCGTGTGCGGTGCCCCTTCCACCATATTCCACCTCGATCATATCGTCGAAGCTTAGGCGAAGCCCTGCGCCGATAGAACATCAAGATCGTCATCACGCCGTCGGTCGACGGAACTCTCCTCGACACTCGGCTGGATCGGAGTTCGAGGGGCGTCATCGAGCTGTACGTGTGTCAAGAACTCGGAGGTGCGAGTAACGGTGCTGGATCGGTTGAACCGGAAGGCGTCGACTACTTCCACTACGCTGTGTCAACGCTTCCGCTTCGGTCTACGAGGGTACGTAGACAACACTCTCCCCTCGTTGCTATGTCATCACCATGATCTTGCGTGTACGTAGGAAAATTTTGAAATTACTACGTTCCCCAACAGCGGCTTGTGTCCAGGAGGACGGAGAATCAACGACCCATTGGGTACGCCGCGTTTCGGAAGTTTTGCACTCGTCTGACAGGATCAATGATGACTCTGCGATCTTAACCCTGAAGGGCAACTACCGGTTTAAGCCTTTAAAATTGAAACTGGGGCGTATGAAGCGGTTCTGTAATGACATGGCACTACTAGGGAAAACCTTATACACAGAATGTTACCAGTAGCGCTTGTCAAAATGAGGCGCTACTGCTATTTTTGCGATGAGCGCTGTTCGCGAACCGCGCTTCTGATTACTAGATTAGCGATGAGCGCTGTCCTCGCAGAAAGCGCTACTACTACAATTGCCACACCGTTCCCGGCGTGGTAGGTATAGTAGTAGCGCCCTTCCGCGGACAGCGCTACTACTATGGTATTTAGCAGCAGCGTTTTGCTTCCCACGCTTCTGATTAAAGCTACTTCACCTTACCCCCGCCTGCCCGAGATTCCCTCTCTCTGCTTCCTCCCCAATTCCCGACCCGCCTCGCCACCGCCGTCTCCCCCGACCCCACCTCGCCGCCGTCTCCCCGACCCGCCTCGCCCGCGCCTCGGTGCCGCCATCTCCCCGACCCGCCTCGCCGCCGTCTCCCCGACTCCGCCTGCCGCCGTCTCCCCGACCCCGCCTCGCCGCCGTCTCCCCCGACCCGGCCGCCTCGCCGCGCCTCGGTGCCGCCGTCTCCCCCGACCCCATCTCTCTCCCCGCCCTCTGTAAGCACTCTCCCCTTCCGATCCCTCTCTCCCCTTCTGATCCCTCTTCTCTGCTTAGTATGAACCCTAGGTATTTAGTGCTAGTTAGTATGAACCCTAGGCTATTTTTAGTGCTAGTTAGTTAATTACTTAGATGGTAATTAGGGCAGTAGTTCCTAGGTACTAATTAGTTAGTAAGAATTAGGTACTAATTAGGTACTAGAATATTTTTATTTATAGTATTATTTTTAGTAAGAACTAGTTGAATTAATAGAACTAGTTAGTAAGAACTTGTTTCTATTTTTTAGTTAAAAGCAATTTTTCCCGCCTCGACGTGGACGATGCCTATCCCGCATCCTCGTCGTCGAGTCGGCGGAGGACGACACCTGCTTGACCAGATCGGCCATGTTCGGGACTGGGCTCCGCTGGGGTGGTACTGGGAGGCGCTACCTACCGGGGGGCGCAGGTTGGTGAGGAGCCAGCCTGTCGTTGACCCGAACCTTGTTTGGTGGCGGTCGCGTGGGCTAGTGACGATCCAGAGGCTCGAGGACTCCGCGGAGGTGGTGCATCACCGTGTCAGTGAGGAGGACGCACACGTCCGTCGCTACTTGTTTGCGTTGGAGCACAGCCGTTCTCCAATACTGGCAGGTTCTCGGGATCTCTTTGGAGCTATGATCCCGTGATGGTGCCTTCTCTGTGGGTGTCCACCGCCCGCGCCGATACCGTCGTGTGCTAGAGTTTTAGTTGTATTAGTGATGTTATATGTATGACACTATTCGTGATGTATTAGTGACAATATTTTGAAATGCATGAGATGATCTACTTTTGCTTATTGAATGCATGCTAATTTGAGTCCTATAAGATATTTTGAAATGTATATCTTGTGTTGCTCAATATCCAAGTGGCGGTCATGTTTGCAGGTTACACCTCCGAGTGGCCTATGTTTTGCGGAATGTTGATTCATTTCCGTTCGGCAAATTTCAGCTTCGATATGTCCTATTTTAGCAAAGGTCATGCGGATTTTTCCGTGAATTTTGGCATCACTTGTGCTAGAATATATATGTAGGAAATATCGAGTGCCCCGGATTTGTGTGTTCGATATCTTGGTAGTTGTCTTGATTGATTTTCAATTAATGTTTTAACTATGAACATAGGAAATGTCGACGACGAGAAGGATTTCGGTATTTGCAAATACTGCGAAGACGAAGCGCTGGCCTTGTGCGACGGAATCTTCCTAGATGATGATAGGCGCTTGACATCAAGCTGGACGAGAACTTGAAGTGGATCTGATGAAGTCACAACGACAAGTCTTTTTTCATAATTAAGCATGACATCGCTTTCATTTGCTTCAACTTATATTTTTTACTATTCTACTAGCGTATCCCCTGCCATGCAAGAGTTTTTGTATTGGATAAGATAGGTTTCAGTCATAGTATGGAGGAAAAGAAAGTTTACTTGAAGACCGAGCATGGTTATATTTTCCATGCGAAGTTATACAATTCAGACGACTACACCTATTTTGGATGCAAAACATGGCGAGCACTATGCAAGACTTATGCATTTGAGCCCGATATGGTTATCACCTTTGATATTCGTCCAGGAAGATGATATTGAAGGTAATACCGACATCTGGATCAATGTGCAAATGCCTCGATTATACCATTATGTAAGTTTCTCAACCATATTTATGTCTTTGATATTGTTTATTCAAAAATAATTGACAACTAATTTGTATTGTCACTTATTTCCGTGCAAGCAAACATGTCCAGCGCTTGGTAGACAGGACCGTGATATCGTCACGGGCTGAACTCAACTGCGAGGAGCTCGGTCATTATGTTTCATGGCTTGAGGATCTTGATCTTGTCAAGACAAATTTTCTTCGTGCATTTAGAAATCTTAGTACTAAAAATGTGCGACCCATAGTGTTCATAATGAACTACGGTCACATCCATTTAGGAAGGATGGTAAGATTTTTACTTTTTATCCTCATTGCATCTTTTCCATACATTATTTTTGAAGCTAAACTTCATTGCTAAGTATGTTACCATACGATGTTCTTCAACAGGGACTCCCGATGAATGTTGTGCCTTATGGGATCGAGACTAAAGGTGTCATGAGTATTATCAACTTACGGCCAAGATATCCTACAGCTTACTTTAGTGCATTCAAGATTAGTGACGGATGCTTAATAGTGCAAGACTGGACCAAATATGTGTTGGGGGAGCGCAGAGAAGTACTAGGGAGCAGCAACCAGAGACGCCTTCCACGATTAGGAGACAGGTTCATCTTCATGCTTCAACTTGATCAAGGAGGAGAGCTATACATGTTTTATGTTCTTTTACCTAAGAGAGAGCAGCAGGAGTGAGTAGCAGGAGTGAGTAGCTAGCTAGAAATGAGTTTCAGGATGATGATGTGCTACACTATTATTATGATGATAAAATAGCTAGTGTTCATGGTAATGACTATGATGTTTATTATTAGCTAGTGTTAGTGGTGATTAAATAAATAATGTTGATGGTAATGACCATGATGATGATTAAATATCTTGTGCTGGCGGATTAGATTCAAGTGGAGGCAACATGTGGTGCACATCGAAAGTACTACTAATCCAAAGTAGATCAAGTTTGGATTAGTAGTATACTTTTGACATGCACCACATATTGCCTCCACTTGAACCTAATCCACCTTCATTTAATACACTGTTATGGACATAATGATGTAAACCTCATAACAGCTGGTATTGTACTAATATTTGTATGATGGCGCATAAATACACTAAAAATAAAAAAATTATAAAAAATACTAGTAGCGATGGGTGGAAAACACGCTGCAAGTAGATAACTTAGCAGTAGCGCTGTAATAAACAAGCGCTGCAGCTATTCGTACTAGCGATGGCGGCGTGACGCAGCGTTCATGCTAAGCATTAGCTGTAGTGCCTTATTAGTAGCGCGGCTACCCGCGCTACTAGTAGGCACAAAACACGCGCTACTGCTAGGGTTTTCCCTAGTAGTGTGGGAACTCTCATGGCCGCTTTAGTGAAGTATGCTGATTCGGATAGTACCAAGGATCCTGAGACGGATGATGATGAAGCAGGGAAGGGAAAGAAGAATAGCAACTCCAAGGGGCAACAGTACAAACCGGCAGGTCATGGGAACGGAGGCAAGCGCAAGGCGGATGGCAGCATGGACTTTGTGGCCAGCACTAATGCACAGGACAGGGGGCAGCGGCACAGAGGTAAAGCGGCAAATCGTAATGGGGCTCCCAATCCTAACGCGGACCGTTTGAATTATTTGTTGAATCAGCCTTGCCCAAAGCACGGGACGAAAGAGGCGCCGGCTAACCACCTTTGGAAGGATTGTTATATTATGCAGGAGTTTAAAAACTCTAATTCCTTCGGTATGACCGCTGGTCGGTGGCGGTTCAGATCCGATTTCCATGGGCGGGTCACGATGGAGCTTCGGTTCAGGTCTCAATCAGGGCGGTCACAACAACCAGAATAATCAGAACGATCAACAGCAGCAGCAGCAGCAGTCGGGTTATCAGAGCCAGCCAAAACAGTTGAACAATGGGCAATATCATGTTTTCACAACTAGCTTGGATAAACGCGACCGAAAACTCCTGGCGGCAAAGTGAACTCTGTTGAACCGGCCGTACCACGTTACTTACGCTGGTCGGAGCAGCCTATCGTGTGGAGCAGGGAGGACCACCCACCCCGGGTTGATAATCCGGGCCAGCTAGCTTTAGTGGTAGACCCTCAGGTGGGAGGTTATAAATTCACCAAGGTACTCATGGATGGAGGGAGCAGTATTAACATCCTATACTATGAGACATTCCGCCGCATGGGGCTAACAGACAAAGATCTCAGACCGTCTAATACAGTGTTCCATGGTGTGGTGCCTGGCAAATCAGCATATCCCGTTAGTAAGATAGCTCTGGACGTGGCTTTCGGGGACGAGCATGATTCCCGGTCTGAAAAACTAACCTTTGAGGTGGTGAAGATCCGGAGCCCGTATCACGCCTTGTTTGGGCGGCCGGCTTATGCCAAGTTCATGGCGCGGCCTTGTTATATCTACTTGCAGCTCAAGATGCCGGGTTACAAGGGGACGATAACGGTTCATGGGAGCCGTAAGGTCACTTTGGAATGTGAGGAAGGTGATGCGGCTTATGCAAAGTCGGTCTGTGCCACGGAGGAGTTGAAATACTATAAGGACAATGTTGATCCGGCGGACATGACCCCTTTGAAGAAGCCAACTACGGAGCATGATTCGGATCTGAAGTTCAAATCGGCAGCTGAGACCAAGCTTGTTGACTTCGTGCCCGGCGATTCGTCCAAGCAGTTCACTGTGAGTGCCAACTTGGACCCCAAATAGGAAAGCGCGCTCATAGAGTTCATCCGTGAGAATCGGGACATTTTTGCATGGAAACTGTCTGACATGCCAGGTGTACCGAGGGAACTCGCTGAGCACACTCTTAATGTGGATCCTAAGTATAAACCGGTAAAGCAATTTCTCCGCCGGTTTAACGAAGAAAAGCGCAAAGCCATTGAGAGGAAGTGGCCAGGCTTTTAGCAGCTGGCTTTGTCATTGAGGTGTTCCATCGAGTGGCTTGCTAATCCGGTGCTGGTTCTTAAGAAAACGGCACTTGGCGATGTGTGTGGATTACATGGATCTTAACCGGGCTTGTCCAGCGGATCCTTTTGCCCTCCCCCGCATTGACCAGATCATTGATGCCACGGCGGGTTGTGAGCGTTTGAGTTTTTTGGATGCATATTCTGGATATCATCAGATCAAAATGGCGGTTAAGGACCAGGAGAAGACAGCGTTTTATACTCCCTTTGGAGCCTTCTGCTATGTATCTATGCCCTTCGGGCTCAAGAGTGCCCAAGCCACCTATCAACGGTGTGTACATAATTGCCTGCATAAACAGATCGGCCGCAATGTGCACGCCTATGTGGATGATATTGTAGTCAAGTCAAGGCAGAAGGAGACGCTGGTGGATGATTTGAAGGAAACCTTTGACAACTTGCGAGTTTACAAGATGATGCTTAATCTGGCCAAGTGTGTCTTTGGTGTTCCGGCAGGCAAGTTACTGGGTTTTCTGGTGTCCAACAGAGGAATTGAGGCTAATCCGGAGAAGATTACGGCTATTAGCTCCCTGGCTAAACCAAAGTGTATCAACGATGTTCAGCGTTTGGCGGGCCGGATCGCCGCACTGAGCCGGTTTATGAGCCGCCTCGGAGAGAAGGCTATCCCTTTGTACCAAATGCTGAGGAAGACAGACCAATTCGTCTGGAGTCCGGCTGCTGGTGAAGCATTGGAGGACTTGAAGCGGCAATTAGCCAATCCGCCCGTTCTTGCGGCTCCGGTCGATAAAGAGCCATTATTATTATACGTAGCAGCCAATGCTCGGGCAGTTAGCGTGGCTATCGTGGTGGAATGCAAGGAGGCAGGCAAGGAATATCCGGTTCAGCGGCCGGTTTATTATATCAGCGAGGTGCTTATTGAATCCAAGCAAAGGTATCCGCATTGGCAGAAGCTGGTATATGGAGTTTTCATGGCAAGCCGGAAGTTGAAGCAGTATTTTCAAGGGCACCCCATCACCCTGGTCAGTTCAGCTCCCTTGGGTGATATCATACAGAACTGGGAGGCGACTGGCCGGATTGCCAAGTGGGCTATAGAGCTTGGGCCACACGGATTGAAGTACGTGCCTCAGACGGCGGTGAAATCTCAAGCACTTGTTGATTTCATCAATGATTGGACGGAGTTACAAGCACCAGAGGAGAAGCCGGATCACACATATTGGACTATCCATTTTGATGGATCCAGGCAATTGGAAGGCTCAGGGGCTGGAGTTGTATTGACTTCCCCACGAGGTGATAAGTTTTTTTATGTTCTCCGCTTAATGTTCCCTTGTACTAATAATGCCGCTGAGTACGAAGCCTTGCTCCATGGTCTCCGGATGGCTAAAGAGATGAACTTAAGCCGGGTTAAGTGCTTCGGTGACTCGGACCTCGTGGCTCAGCAGGTGTCTGGCACTTGGGATTCTAAGGACCCGCTCATGGCCGCGTATCGTCGTGAGGTGGATAATATTGCGGGTCACTTCAAGGGTTATCAGGTAGATCACGTGGACCGTCGAAAGAATGAAGCGGCGGATGCTTTAAGCCGGTTGGGCTCTCAGCGCAAACCGGTCCCGCCTAATGTCTTTCTTGATGTGTTGCATAACCCGTCAGTCAAGATCCCAGGTGAAGCGGATTTGGCTATTCCTGATCCGGAGGCTCAATTGGTGGCAGCCCTGCATGTCATTCCGGATTGGACAGTTCCTTATCTTGCGTATATGGACCGGGGAGAGTTGCCAGAGGATGAGATTCTAACCAGGCAGATAGTCCGGCGATCCAAGTCTATGACGATTGTCAATGGTGAATTGCATCATTGCAGTGTATCAGGGGCGTTTCAACGTTGTGTTTCTCCTCAGGAAGGCTGTGAAATCTTAAGAGAAATCCATGAAGGGGATTGTGGACACCACGCCGGTTCAAAGTCTCTGGTGGCAAAGGCGTTTCGTCACGGGTTCTACTGGTTGACAGCGCATGCTGATGCGGAGGACTTAGTTAAACGGTGTGATGGCTGTCAGAAATTTTCAAGGCGTGCTCATGTGCCGGCTCAAGAATTGAGGATGATCCCAATAACTTGGCCGTTTGCAACTTGGGGGCTAGATATGGTCGGACCTTTTAAAAGATCCAAGGATAAGAAAACCCATCTTTTGGTGGCAGTTGACAAATTTACCAAGTGGGTTGAAGCGGAGCCTGTCAGCAAGTGTGATGCGGCAACAGCGGTGCAGTTCATCAAAAAGGTGATTTTCCGGTTTGGCTTTCCACACAGATCATTACTGACAACGGTACCAATTTATCCAAGGGCGCCATGAAGGAGTTCTGTGAACGTGAGCACATCCAACTTGACGTATCATCAGTGGCACACCCCCAGTCCAATGGGCAGGCAGAACGAGCTAATCAAGAGATCTTGCGAGGCATCAAACCCCGGCTTATGGTCCCATTGCAAAGAACACCAAGATGTTGGGTTGAAGAACTACCATCTGTGCTATGGAGTATCAATACTACGCTCAACCGATCCACAGGATACACGCCGTTTCTCATGGTCTACGGAGCAGAGGCAGTTCTCCCTAGTGATATCCGGCACGATTCGCCTCGTGTGGCAGCTTATGTTGAAGCGGACAATGAGACAGCACGGCAAGACGCTTTGGACTTATTGGACGAGGAGCGTGATATAGCGGCTGCCCGTTCGGCGATTTATCAACAAGATCTTCGCTGCTATCACAGTCGCTGGGTTAGAACCAGAACTTTTCAAGAAGGAGATTTGGTGCTTCAACTCATCCAAGACCAGACAGATATGCACAAGTTATCACCGCCTTGGGAGGGACCTTTTGTGGTCAGCAAGAATCTGCACAACGGGTCTTACTATCTGATTGATATTCGAGAGCATAAAGACTCACGCACATCAGAGGAGGAGACCAACAGGCCGTGGAACATAGCTCATCTTCGGCCTTACTACACTTGAGCCATCAGCTCTATCTATGTACATATCATGACAGTGTATATATTATCTTTGATATAATAAAACCGGCGCCTCAGCTAAAGCGGGGTCTCTGTCTTTTTTTTATCATGCGTAGTTACATGGAATTGTTCTGTTTTAAAACGGCCTCCGGTTTACCCCTTGAATTTTGTTTTATATCACTTGGGGCCTTGGTCGCGTCCGAACCAACGCGACACCTTTTGATAGGCGAAAGCCACCAGATCACTTGGGGACATGGTCAAGTCTGAACCAGTCACGCCTCTTGATCGGCCTAAGGCCACAAAATCACTTGGGGGCTTGGTCGAACCCGAACCATTGCCACGCCTCTTGATTGGCATATATGCCACGGTTTCATTTGGGGACCTGGCTGACTTGAATCATTGTCACTCCTATTGGGGGCTTGGTCCTGTCCGACCATGGTAACACCATCTGATCAGCTGAGTATAGCATATTTTTTGCAAACGGTCTTTATTATTGCCTTTGCTTCCATGTTATTTTCATGGCCTGTTTTTCTTTGTTTTTGTTGTATTTCCTTTATGTCAACAACACCTTTTTCCAGTTCAGCCGATGGATTTGATTCCCTTTTAATCCGGAGAAGTATGTCCGGTTTACCTTTCCTGTTAACATCATGGAGTAACAAGGGGGCTCGTATTGACTCATTACGGTTTATACGGGAGTTGTTTTCTCCCCCCTTTGACGGTAATGGTTTATAAAACCTCCGCTTCAAGCCTGGCTAAGCCAGCTTCATGCCCAGATATGGCAGGTACTTTGTATCACCTATTTTTTACATTGCTGATACATATATCAAGATCATAAACCGGCTGGCGGTATAACCGCCACTGAAGTTCAAATTTTTCTGATTGCAGGAAATATAAATTGAGGTTTTTCCAACAAAAGCATCAGTACTTATGCACGAAGGCATATTCAAGGCAGAAGTATTAACTATCCTATTACAAGGCGACACGGTGCCCAAATAAGATCATTGTTATTTTGGAAGGATGCCAAAGACAGCTATCTAAACCGGCCTCCGGTTCAAGCCTGCTCATCGTCCTCCGCCGCTTCAGCTTCCTCGTCTCTATCCATTGGCTGGAAATCAACAGTGGTCCAGTCGATTCCCATTAAAGCTTGGAAAACAGCCTCTTCATGGATCAGAGAAGACGGTTCAATATCAGGAGCGTAAGTATGCTTACGGATTGGAGGAATCAGATTCTCTGCTTCAAGAGTTGGGGCAGGCACTCGCTTGTTCTGATCATTGTATTGCGCTTGATAATGCGTCAAGCCTGCCTCTTCAGCTAATTGACAAGCCAGAGGGCGCACTGCACGGTTTATTGCCCTCAAATCATATTCGTTGAACTCGGAGCCGTCTTCCTTCAGGCTGGGATAGCCTTGAGCTGCCCCCATAGGATCGAAATCTGGCACCCATGCCTTTGCCCGGATCAAGGCGTTAATGGCTCCGGTTTGAGCTGCAGATTTTTTCAGCTCCTCAATCCAGGCAGGAAGCATTGACAACCTGTTAAGAGTGTCCTGGATTAAAGAGGGTGCTGGGTTGTTATGAGAGGCTGTGGTGATGATCCGCTGGGCTCCGGTATACAGTTGTTCCACTAAGGTGTAGGCAGCCTTCAGCTTCTTCCGCACATCTGACCCTAAGTGCCCGATGCGTGTACCTGCAACAATACAGGGACGATCTCAAACCGGATTTATTATAAGCTGGCTCAAGTTGTCACAGAAATTAAAAGGAGCTTACCAAAGATCGCAGCAGTCATGGAGTGTATTTGCCGCTTTACGGCAGTAAGCTCATCTACCACCGGTTTAAGGGCAGCTTCAGCATTTTCAGCTCTTTTGGTTAAAGCGGTCTTCTCAGTGGCCCAATCAGCCCGCTCTTTCTTGAAGCCTTCCTTCAGCTGTTCAGCGATGCTCAATGCGCTGGTTAATTCTTCCCTTGCCTTGTCTGTTTCGCCTGTTGGATTTTTAAGGTTTCCTGCAAATCGGCAATCCGGTCCTCTTTGATTCTCACCTCAGCCTGCATACAGACAGCATTTAGCTTTAAACAAGCGGTCCAAGAATTTGAAGTACCAGCCGCATAACAAGTTATACGCTTGATACTTGGGGGCTAATGCACCTTCAATTTTCATATATTACTAGATTGCAAAGTCCCAAGCTCAATACAGGTATTCAACTTGGCACTTGGGGGCTAATGGCTATTTGATCAAATTATGTTCTGATGATAGTTTTTGGAGCCCCGGTTTAATTATGCTAAGTTGAACCGGCCCTTGGGGGCTATATTGACGGATTTCAAAGTGTTGAGGATTATATTCAAGTCCCGGTTTGACGAAGGTTACAAACCGGCCCTTGGGGGCTAGGAGGACTGATACAATGGCAGTAAGTAAAGAAGTAAGTTACCTCAAATTTATCCCTCATCATCTTTACCAGACCAGCTTCACAGTCACGGCTAGTATAAAGCCGGTTCAAATAGCCGGAATGAAGATCTTGGGCACTCAGAGCAGCATATGTCTCCAGTTCAACATCCTATTTTCCTTTGTTCAGAGCGGAAAAAACTTCTTTTACGGTATGCTTGGTTAAGGTGACAGGATTCCCGGGTTCAAAGCGACCTACACCGGTAACCTGTGTTTTTGGTAAACAGTCGCCCGGGCCTGGTCACTGCGGCCCCCTTTTGTGAGGGGGCACCCCTTCTCCCGAAGTTACGGGGAGGCTAAACATATGAATTTAGAAGATCAACTTTTCCAATTGGACATAAACAAAA
>CM038143.1:553416307-553447349 GCA_021437245.1 Aegilops speltoides
AGGTTTTTTTAATACCTCTGACGAACCGAACCAAGCGGTCTGATCATCCTTGCCCGTCCCCCTCTTCTGTCAACCATTGTCACAACGTCATCATCTTTGGATTCGCCAGTTTGTGTTGGTGCAGTCGGTTTATCAGCAGGACTGCGGGATTTTTCAATCCGGACGGAGCTGGCAGGCCGATCAGTAGAGACCGAAGTATTAATAGGCCTTTCCTCAGGAATAGCATCGTCTTGCAAAGGAGGATCATTAGGAATATCCTCAGGAGCAAACGCTTCAAGATCTCGCGCTGTATCATGTTCTGGGGCGACATCTTCCTCCGCCGCTTTATCTAGGCGGGCCTTCTTGCTCGGTTTAGGTTTAGCCCTGAAAGAAAAACAAAGAGTCAAGGAACAACATAAGTTATTACACAGTATACTGGAAGCATAGGGTCAGCCTAGCTTACCCAAGAACCGTTTTCAGTGGCGGCAGTTGAGTGGCCGACGATTCACCAGAGGATGAATGAGAAGTAACCTGATAATCAGAGTCGGATGGATTAAGCGGTTGACGGAAGAAACCCGCTTTAGGATTTAAATCAATAAAAAGGTCGAAGACCTGGGAGCGGCGTTTTCGAACCGGACTGTTTGGTAAACCGCGGAGGTAACTACAGCCATTGTGCGGGTTGTGCGGCGAGCTTCATGTTGCTGAGTCTTCATAAGAAATTTGGGATCCAAATAAGCAAGAGGATGAGAAAATTTAACTTTCCGGTTTGCCTGGCGAAATTTTGGCAAAGGTAAAATTTCTGAATCGGAAGAGAGAATAGTTACCTCAGCGACTTCGGCATTACTGGCTTCAGCATCGTCCTGACAAGTATCATCATCAATAAGGCGGGTAAAAAGTAAGCCTAGTGAATCAAGTTCTACCTCAAGGTCCGGGTTACCCACATCATCATCAATAGCCGGATCAGAGGAGGTG
The DNA here is from genome assembly GCA_021437245.1 of Aegilops speltoides. Taxonomy (NCBI): domain Eukaryota; kingdom Viridiplantae; phylum Streptophyta; class Magnoliopsida; order Poales; family Poaceae; genus Aegilops; species Aegilops speltoides. The sequence continues at coordinate 553,417,259 of CM038143.1, forward strand.
GTGGTTTTCCTCTTGTAAGCTGACTTCTTGATAACCTTGGTCTTGGGCCGGGTTGACCGTCCTGCCTTCTCTGTTTTGTCTTGTGGAAGCTTCTTGCTCCAAAACGGATTATCACCCTGGTTCAGCAGTAATTAATGTCAGATGGAGAAAGCAGTAACAGGTCTAATAACAGAACAGTCAAAATCTTACCGCTGGCGGTTTGTTGATGGCGCAGTAAGGAGGCAGACCGGTTTGAGCGCAGAGGTGCTCCGGTTCATTCAACATCTTCTTCACAGAATCTATGACTTCATCATCAGAGAGTTGGATTTTCGTGTGTCGGAGTGGGTCATCGATGCTATCAGTATACTTGCACATCAAACCGGAGCGCCGGCTGAGAGGCAGTATGCTCCATGATATCCAACAGCGTGCAAGTTCTATTCCCGTAAACCGTTGGCCATAAAGGCTCGGAGCTTGGACAGTTGCGGAGCATATTTGCTTCGCTCTTTGGCGTTTAGTCTTTGTGGAAAGGGGTGAGTATTGCTGAGCCATTCCGGACGGAAGCCAGGCAAGGGATTTTCATTGTCAGGGGACGTATCCTTGCAATAAAGCCAAGTTGCATTCCACTCCTTGGGATGAGTATGGAGTTTGACGTGGGGATAAGTGATCTCTTTCCTCTTCTGAATTGCCATACCGCCCAATTCGGTGTTAGGACCGTCGGTAAATTCAGTGCGGCGGTTTAAGTGGAAGCAGTCTCTAAACAACTCGACTGAAGGCTCCTCTTGTAGGTATACCTCAGAGAGCACTTGAAAGTGACATAAGTTGGTAACGGAATTTGGGCCAATATCTTGCGGACGGAGTTGAAAATTGGCTAATACATCCCGGTAAAACTTTGAACCAGGCGGTTTAAAGCCCCGGGCCAAATGATCTGCGAAGACCACAACCTCCCCCTCTTGAGGTGTGGGAGGACATTCATCACCAGGAACCCTCCAGTGGATCGTATTTTTACTGTCTAAAGCGCCAATCAGGACTAAATCATCCAGCTGAGTTTCTGTGACGCGAGAAGGAACCCAATTGCACTCATATACTTGTTTGGTCATGGTGAGATCTACAAGAAATAGGTGATTCCGGTTCAAGAATATGTTGGATAATAGAAGGTACTGATCTGAGCAAATGTTAAACCGGAGGCAGTACGTGAAAACCGGATTTCTATGAAGTGGTATCATATGGATTCTGGCGGTTCAGCAAGGGGACTAATGGTGTATACCGGTTTACTAACCTTTTCTATATTAAAGTTAAACCGCCTGACCTAAAAAGCAATCGAAGTTGTGGATGGCTAAGTATGCAGAAACAGGTTTCACAAGATCCTATTGCAGCTGTGGATCTAAAGTAAGCTCAGAAAAACAGAAAATACTCAAAAGAGTGAGGCAGAACGGAAGTGAACCGATGAGCAGATATGTACGTGAGATCTATGGATTTAGGTGTGAAGTTACAGGCGGATGCTAGAAGATTACTACTAAACAGAGCAGGGGTTCACAGATTCATTCTAAAGTCAGGGTATGAGTATGAACAGGCGATGAGCACGGCGCGAACATGAAACCCTAAGAACAGATCTAGGTCAAGAAGAGATGAAGGCTACCGGAAATGAAGAAGATGCGGAAGGATACCGCAATACTATGGTACGTTCAGGTTGATGCAGCGGCCCAAGACGATGCAGTGGTTGACGGCAGCGGCGGAGCTCCAAGGCTGGCGACACAAGGAAGACGAAGCAGAAGAGACGAAGGGAAGAAAAGAAATGACCTTTCGGTCTTATTTATAAGGCAACAGATGTAGGTCAGACGCGCGAATCCAGGAGCCAAATTTTCGGAAGTGGAGCTGATGACCTAGATATTGCAGATCTATTAATAAAGGAGGGCGTCATAAATGTTAACTTCATGATGATGTCATGTCGGTTTACAGCAACCAGAAATGATGACGACATGGCGGTTTACCAATTACCAGGAGATGTCCAAGACAAAAATTTTGTGAAGGATTGACATGAACCAGTTCAAATCAATCTGGGGCCTAATGTTGGGGATATTACCACTAGCCGTGAACCGCCTACAGGCAGGTTAACTTCATTAGTAGTATAAGCGAGATGAAGGCCCAAGGCACGTAGTCGGTTTAGAACACTGTGGCCGTAAACCGCCTGATGTATAACTTGTATTGTAAGATAGGAATAGAGAGATACCAACGGGATACAGTATGAACGGTTGGGACTCTATGGACCGATGGGCGCCACCCGTGTATATAAGGGGCGACCGGCGCGTTCAGAGAGACAACCACAACTCGAGTCTAGGCGAAGCTTGTTTGCTCCCTAGCCATCGAGACCACATCAATTCCATCACAACTAGACGTAGGCTTTTACCTTCACGAAGGGGCCGAACTAGTATAAACCCTCGTGTCTTTGTGTCCGCTTTAACCCCTTCAAGTTAACCCATAGTGATGGCTCCACGACTAAGTCCTTTCTCTAGGACATTCGCCGTGACAAATCCACGACACTTAGGATCAATTTTTTCCTTTATACTATAGAATGCGATAGAAAATAAAAAAGAAACACAATCAGAAGGTGAGCAGCCAGTATCCGATATAGCGATTGTTGCTGAAGTTCTAAAGTAAGAAAGCGCCCATAGCACCTTCCTTTCCAGCATGGGGTATGCATCAAGATCCGGGAGGTCTAGGAGCTTTACTTCATCAACCCAGATTCAAGTTTTGCAAGAAAGAATTGAACAGAAGGATAGATATTCAAGAGATGCAAATCACATGTAATTATCTTATTTCTCTTTCTGTTCTTCTTGTTTCTTTTTGCTTCATTCTGTGTACACATTGCACTCATTGCAGTGAACGAAAGTTCAACTATGGAGTGCTTCTTTTAACCTGGGTAGTTGACTTGATATCCTTTTGGTGATGCTTCCTGTCATCGAGCTGTTGGTTTTGCATATTTTAAAACATTATAAGTTATTATTGGGTTTACTGTTTCATTGGCCCATGGGCATGCTTGTCTTGACATTTAATATTGTACTTCTTTATTTCAAATTGGTATCTTTGTACCTTGTTATCTTGTTTGTTTTCATCTCATTACGATGCAATGTTGTATTGTTTTGTCATTTATAGGCATCTGGAGGAGTTAGCCGCAAGACTTGAAGCACAAGAGAGAACATTTGAAGAGATACAAAAGAAGCAGTAAGAAGAATTGGAAGCTCTAATAAGAAGAGCCAGCCAGAGCAGAATGAAGCCTGGGCAACGAAGCAAAAGGAGACGGATAATCCGTTTGATTTTCTCTTGAGGGCTCAAGCAACTCAGCAGTCCCAGTCCAAACAAAATGGTTCATGAATGCCATCCTTACATTGGAATCATCAGGAGAACATATGTGGTCTTTAGTTAATATTAGTTTTCATCTTGTCTATTGTCCGTGTCAAACTTGAGTCAGTTTTTTATTGTCATTTTTGTTTACAGAATGATTTGGCTAAGACGATTTCATATATAATATGATTTGACTTTCATATCAATTTATGATGTGATTTTTTTCTTCAACTTTTTTATATAATCTGATGTGACGTGATGTGAATTAAATACTTATTTCCATCGTAATTTAGATTCGAAAGAAAGTAAATATATTTTGATGACATCATCTTCATCCATAATAAAAGTAGTGGCACTAGTAGTGGGATAGCCGCTCGGGTGTTGATGTGGCATAAAGTTAGTGCCGCTGCCTTGTTACCTAATATGGTACAATATGGCATATTTTCTCCTAACATGTGACATTAATTGACAGTCATGGAAATAGCAAGTCGAGGACATTCTATACAACGTTACCGAAGGTCACAATTTCGATGACGTTTTTGTGCGTGCGCCGTCACTAGGAGTAATCTGTGACGGGGATCACATGACGATGCTTGTGACGCCCATAAAATGTCACCGGGTGGTAATTTGTGATGTTATTAGCTATTCGATGATATTTTTTAGCTCGTCATAGTAGGCCCGATCTCTTGTAAATATTTGATGCCATTGTCTTGGCGAGCAAAGAGTATGCGAAAGAAAAAAAATTGTTGAAGCTCAAAGAAATTGAGGAGAGGAGTGAAGCCTAGCGTCGGAGGGCGGCGACCGAGGAGAAGAGGGTGGCAGCCGAGGAGAGAAAGTTGAGCTTGAGGAAAGAAAGGAGGCAGCCGAGGAGATGAAGATAGTCGAGGAGAAGGCACTCAGGTTTATGTTCATGGACACACCTACTCTTGATGCCAAGGCAAAGGCGTATGTAGAACTTTGTCGCGATGAAATGCTCATGAGAAGCATGATGGGAGGAGGAATGGGAGGTCCCATGGGAGGATGAATGGGAGATGGAATGGGAGGGTACATGAACATGATGGGTGGTACCATGAATGGTGCATTTGGTGGAAATATGGGAGATGGCTTTGGTGGCAACATGAATGGTGGCTTCGGAGGAATGGGATGTGGCTTCGGCGGCAACATGATGAGTGGCATGGGAGGTGGCTTCGGTGGCAACATGACCGGTATGGAAGATGGCAATGAAGGTGCTTCCGGTGGCGTTCACAGCAACGAGACTTCAACGCAAGAAAACTTCGAGAACAAAGCCGTTGATGATGATGATACCACCGTCGACAATGGCACTAGTGACAACGGAGAGGACGCAAATTGAGTTATGTCTACGTGTATTTTCATTTGTTGGACCAACAATTTGGTTTGAGACAGTTGACTTTTGCTTGTAGGATTTAAAACTATGGTCGATGATGTACTTTTCTTGCTACAGTTATGAAATTTTGATGTGCAAATGCGGCCGGCGGCAAATGAACAGCAATCACGCGGCGGCCGGACGGTTTTGTATCTCCAGTTTACATCATCTATTGGAGTTGCACTTTTACATCTCCGTTCTGCATCATCTATTGGAGTTGGCACTTTTTTTAAATTGCAAAAGGCATTTTTTGGAGATGTAAATTTTTATATTTTCTGATTTGCATCTTCAAATTTGCATCTTTTATTGGAGATGCTCTAAGGCGTCGACCAAACTGTCCGCGAGTGTCTGCTCGAGTCGAAACTGACAAAAACGCTTACCCTACGCGTCGACCCAAACAGACGAGTGTCCGTCTTGTATACAACATAGACTGAAAAATGCACAGAAGATAATAATGCCGGCAGTGGTTCTAACTTTATAAGACTAATAAGTGTTCATGTTCCATGCGCAGACGGCAAAGCTCTGGTTTGATTACTTTGATCGTTGGCCGAATCCCCGCCTGATTTTCCACGGCCTCTTGACTGAACCCACAGAAGGGAATTAAGCTCGATCAGGACAACCACGGCTTGAACCTGAGAAAGTGTGGTAGATTCGCCACCACGGTTCGCCCGACTTCTATTCCACTCCATAGAAGGATAAAGCAAAGGAACCACTTGTCATTCATCAGGCACAAGATGATTATGCCGTGCCACCCAGTGTCAACTCTGAAGAAACTGAAAACGAGCTAGGTGTGATGGGCATCAGGTGCAAAGATGATGATGCTTTGCCTGCCTGCCACCGGAACTTGATCCTGAACAAACTGAAAATGAGACGGGAACCTGAGGGACGTCGTCGGCGTCTGTAGGGTATTTGTAACCGGCGGGATCTGCCGTGTCGCCGCTGAAGAAATAGACCTCTAAGTCTGAACCGAGCCTGGCTTACAATTCCGCTACCCCAACTTGCAGCATGTTGAACCGTTAGTTGGATCGCTGGTGCATGTCATTCTACCACCTCCGTTAATGTGTTATGCATGCAGTAACGCGTCAATCCATTCTGATTTACACATGGCATAGGACCAAGCAATTTTTCTGACTTCTCTTTTGGTGCCCTACGGCGATAGAGACTGAAGAATGTTCTCTTTTATTTTTCCTTGTAAAAGAATAGCCACTTAGAATCAGCAAAGCCGTACTTTTATCTCTTCTACTTCCTCCGTTCTACTCCCTCCGTCCGGAATTACTTGTCGTCGAAATGGATAAAAATGAATGTATCTAAAAGTAAAACATGTCTACATACATCCATTTCTTTGATAATATAATAACGTTTTATAGTAACACTCTTATATTATGAAACAGAGGGAGCTCCCTGTTTCATTCAGCAGCATGTGCAATGCAAGAATTCAGACAGTGGCTGCAAGGAGCATGCATGCAAGAATTCACCTGCAAAAAAAAAAGGTGCATGCATGCACGCACCTTTGGAGTAAATCCAGTTCAGTTGGTTTGCCCGAACATTTTTCATCCAAACTAATGGGACTTGCAAGAAGGAAGGCTTGCATCCGCCCGTTGTCATTAGATGAATCAATCAATCAACAAAACTAATGGGACTGTACACATCATACAACGGTTGTGCTGGAGCTTTCTACCAAGGCTGAGGTCACGACCACAGATGTGTCGATTTAACAGAGGACCCTGCAATAGAAAAGGGAGCAAGCAATTTGACTCGATCGACCATACGGATTAAAAAGAAAATCCTCATCCCTTTGGATCAAGTCGAGTCAGCCAGCTCGCGCTTTTCATCTGATCTGGCTAAGTCCATGTTCCTGTCTCATTTTCGTAGGTGCATGTCTGAACTTGTGTACTACTACCTTCATGCTGATTTATTGGTCCCCTTCGTATTTTATGTCAAACTTTAATCATAAATTTTACTAATTAAATGTTAATGCATGTCATAAAAAATATATTACTGTTGAATTCGTATTTGAACATAGTATCCAATGATATAGTTTTTGCTACGTAGGGGCGCGCCATCGGTACACATCGCCTCTGATGGCCTTTGGGCCACGGAGGTGCGGAGGACCCTGGCCCCTCACCGACACGAGGGCCTCCCGCCCTGGTTCTTGTTTGGTTCAACATCTCGGTTGGATGATCTGGTGGCGACTATGTCTATAGTAGGAATGATGCCTCCCAAGTTTGACCCATGCCCCCAAGATGCGTCTACCGTTGTCGGAGGGTGTGTGGTGATGTGTCTCTGTCAGATCTCGTGGGACTCGGTTGGTACAGCTCTCTGGTGGTTCTATTTGAATTTAGTATTTAGTCATGTGTCTACATCTTTTTCTCCTTCCACTCTACGGTTCTCTTCATCGATGGTGGTTACTGCTCTGGTACGTTGTTTCTGTGGGGTCTTAGCACAACGAATTTTCAACTGTTTACTACAACAAGTTTTGTCTGCCTTTGATGAGGAAGAAGCGATGACAGCGGCGTGGCTTCGGCTCACTCCAGTACTTGTAGTCATCGCTAGGTGGTCTAGGGACCTGGATGTAGTTTAGTTATTTCTGATGCTTCTTGTACTGCCATATCAAATGATGAATGGATTCAAACTTTCTTAGACTAGTAATTTGTACGTGCTTTGCACGTTAGATTATTAGGAGTAATCACAATACTAAATTATTTAAACTAATACTAAATCACCTATCTTATGATAAAACTATCATGCAATTTTCAGAATTACATTTGTGTTTCCGAGTGGGGTCTCATGGATACTTTCTTTTTTGCTCTTCACATCAAACAATAGTAGCACAACGAATTCCTATACGAAGAATTCTTTAGAAAAAGCATACAATTTTTCGAAAAGAAATGTTATTGTTATTGACACTAGTAGAAAACAGGGATTTGGTTTAGGCCAGATAAGCCCATTAGTCCCGGTTCAGTCACGAACCGGGACCCATGGGGGCATTGGTCCCTGTTCGTGAGGCCAGGGGGCCTGCCGGGCCTCGTGGGGGCATTGGTCCCGGTTTGTATGGCCCCTTTGGTCCCGGTTGGTGGGATGAACCGGGACTAATGGGCCTCACTCCTGACCCACCACCATTGGTCCCGGTTTGTGGATTGAACCGGGACCAAAGGGTGTCCTTTAGTCCCGGTTCAAGCCACGAACCGGGACCAATGATGTGCATATATATACCCCCTCGCCGGCGAGCAGAGCACTCCACACTGCTCTGTTTTTTCTGGCCAACGAGGGGAGGGCTTTGTGGTGCTCTAGCTCACCTCCTATACACATGAGGTGTTCAATGGAATGCCCGAGCCACATTACTTAATCTTTCTCCTCTCCAATCTCGACCTCCAGGCTCCATTTTCCTCAATATTTGTCTAGGTTTAGCGGTCCGCCCCGTCCCGTCCCCGTCTTCACCGCCGTTGATCGCCCGCACCGATCTCGTCGCCGGCACCACCGTGGTGAGTCTCTTGTTCTTATCTTCTTTCTGAAAGGAAAAATCTTACTTGTATGTTTAGATAGATAGTTGTATAATTTTCTTACTTTTATTATTGCTTCTTGTTATATAGTGCGATGGTTTTGGTATCCGCCCCCGTCGGCCCTCGTCCTGTCTATGATTCGGATGTGGTATATATTATCTTTTATAACTATTTGGTTCATTTATTGTTTATGACAATTATGCCGACCAACGTGACATAGATTTTATTTATCTAGGAGGTATGTGAACCGGAAATTCCAACCGACCCTATTGTCGAGAGGTTAAATTTAGTTGAATAAGAAAACAATTTCTTGAAGGAAAAATAAAAAAATTGAGGAGGAGAAGATGATATTGGAGTTGCATGTTGCGGATGTCGTCGATGATCACAAGATCAAGATGGATGCAATGCGCTTGAAGATTAGAAAAATTAGAAAGTATGCCATTCATACCGAGGCTTGGTTTCATTATGACGTTGGATCAATTGTTACCTTGGTTGCGATTATGATCGCATTTGTTTTCGCATTGAAATGTTTTACATAGTTTCAATGTATGGTTTAATCAATTAGATGCTCTGGAGAGCTATATGTTGTTCAATGAGAACTATGTATGTACTTTGGTTTTAATGTGATGATGAACTTCTATTAATTTGGTCACTTAATTATCTATTCATGATGTTCTGTAATGGTTTTTGACACACTTAATTATATATAATGCATGCCGATGAACCGACAATGGATGTACGGTGACAGACACATCTCCGAGTACATTAAGGGCGTGCATAATTTTCTCGAAGTGGCTGAGGCAAACAAGCAGAATGGCTTTATGTGTTGTTCATGACCTATATGTGGGAATACAAAGTCTTACTCTGACTTGAAAACCATTCACACCCACCTGCTTTATAAGGGTTTCATGCCACACTATAATGTTTGGACCAAGTACGGAGGAATAGGGGTTATGATGGAAGACAGCGAAGAAGAAGAGGACAACGACAACTATGTGCCCCCTAAATATGGTGATGCTGAACGGGGGAAGCTGTTGAAGATAAGAGGAACCAGACGATGTGCTCGATGATGATCTCCGCCGGCTCATTGTTGATGCAAGGAGACAGTGCGAAAGTCAAAAGGAGAAGCTGAAGTTTGATCACATGTTAGAGGATCACAAAAAAGGTTTGTACCCCAATTGCGAAGATGGCAACACAAAGCTCGGTACCATACTGGAATTGCTGAAGTGGAAGGCAGAGAATGGTGTGCCTGACAAAGGATTTGAGAAGCTACTAAAAATATTGAAGAAGAAGCTTCCAAATGATAACGAATTGCCCGACAATACGTATGCAACAAAGAAGGTTGTATGCCCTCTAGGATTGGAGGTGCAGAAGATATTGATACGTCTCCAACGTATCTATAATTTTTGATTGTTCCATGCTATTATATTACCTGTTTTGGATGTTTAATGGGCTTTACTAAGCACTTTCATATTATTTTTGGGTCTAACCTATTAACCGAAGGCCCAACCCAAATTGCTATTTTTTTTGCCTATTTCAGTGTTTTGCGGAAAAGGAATATCAAACGTAGTCCAAACGGAATGAAACCTTCGAGAGAGTTATTTCTGGAACAAACGCAATCCAGGAGAATTGGAGTGGACGTCAAGAAAGAAACGAGGCGGCCACGAGGCAGGGAGGCGCGGCCCAGGGGGGTGGGCACGCCCCCCACCCTCGTGGGCCCCTCGTGTATCCCCTGACCGACTTCCTTTGCCTATATATATCCATATACCCTGAAAACATCCAGGAGCACCACGAAACCCTATTTCCACTGCCGCAACCTTCTGTACCCGTGAGATCCCATCTTGGGGCCTTTTCCGGCGCTCCGCCGGAGGGGGAATCGATCACGGAGGGCTTCTACATCAACACCATAGCCTCTCCGATGAAGTGTGAGTAGTTGACCACAGACCTTCGGGTCCATAGTTATTAGCTAGATGGCTGCTTCTCTCTCTTTGATTCTCAATACAAAGTTCTCCTTGATCTTCCTGGAGATCTATTCGATGTAACTCTTTTTGCGGTGTGTTTGTCGAGATATGATGAATTGCGGGTTTATGATCAAGATTATCTATGAACAATATTTGAATCTCCTCTGAATTCTTTTATGTATGATTGGTTATCTTTGCAAGTCTCTTCGAATTATCAGTTTGGTTTGGCCTACTAGATTGATCCTTCTTGCAAAGGGAGAAGTGCTTAGCTTTGGGTTCAATCTTACGGTGTCCTTACCCAGTGAAAGCAGGGGCAGCAAGGCATGTATTGTATTGTTGCCATCGAGGATAAAAAGATGGGGTTTATATCATATTGCTTGAGTTTATCCCTCTACATCATGTCATCTTGCCTAATGCGTTACTCTGTTCTTATGAATTTAATACTCTAGATGCATGCTGGATAGCGGTCGATGTGTGGAGTAATAGTACTAGATGTGGAATCGTTTCGATCTACTTGTCGCGGACGTGATGCCTATATACATGATCATGCCTAGATATTCTCATAACTATGCACTTTTCTATCAATTGCTCGACAGTCATTTGTTCACCCACCGTAATACTTATGCTATCTTGAGAGAAGCCACTAGTGAAACCTATGGCCCCCGGGTCTATTTTCCATCATATAAGTTTCCGATCTATTTTATTTTGCAATCTTTACTTTCCAATCTATATCATAAAAATACCAAAAATATTTATCTTATTATTATCTCTATCAGATCTCACTTTTGCAAGTGGCCGTGAAGGGCTTGACAACCCCTTTATCACGTTGGTTGCAAGGTTCTTATTTGTTTGTGTAGGTACGAGGGATTTGCGTGTAGCCTCCTACTGGATTGATACCTTGGTTCTCAAAAACTGAGGGAAATACTTACGCTACTTTGCTGCATCACCCTTTCCTCTTCAAGGAAAAACCAACACATGCTCAAGAGGTAGCAAGAAGGATTTCTGGCGCCGTTGCCGGGGAGGTCTATGCACAAGTCAAGACAAACCAAGTACCCATCACAAACCCTTATCCCTCGCATTACATTATTTGCCATTTGCCTCTCGTTTTCCTCTCCCCCACTTCACCCTTGCTGTTTTATTCACCCTCTCTTTCCTGTTCGCCTCTTTTTCGCTTGCTTCTTGTGTCGTCGTTCGTCGTCATGGCTAGTCCTCCTATCATTGTTAGTACTCCTGATCACGAAGTTCTTAATTTTAAACAAAGGGAGGGAGAAAACCTAAAAGATGCTTGGCATAGAATTTGCAATGCTCAAAATAGATCTACTAGGAAGCAATCTACTTCCATTCTTCTTTGCAATTTTTATGTAGGCATTACTTCTTGGAATAGATATATTCTTGATACCATTACCGGAGGGAATTTCTTGGGTAGACATACTTTTGATTCTTATAATGCTATGATAGATTTGTTTGGCCCACCACCTCTTTTGGTTAATGAAACTGTTTTAACTTTGGAACATGTGATGCAAAGGCTTGAAATTATTGAAAATAAAGTTGCCACTGTAGAGTTAATTGAAAATTTGGATAAAAAGATCCACAACCAAATTACCCAATATGGATGAAAGGTTGGAGTTACTCCAAATTTTTTTAAAGAAAAGGAACCTATAGTTAACGAAAGAATAGATCAATATTCCACAAGAATCGGTAAATTTGAGGATATTGTTACCAACTTAGGGTCTGCCTTTTCTTCCGTGAAAAACACTCCAAATCTTCCTACTACCAAATTTTCCAAATTAATGTATGTTCCTAAAAATAAGGGTGAATCTTCTAGTAAGGAAAATGCGGATCTCCAATCAATTAGTGTTCACCCCAGTTTTTTCGCTATCATTAAGGAACCTTTTGCTACAAACGAATTTCTTGATTTCTTTCCTAGGAGTTTAATCATTAATAAAAAGAGGGAAACTCCTAAGGGTTATAAGTGTTCTATTGAAGAATTGAATACCAAAGATGGCAATACTTATATCTATTCTCGCTATTATGCCTAGCTAGGGGCGTTAAACGATAGCGCTTGTTGGGAGGCAACCCAATTTTATTTTTGTTCTTTACTTTTTGCTCCTGTTTAGTATTAAATAATTCATATAGCCTCTGGTTATATGTGGTTTTATGTTTTAATTAGTGTTTGTGCCAAGTAGAACCTATAGGATCATCTTGGGTACTAGTTAATTTGATCTGCTGAAAAACAGAAACTTTTGCGCGCACGAGAATAATTTTAATAAATCACAGAAACGTGATTTTCAGTTGATTCTTTTTGCAGAAAATTAATAGACAAATTGACTAGGACTTCCAATTTTGGTAGAATTTTTAGGGTTCCATAATTATTCGAAAGTTACAGATTACTACAGATTGTTCTGTTATTGACAGATTCTGTTTTCCGTGTGTTGTTTGCTTATTTTGATGAACCTATGACTAGTATCGGGGGGTATGAACCATAGAGAAGTTGGAATACAGTAGGTTTAAAACCAATATAAATAAAGAATGAGTTCATTACAGTAACTTAAAGTGGTGGTTTGCTTTCTTGCACTAACGGAGCTCATGAGATTTTCTGTTGAGTTTTGTGTTGTGAAGTTTTCAAGTTTTGGGTAAAAATTTGATGGATTATGGAATAAGGAGTGGCAAGAGCCTAAGCTTGGGGATGCCCAAGGCAATCCAAGGTAAAATTCAAGGACAACCAAAATCCTAAGCTTGGGGATGCCCCGGAAAGCATCCCCTCTTTTGTCTTCGTCTATCGGTAACTTTACTTGGAGCTATATTTCTATTCATCACATGATATGTGTTTTGCTTGGAGCGTCTTGTATGATTTGAGTCTTTGATTTTTAGTTTACCACAATCATCCTTTCTGTACACACCTTTTGGGAGAGACACACATGAATCAGAATTTATTAGAATACTCTATGTGCTTCACTTATATCTTTTGAGCTAGACAATTTTGCTCTAGTGCTTCACTTATATCTTTTTAGAGCACGGCGGTGGTTTTATTTTGTAGAAATTATTGATCTATAATGCTTCACTTATATTATTTTGAGAGTCTTTTAGAATAGCATGGCATTTGCTTTGGTTATAAAACTAGTCCTAATATGATGGGCATCCAAGTTGGGTATAATAAAAAATATCATATAAAGTGCATTGAATACTATGATAAATTTGATAATTGATAATTGTTTTGAGATATAAAGGTGGTAATGTTAGAGTCATGCTAGTTGGATAATTATGAAGTTGAGAAATACTTGTGTTAAAGTTGGCAAGTCCCGTAGCATGCACGTATGGTAAACGTTATGTGAAAAAATTTGAAGCATGGGGTGTTCTTTGATTGCCTTCCTTATGAGTGGAGGTCGGGATCGCGCGATGGTTAACTCCTACCAACCCTTCCCCTAGGATCATGCGTAGTAGTACTTTGCTTCGAGGGCTAATAAACTTTTGCAATAAGTATATGAGTTCTTTACGACTAATGTGAGTCCATGGATTATACGCACTCTTACCCTTCCATCTTTGCTAGCCTCTACGGTACCGTGAATTGCCCTTTCTCACCTTGAGAGTTGGTGCAAACTTCACCGGTGCATCCAAACCCCGTGATATGATACGCTCTATCACACATAAACCTCCTTATATCTTCCTCAAAACAGCCACCATACCTACCTATTATGGCATTTCCATAGCCATTCCGAGATATATTGCCATGCAACTTTCCACCATTCCGTTTATTATGACACGCTCCATCATTGTCATATTGCTTTTGCATGATCATGTAGTTGACATCGTATTTGTGGCAAAGCCACCTTTATAATTCTTTCATACATGTCGCTCTTGATTCATTGCATATCCCGGTACATCGCCGGAGGTATTCACATAGAGTCATATTTTGTTCTAAGTATTGAGTTATAATTCTTGAGTTGTAAATAAATAGAAGTGTGATGATCTTCATTATTAGAGCATTGTCCCATGTGAGGAAAGGATGATGGAGACTATGATTCCCCCACAAGACTGGATGAGACTCCGTGCTTTATGAAAAATAAAAGAGGCCAAAGAAGCCCAAATAAAAAAATGAGAAAACAATGAGAGAAAAAGAGAGAAGGGACAATGTTACTATCCTTTTTCCACACCTGTGCTTCAAAATAGCACCATGATCTTCATGATAGAGAGTCTCCTATGTGACGTCACTTTCATATACTAGTGGGAATTTTTCATTTTAGAACTTGGGTTGTATATTCCAATGATGGGCTTCCTCAAAATGCTCCAGGTCTTCGTGAGCAAGCAAGTTGGATGCACACCCACTTAGTTTCTTTTGTTGAGCTTTCATACATTTATAGCTCTAGTGCATCCGTTGCATGTCAATCCCTACTCCTCGCATTGACATCAATTGATGGGCATCTCCATAGCCCGTTGATTAGCCGCGTCAATGTGAGACTTTCTTCTTTTTTGTCTTCTCCACACAACCTCCATCAACATATTCTATTCCACCCATAGTGCTATATCCATGGCTTACGCTCATGTATTGCTTGAGGGTTGAAAAAGCTGAAGCGCGTTAAAAAGTATGAACCGATTGCTTGGCTGAAACCGGGGTTGTGCATGATGGGAGTATTTTGTGTGACGAAAATGAAGCATGGCCTAACTATATGATTTTGTAGGGATGAGCTTTCTTTGGCTATGTTATTTTGAAAAGACATGATTACTTTGTTAGTATGCTTGAAGTATTACTATTTTATGTTAATATTAAACTTTTATCTTGAATCATTTCGATCTGAATATTCATGCCACAATAAAGAAAATTACATTGAGAAATATGCTAGGTAGCATTCCACATCAAAAATTCTGTTTTTATCATTTACCTAGTCTTGGACGAGCAGGAATTAAGCTTGGGGATGCTTGATACGTCTCCAACATATCTATAATTTTTGATTGTTCCATGCTATTATATTACCTGTTAGGATGTTTAATGGGCTTTACTAAGCATTCTTATATTATTTTTGGGACTAACCTATTAAACGGAGGCCCAGCCCAAATTGCTGTTTTTTTGCCTATTTCAGTGTTTCGCAGAAAAGGAATATCAAACGGAGTCCAAACGGAATGAAACCTTCGAGAGAGTTAATTTTGGAACAAACGCAGTCCAGGAGACTTGGAGTGGACATCAAGAAAGAAACGAGGCGGCCACAAGGCAGGGAGGCGCGCCCTAGGGAGGTGGGCACGCCACCCACCCTTGTGGGCCCCTAATGGCTCCCCTAACCAACTTCCTTCGCCTATATATATCCATATACCCTGAAAACATCCAGGAGCACCATGAAACCCTATTTCCACCGCCGCAACCTTCTGTACCTGTGAGATCCCATCTTGGGTCCTTTTTCGGCGCTCAGCCGGAGGGGGAATCGATCATGGAGGGCTTCTACATCAACACCATAGCCTCTCCGATGAAGTGTGAGTAGTTTACCACAGACCTTCGGGTCCATAGTTATTAGCTAGATGGCTTATTCTCTCTCTTTGATTCTTAATACAAAGTTATCCTTGATCTTCTTAGAGATCTATTCGATGTAACTCTTTTTGCGGTGTGTTTGTCGAGATCCGATGAATTGTGGGTTTATGATCAAGTTTATCCATGAGAAATGTTTGAATCTCCTCTGAATTCTTTTATGTATGATCGGTTATCTTTGCAAGTCTCTTTGAGTATCAGTTTTGTTTGGCCTACTAGATTGATCTTTCTTGCAATGGAAGAAGTGCTTAGCTTTGAGTTCAATCTTGCGGTGTCCTTTCCCATGACAGCAGGGGCAGCAAGGCAGGTATTGTATTGTTGCCATCGAGGATAAAAAGATGGGGTTTATATCATATTGCTTGAGTTTATCCCTCTACATCATGTCATCTTGCCTAATGCGTTACTTTGTTCTTATGAACTTAATACTCTAGATGCATGCTGGATAGAGGTCGATATGTGGAGTAATAGTAGTAGATGCAGAATCGGTTTGATCTACGTGTCGCGGGCGTGATGCATATATACATGATCATGCCTAGATATTCTCATAAATATGCACTTTTCTATCAAGTGCTCGACAGTAATTTGTTCACCCACCGTAATACTTATGCTATCTTGAGAGAAGCCACTAGTGAAACCTATGGCCCCCGGGTCTGTTTTCCATCATATAAGTTTCCGATCAATTTTTTTTTGAAATCTTTACTTTCCAATCTATATCATAAAAATACCAAAAATATTTATCTTATTATTATCTCTATCAGATCTCACTTTTGCAAGTGGCCGTGAAGGGATTGACAACCCCTGTATCGCGTTGGTTGCAAGGTTCTTATTTGTTTGTGTTGGTACGAGGGATTTGCGTGTAGCCTCCTACTAGATTGATACCTTGGTTCTCAAAAACTGAGGGAAATACTTACGCTACTTTGCTACATCACCCTTTCCTCTTCAAGGGAAAACCAACGCATGCTCAAGAGGTAGCAGATACATGCATGCCCTAATGACTGCATCTTGTACCGTGGTGCGTACGAGGATTTGAACGCATGCCCAGTATACGGTGCATTGCGGTATAAGATCAGACGAGATGACCCTGGTGATGTTGACGGCGAGCACCCCCGGAAGAGGATTCCTGCCAAGGTGATGTGGTATGCTCCTATAATACCACGGTTGAAACGCCTGTTCAGAAATAAAGAGCATGTCAAGTTGATGTGATGGCACAGGGAGGACCGTAATAAAGATGGGAAGTTGAGAGCACCCGCTGACGGGTCGTAGTGGAGAAAATCGAGAGAAAGTACTTGGAGGAGTTTGCAGGTGACGTAAGGAACGTATGGTTTGGTTTAAGTGCGGATGGCATTAATCCTTTTGGGGAGCAGAGCAGCAATCACAGCACCTGGCCCATGACTCTATGTGTCTATAACCTTCCTCCTTGGATGTGCATGAAGCGGAAGTTCATTATGATACCAATTATCATCTAAGGCCCTAAGCAACCCAGCAATGACATTGATGTGTACCTAAGGCCATTAGTTGAAGAACTTTTACAACTGTGGATTGGAAACAGTGTATGTGCGTGGGATGAGTACAAACAGGAGGAATTTGACATACATGCGTTGCTGTTTCAGGATAGACAAACAAGGGATACCACGCATGCACGCACTGTTTAGATGACACCGAAAGTATATACCTGGACAAATGCAGGAAGAATGTGTACCTGGGGTATCGTCAATTCCTTCTGACCAACCATCAATGTCGAAAGAAAGGCAAGCATTTCAAAGGCGAGGCAGATCACCGGAAGAAGCCTGCCATGTGTACCGGTGATCACATACTTGCTATGGTCAATGATTTAAAAGTAATCTCCGGAAAGAGTCCCGGCAGACTATCTGTTCCGAATGACGCTGAGGGACGCGCACCCATGTGGAAGAAGAAATCTATATTTTGGGACCTACCCTACTGGAAAGACCTAGAGGTCCGCTCTTCAATCGACGTGATGCACATGACGAAGAACCTTTGCGTGAACCTACTAGGCTTCTTGGGCGTGTATGGGGAGACAAAAGATACTCCGGAGGCACGGGAGGACCTGCAACGTTTGCACGAAAAAGACGACATGCCTCCATAGCAGTATGAAGGTCCTGCCAGCTACGTTCTTACCAAAGAAGAGAAGGACATCTTCTTCGAATGCCTGCTCAGTATGAAGGTCCCGTCTGGCTACTTGTCGAATATAAAGGGAATAAGAAATATGACAGAGAAAAGGTTCCAGAATCTGAAGTCTCATGACTGCCACGTGATTATGACGCAACTGCTTTCGGTTACATTGAGGGGGCTTCTACCGGAAAATTTTCAATTAGCCATTGTGAAGCTATGTTCATTCCTCAATGCAATCTCTCAAAAGGTGATCGATCCAGAAATCGTACCAAGGTTAAGGAGTGATGTGGCACAATGTCTTGTCAGTTTCGAGCTGGTGTTCCCACCATCCTTCTTCAATATCATGACGCACGTCCTAGTTCATCTAGTCGACGAGATTGTCGTTCTGGGCCCTGTATTTATACACAATATGTTCCCCTTTGAGAGGTTCATGGGAGTTCTTAAGAAATATGTCCATAACCGTGCTAGGCCAGAAGGAAGCATCTCCATGGGCCATCAAATAGAGGATGTCCTTGGGTTTTGTGTTGACTTCATTCCTGACCTTAAGAAGATAGGTCTCCCTCAATCGCGGTATGAGGGGAGATTGGGTGGAAAAGGCACGCTAGGAGGAGACTCAATAATATGTAGGGACGGGCATTCTTGGTCTCAAGCACACTACACGGTTCTACAGAATTCTACCTTGGTGACCCCATATGTCGATGAACACAAGGACATTCTGCGCTCCAAACACCCAGACCAGTGTGATGACTGGATTACATGTGAACACATCAGGAGTTTCGGCAGTTGGTTCCAAACACGTCTCAGGTGTGACAACACTATTTCTGATGACCTGTACTCGTTGGCGAGGGAACCATCTTCGACTGTAATGGCTTACAAAGGGTACAAGATAAATGGGAATACATTTTACACGATCTCCCAAGATCAAAAGTGCACCAACCAAAACAATGGTGTCTGCTTTGATTCAACAACCAAGAGGGGAAAGGACACATATTATTGTTACATAGTGGTCATATGGGAACTTGACTATGGATATGATATTAAGGTCCCATTGTTTAAGTGCAAATGGGTCAATTTGTCAGGAGGCGGGGTACAGGTAGACCCACAGTACGGAATGACAACTATGGATCTGAACAATCTGGGGTACACAGACGAATCATTCGTCCAAGCCAATGATGTGGCGCAGGTTTTCTATCTGAAGGACATGTCTACCAAACTGAGAAAAAGAAAAGATAAGGAAGCGGATACATCATACGATGAGCCAAAGTGCCACATAGTTCTT
This sequence comes from Aegilops speltoides, assembly GCA_021437245.1. Lineage (NCBI taxonomy): Eukaryota > Viridiplantae > Streptophyta > Magnoliopsida > Poales > Poaceae > Aegilops > Aegilops speltoides. The sequence continues at coordinate 553,436,343 of CM038143.1, forward strand.
TTAGGAAAAAGAGACATCGTGGGATTGGAGGGCAAGACAGACATGTCTGAAGATTATGAAAAGTTTCATGAAATTCATCCCTTTAAAGTCAAGGCTGACCCAAGCACCCTACTAAACGATGAAGATTATCCATGGTTACGGCACAATAAGCAAAGGACACAAGCGAAGAAAAGTGAAGACTTTCTGTCCACAGCTTTTATGATGACGCCTTTGATCTAGAATATCACTGCAGTGACATGTGAACAAATGAAATCCCTGTGTAACAAATGAGTTTTCGTCCGAACCCCTGATACTTCCAAAGAGATTGTCTGTTTAGTACAAGAAGTGCATCCATTTTTTGTGGTAACCCTCTCAAATTTTTAGCCCATGCTATGTTGGTGAAATGATGATACCATGCAAACTTTCAACCTTTTCAGAGTTCATTTGTAGTGCTTTTCAATTTAAGGGTCATTTTTAGCTCAAAAAATTCAGTACATGCATGAAAAATACCAAATGAAGTCGGAGAGGGTTGAAAATTGATGATGTGGCTTTGACTGGTGCATTTTGAACACATAAAAAGTCTGGAGTTCAAATAAGTTCAAAAAAATGGAATTCCTTTGTAAGAGATGAGTTTCCGTCCGAAACCCTGATACTTCGAAAGAGATTGTCCATTTTGCACACGAAGTGCATCCAGTTTTTGCTGTAACCCTCTCAACTTTTTAGCACATGCTATGTGGGTGAAATGATGATACCATGCCAATTTTCAACCTTTTCAGAGTTCATTTGTAGTGTTTTTCTATTTCAGGGTCATTTAGCTCAAATAATGAACTAATAGCAAAAAGAATGAACTAAAAATAATCAATTAATATTCTATTATGATCAACTAAAACAAAACTATAATATCCTTCAATATCAAAAAGAATCAACTAAAAAGCTTTTATAAAACTCCAATAGCAAAAGGAATCAACTCAAAAAACTTTTATAAACCTCTAGTATTATTGAAACTAAAATTATATAAAATTTATGCAACCAAAATTATCAAAGTATTTTTGTTCAAAACATTAAAAGCAAAAAGAATTTTCATAAAGAATTTTTTGTCGAAACTTTCATAGGAAAAAGAATTATCATAAAGAATTATTGTGTTAGAAACTAAAATAACAAAATATGTTTTTGAATATAATGATAAAACATAGTAATATTAAATAGTAGGAAAAGAATCACTCAAAATCTATTTTACAATAAAGTTATTCAAAAACTAGTGATTCACACAAATTTCAAAAAATTCAAATTTAAACTATTCATATTGGAAAACAAATGGCACTAACAGAAAGTTTATAATTTTTATTACCTAAAAGCAAAAAGAACTAAAAAATAAAGCAACAAACAAATGAAAATAAATAATGCAAAAAACAAAAAAACTGGAAAAAATAAACAAATGCCACTACTGGGCCATCACAGCCTGAATACGACTAGAAACCCAACCATGGGCCAGGATTCAGGCCCACAGAAGGCCCAGTGGGCCCATAAAACATAGCGTCTTGCATGGCATGGGATAAGCTAGTCGAATTGTAAAAGGCAAAAATTACACGTTGAAGTACTAGAAGTCGAGCTTAATTACGAAAAAAATACTTTGCTTCGTAGCATACCATTTCACTGTCGAAGGCCTCCTCGAGGTTAATGCTGAAGCGCCGACCTTCTACCAATTGAGGTCTGTCACAGAAACCCCAGTTGTCGCTGCACCAGGAGCACTCCCCGGGACTTTCGACCGATGAAATTTCCTATGTTCATAATTCAAAGATTAAACTTCTAAAATTCAATATATGTACTACAAAAACTAAATTAGATCATTATTATTCAGCACGGGTTGACTATCGGTCCGTCGAGTATTTTTTTTTTTGAAAACTCTCAGCTCACGTGGTGTATATATTCCACCGTTGGTGATGGTCGCACCTCCCTTTGTCTCCGAGTGCATTAAATCAAAATGTCTAGCACACGGGAAAGGAGAAGCGACCCCACGACAACAGTCGGCATTCTTCTTTGTCCTCTCATATATGGTGGACACACACCCTCACTGATTTTTCGACCGTCGGTGATGGTCGTTACTCCTCCTTCCCCTAGTGCCTAACAAAGGTCTAGCACAAGGAGAAGAAGGAGAAACGAACCCCACGACAACAGTCGGGTTTCTTCCTCTCTCATATATGGTGCAGAATTTCTCCCTCGCTCTTTTTTGATTGTCATGTATGGAGCCTCGATAGACTTAAAGTCAACCCGAAATGTCGTTTAATTATCTTTCTAGAAAATCCAGGTCACTCGATATTTCCTACATATTCTAGCACAAGTCATGCCAAAATTCACGGAAAAATCCGGCATGACATTTGCTAAAAAGGACATATCGAGCGGCTGAAATTTGCCGGAACAGAAATTAATCAACACTCCGGCAAAACATAGGCCACTCGGAGGACATATCCTATTTGCATTCAAACTTGATGGTCATTGCATTTCAATGGTTGAAAATATGAACAAAAACATTTCAAAATATCTTATAGGACTCATATTGACATGGAGATTTGGCTAGTCTCACCTTGAGGTCGGAGGGGGCCTATGACGGGGACGACGGCGGCGACGACATGGGTTCCTTTATTTCTGCAAAAACAAAATATAAACAAAAAAATATTATCATCATCCTAGTACTTAGTTAAACCCTATGTCTAAAGCTTTCTAATAAACTTATAAAACCTAGTTCTAACCCTAATAATTTGTAGTGCCCATCTATCCATCCATTTGTCTAAACCTAGTTCCAACACTAAAAATTGGTAAAACCTTGTTCTAACCCTAAAAAATGAAAAGACCTATACATTTACTAAAAATCCCCTAGTTCTAACCCTAACATCTATCCATCCATCCATCCATCTATCTATATATCCATCCATCTATCCATCCCTTTGTCTATCTACGCAATATATCAAAAAAAAAGACATTATTCTAACCATCTATCTATCTATCTATCCATCTATCTATGCAATGCAGGAGGGATCAGAGGGAGGGAGAAGGGAAGGGGATGGAGGGAGAGGCATGGTCGAAGGAAGGGAGGTAGAAGGGAGGGATGGAAGGAGAAGGGAGGGAGGGAGACATACTGGGCGACAATGGCGGTGGGACGACGGCGGCGGGAGATGGCAACGCGCGGGGGTTGGAGATGAGAGAGATGAGAGTGTGGGAGGGAGAGTGATCGATCGAGCCAGCGGGGGACAGGATAAGGTATCATTAGTAGTAGCGCTGGTGATACGTCTCCAACGTATCTATAATTTTTTATTGTTCCATGCTATTATATTACCTTTTTGGATGTTTATGGGCTTTACTTTACACTTTTATATCATTTTTGGGACTAACCTATTAACCGGAGGCCCAGCCCATATTGCTGTTTTCTTGCCTATTTCCGTGTTTCGAAGAAAAGGGATATCAAACGGAGTCCAAACAGAATGAAACCTTCAGGAGAGTTATTTTTGGAACGGAAGCAATCCAGGGGACTTGGAATGCACGTAAGGGAAGCAACGAGGAAGCCACGAGGCAGGGAGGCGCGCCCTACACCCCTGGGCGCGCCCCCCACCCTCGTGGGCCCCTCGTGGCTCCCTTGACCGACTTCTTTGCCTATATATGTCCATATACCCTAAAACATCGAGAAGTACAATAGATCGGGAGTTCCGCCTCCGCAAGCCTCTATAGCCACCAAAAACCAATCGGGACCCTGTTCCGGCACCCTGCCGGAACATCACCGGTGGCCATATTCATCATCCCGGCGCTCTCCATGACAAGGAGGGAGTAGTTCACCCTCGGGGCTGAGGGTATGTACCAGTAGCTATGTGTTTGATCTCTCTTTCTCGTGTTCTCTCTATGGCACGATCTTGATGTATCGCGAGTTTTGCTACTGTAGTTGGATCTTATGATGTTTCTCCCCCTCTAATTTCTTGTAATGGATTGAGTTTTCCCTTTGAAGTTATATTGTAGGACTGACTCTTTAAGGATTTGAGAACACTTGATGTATGTCTTGCCGTGCTTATCTGTGGTGACAATGGGATATTCACGTGATCTATTTGATGTACGTTTTGGTGATCAACTTGCGGGTTCAATGAACTTATTTATAGGGGTTGGCACACGTTTTCGTCTTGACTCTCCGGTGGAAACTTTGGGGCACTCTTTGAAGTACTTTGTGTTGGTTTGAATAGATGAATCTGAGATTGTGTGATGCATATCGTATAATCATATTGAGGTGACATTGGAGTATCTAGGTGACATTAGGGTTTTGGTTGATTTGTGTCTTAAGGTGTTATTCTAGTACGAACTCTATGATAGATCAAACGAAAAGAATAGCTTCGTGTTATTTTACTACGGACTCTTGAATAGATCGATCAGAAAGGATAACTTTGAGGTGGTTTCGTACATTACAATAATCTCTTCATATGTTCTCCGCTATTAGTGACTTTGGAGTGACTCTTTGTTGCATGTTGAGGGATAGTTATATGATCCAATTATGTTATTATAGTTGAGAAAACTTGCACTAGTGAAAGTATGAACCCTAGGCCTTGTTTCCTATCATTGCAATACCGTTTGTGCTCACTTTTATCATTAGTTACCTTGCTGTTTTTATATATTCAGATTACAAAAACCTATATCTACCATCCATATTGCACTTGTATCACCATCTCTTTGCTGAACTAGTGAACCTATACAATTTACCATTGTATTGGGTGTGTTGGGGACACAAGAGACTCTTTGTTATTTGGTTGCAGGGTTGTTTGAGAGAGACCACCTTCATCCTATGCCTCCCACGGATTGATAAACCATAGGTCATCCACTCAAGGGAAATTTTCTACTGTCCTACAAACCTCTGCACTTGGAGGCCCAACAACGTCTACAAGAAGAAGGTTGCGTAGTAGACATCAAGCTCTTTTCTGGCGCCGTTGCTGGGGAGGTGAGTGCTTGAAGGTATATCTTTAGATCTTGCAATCGAATCTTTTTGTTTCTTGTTTTATCACTAGTTTAGTCTATAAAAGAAAACTACAAAAAATGGAATTGAGTTTGCCTCATACGCTTCATCTTTTTAATATCTTTCATGAAAATGATGGAAAGGAAAATTGTGCTCAATTGCTAGAAGAAGAATGCATTAAAATGTTTGGCACTAAATCTTTAAATGATGAGCATGATTGCAATGTTTTTAGTATGAACTCTTGGAATATCCATAGTACTAATGATGATTGCACTAGTCATGGTGAAAATATCTCTTATAAGCATGTCAATTTTTGTGGAGTGCATAGAGTTTGCAAGTACACACCAAATAGGGAAGATAGATTTTGCAAGAGGCATAAGTATTTAGAATTTAAAATTTAAAATGTTGAGTGCTGAAAATTTAAAATGTTACAAGAAAGGCTAGATGTGAGTGCTGAAATTTTCTTTACCGTACTTGTGAACTTTGCAATGAACATGGTCATTTAAATCTCCTATGCAAATTGTTTCATGATCGAATCGTGTCCAAAAATTGTGATGACTTGATTTCTCTTGCACATCATAATGAACTTAGTTTGCTTTTGGGTTATGAAGAAATGAAACATGCAACTAAGCATATTCCGGAATATAACCTTGAGAAATTCCTTGATATTGATCTAGAGGAAATTTATATGTATTGTGCGGTGAATTGCATTGAAAATCTTTATATTGCCAATTACATGAAGAAAAGAAAGTAAATAGAAGATGAAGAGAATACTAATGAAAGGGAGGAGACTTCCCAATATCCTCCTATTATTTCTTATGACGAATCAGGTAATAAGGAGGAGCTTTCTATCCAACCAATCTCATTAATAAGGAGCTCAAAGAAGAGGGTTAAAGCCACACATGATGTGAAGAAGAAAAAGAAAAGACGGAGAAGCAAAGGTAGAAAGGTATCGCTCCCAAATGATGTTTCTCCTATTACTCGTTATGATGATGATAATTGCTATACAATTGGTGCTATCCATACCATTAATGATGAGAGTGATTATGCTTATGATATGAAAAGGCCCAAGCTTGGAGATGCTATGTTTGATGAGAATGACATGTTTGAGAATATATTTTCTGCAATTAATGTTTGTCACAAGCTTGGTGATGCTACATTTAATGAAGATGATATTTTTAGCCTCCCAAGTTTCGATGAGCAAATTTATTATGATAGCATGCCTCCTATTTCTGATGGTTATGTTGATGAAAGTGGGTTTGGAAGAGTGTCAACTTTAGGAAGTAATGATCCCACTATTTTGGAGGGTGTTGAATCCTATAATATTTATGAAAGTGGATTTGGAGAGGTCATGACTTTATTTAGTGATGAATCCACTATTTTGGAAGAGGTTTCAATTGATTATGATGAGAACAAAGTTGCTACTTATGATGATTATTGTGATGAAACTTATGCTATAAAAAGTAGTGATGATTATATTTATAAAACTTGTCATGATTATGATTACTCTTTTTCTGAACATTACTCTTTTAATATAGAAACAATTTATAGTATTCGAGTCTCTTACGATACTCCCACTATTCCGAATGAGAAGAATTTTGCTTATGTGGAGAGTAGTAAATTGTCTATGCAAGTAGATCATGAAAAAAATGCTTTAGGTGCTGGTTATATTTTTGAATTCATTCATGATGCTACTGAAAATTATTATGAGGGAGGAATATATGCTTGTAGGAATTGCAATAATGTCAAGTTTCCTCTCTGTGTGTTGAAAATCTTGAAGCTGTGCTTGTTTTGCCTTCCTATGCTAGTTGATTATTGTTCCCATAAGTTGTTTTCTCACAAAATCCCTATGCATAGGAAGTGGGTTAGGCTTAAATGTGCTAGTCATATGCTTCATGATGCTCCCGTTATGTTTCAATTCTTATCTTTTATGTGAGCATCATTGAAATCATCATGCCTAGCTAGAAAGGCATTAAAGAAATGCGCTTGTTCGGGGATAACACAATATTTACCTTTACTGTTTTTGTGTGGTAACATGATTATTCTACTGCAGTAATCATGTTTTATAGCTTTTGTTTCAATAAAGTGCCAAGTAAGACCTTTAGGATAGCTTACAGTGATAGTTGTGTTGATCCTGCTGAAATCAGAAACTTTTGCACCCAGTAAATTAGTTTTGATATTCACAGGAACGTGCTTTTGATCTGATTCTTTTTGCTATGTATTGGTACACAAATTTCTTAGGACTTCCTAATTTTGTTGGATTTTGGAAGTTCCAGAAGTATACGTTTGATACAGATTACTATAGTCTGTTTTGTTTTCGACAGATTCTGTTTTCTATGTGTTTGTTTTCTTATTTTGATGAATCTATGAGTAGTATCGGAGGGTATGAACCGTAGACAAGTTGGAATATAGTAGATATCACACCAATATGAATTTATAATGAGTTCACAATAGTACCTAAGTGGTGGTTTTAATTTCTTATACTAACGGAGCTTACGAGTTTTCTGTTGAGTTTTGTGTTGTGAAGTTTTCAAGTTTTGGGTAAAGATTTGATGGACTATGGAATAAGGAGTGGCATGATCCTAATCTTTGGGATGCCCAAGGCACCCCAAGGTAATATTCAAGGACAACCAAGAGCCTAAGCTTGGGGATGCCCCGGATGGCATCCCCTCTTCCGTCTTCGTTCATCGGTAACTTTACTTGGAGCTATATTTTTATTCACCACATGATATGTGTTTTGCTTGGAGCGTCATTTTGTTTTATTTTGTTTTGCTTGCTGTTTGAATAAAATACCAAGATCTGAAATTCTTAAATGTTAGAGAGTTTTCACATAGTTGCACAATTATTTGACTACTCATTGATCTTCACTTATATCTTTCGGAGTAGTTTGTCATTTGCTCTAGTGCTTCACTTATATCTTTTTAGAGTGCGGCAGTGGTTTTATTTTGTACAAATTGTTAATCTCTCATGCTTCACTTATATTATTTTGAGAGTCTTTTAGAACAGCATGGTATTTGCTATGGTGATAAAATTGGTCCTAGAATGATGGGCATCCAAGTTGGGTATGATAAAAACTATCATAGAAAGTGAATTGGATGCTATGATCAATTTGATGCTTTGTAATTGTTTTGAGATATAGAGGTGGTGATATTAGAGTCATGATAGTTGGGTAATTGTGAATTTAAAGAATACTTGTGTTGAAGTTGGAAAGTCCCGTAGCATGCATGTATGGTAACCGTTGTGTAACAAATTTGAAATATGAGGTGTTCTTAGATTGTCATCCTTATGAGTGGCGGTCGGGGAGGAGCGATGGTCTTTTCATACCAATCTATCCCCCTAGGAGCATGCACGTAGTGCTTGGTTTTTGATGACATGTAGAATTTTGTAATAAGTATATGAGTTATTTATGACTAATGTGAGTCCATGGATTATATGCACTCTTACCCTTCCATCATTGCTAGCCTCTTCGGTACCATGCATTGGCCTTTCTCACCTTGAGAGTTGGTGCAAACTTCGCCGGTGCATCCAAACCCGTGATACGATATGCTCTATCACACATAAACCTCCTTATATCTTCCTCAAAATAACCACCATACCTACCTATTATGGCATTTCCATAACCATTCCGAGATATATTGCCATGCAACTTTCCACCGTTCCGTTCATCATGACACGCATCATCATTTTCATATTGCCTTGCATGATCATGTAGTTGACATCGTATTTGTGGCAAAGCCACCTTAATAATTTTCATACATGTCACTCTTGATTCATTGCCCATCCCGGTACACCACCGGAGGCATTCATATAGAGTCATATCTTGTTTCTAGTTTTGAGTTGTAACTCATGAGTTGTAAATAAATAGAAGTGTGATGATCATCATTATTAGAGCATTGTCCCTTAAAAAAAAGAGAAAAGCCAAATAAAAAAAGAAAGGCCAAAAAAGAAAGGCCAAATAAAAAAAGAAAGGCCCAAAAAGGGGGGGGCAATGCTACTATCTTTTTCCACACTTGTGCTTCAAAGTAGCACCATGTTCTTCATATAGAGAGTGTCATTTGTTGTCACTTTCATATACTAGTGGGAATTTTTCATTATAGAACTTGGCTTGTATATTCCAACGATGGGCTTTCTCAAAATGCCCTAGGTTTTCGTGAGCAAGCAAGTTGGATGCACACCCACTAGTTTCTTTTGTTGAGCTTTCATACATTTATAGCTCTAGTGCATCCGTTGCATGGCAATCCCTACTCCTCATGTTGATATCAATTGATGGGCATCTCCATAGCCCGCTGATTAGCCTCGTTAACATGAGACTTTCTTCCTTTTTTTGTCTTCTCCACACAACCTCCATCATCATATTCTATTCCATCCATAGTGCTATATCCATGGCTCACCACTACTATGAAAATGCTTATTGGTAGACATTTAGCAGTAGCGTTGGTTATATACCCCTCGCTACTGCTATTTAGCAGTAGCGCCGGCCAGCACCAGCGCTACAAGCACATGTTAGCAGTAGCGCTGGATTTCACGGCCAGCGCTACTGCTAATGGGCCACGCTCTCGGCCCCCCGATGCAGCTTTAGCTATAGCTGGGCCTCCTCCCATGTTGCCGCTAAGCCCACCTCTTCCTCCCTTGCCAGAAGACCACCACTCTCCCCTCACTCACACTCACATGCTCACAACACAGATCGAATCCTCGGTCGTCCCCGATCCGGCCGCCGCCCGCGTCCTACTCGGCCGCCTTCCCAGCCTTGCCCTCCTCCCTCCCCCCGGCCCTCCTTCCTGTCGGCCGGCCTCCCAGACAGACCCTCCTCCCCTACCTGGCCGCCCCCAGACTGCCACCTCCCATGATCGCCCCCCCCATGGCCCTCCTCCACCGAGAGGTACTCCTCCCTCCTTCCTCCTCCTCCCTCCCTAGTTATAGTTATTAGAGAGTAGTTAAATATTTTGTATCCTAGTTGAAAAAATGTAGGTTCTTAGAATAATGTAGGTGTTTTAGTTAAATTTTTAGGTGTTTTAGTTAAATTTGTAGGTGTTTTAGTTAAAAATGTAGGTTCTTAGAATAATGTAGGTGTTCTTAGAATAATGTTGAATTTGTTTTAAGTGTATTTAAAAGAGTTTTAGGTGTTTTAGTTGTTTTAGGTGTAGTTAACAGAATTTTAGGTGGTTTAGTTGTTTTAGGTGTGGTTAACAGAATTTTAGGTGTTTTAGTTGTTTTAGGTGTAGTTAACAGAATTCTAGGTATTTTTTTAGTTAAAGCAATTGTTGTTATTTTTTTAGTTAAAGCAATTTTTCCTGTTATATGCAAATTTGCAGTGGACATGTCATATTTTGGACATGTCACATTTTGGACATGTCATATTTTTTCGAGTGGCCTTTGTTTTGCCAGAAATGTCAATTCGTTTACGTTCTGGCAAATTTCAGGCGCTCGATCACTAGTAGAAAACGGACCTAATATGAGAAACATTAGTACCGGTTCGCATACGAACCGGCACTAATGAGCCCATTAGTGCCAGTTCAAATGACTTGGCGGGTGGTCACCTTTAGTACCGGTTTGTTGGGAATCTTTAGTACCGGTTCGTGCCACGAATCGGTAGTAAAGATCTTTGTGCCGACGATACCTTTAGTACGGTTCGTGGTACGAACCGGTACTAAAGAGGTTGTGGTGAGGAGCTATTTTAGTCGGCTCGCTCCCCTAACAAGAATTTGACCACCTTAAGTATGTTACTTCTCAAACTATCTCGAACATTTGGTCTTCAATGAACTCTATGTGTAGGATCTGTGGCTGCAATAGGAGTCTTCGCCGGTTCTTGAATCGGTGGTAGATTCCTATTGACGATTTGGATTCTATACAAAAGATCGTTGATGATCAATGTATTTTATATATATACGTAGCGAAGAGCGCTTTTGGCTGAAATTAAGGCAATCTTGATCAATGTATTTTTTTGTGTTATTTTTTCTGCGTTCAGAGGAAGAAGAAGAGGAAGAAGAAGAAGAAAAAGAAGAAGAAGAAGAAGGAGAAGAGGAAGAAGAAGAAGAAGAATAAGAAGA